>OU974075.1:7809888-8153367 GCA_918843875.1 Diadumene lineata | reverse complement strand
CCACAGACGGATTTTTTTTTAAAAAATATCATTCTTTTCACCTATGATGTCAGAATTAAAAATAGAAGCACTTACAGACCTTAAAGACCGACACAAATAAAACTTTCTCAGTCTTAATAGCTTTAAAGTAGATCTTAATCCGCATTCTCGCCAAAAAGCAGGTTTATATTCTTGAAGTGGCGAAGTCGTTGAAATGCTTTCAAGTGAGGCAAAGAATCAAGAGGCTATCCCAAAAAGAAAGATATGAGACTTACAGTATTCTAAGAATTGATCCTTGAGTGTTTACACAAGCTAGTCCCATGGTCCATTGTTAGATCAATCATTCAATGAAAAGATCAAATTGTCTTAAGATATTATCTTAATTAGTTTTATACGAAAATGTTCAGATTTCCTCACAGTGTTTTTATATCGAGGAATGTTATTTATATAGTGCTACGCAGGGTAGTTCAAAGCTCGATTACTGCTAGCCAAGGGTTAATTATATATTGAATTTTATAACATTTACTCCAGGATTAGTGCTGATCAAATATGGAACAACCTGGTAGATGATATAATATAAATTGCATTCAGTCCTTAAAGATACGCATTTTCTTCAAGGATGGAGTCTTATCGGAAATTTCAGTGACTGAGTTATCATGTCGACCGTTGAAATTGATGTGTTCTCCCTATTTCAGCTCTACTCAACCTTTTTGATGAAACGCTTTGAAATTTGCTTTGAAAATTTTGAAAAGGAAGCTAAGTGTGTTGTCATCTTTTCTTTGAGAACGAGTACTAAAAATCTAAGCAAACTTTCCGATAGGTTATTATCAAATATACAAAGTAACTCTATAATACACTAAAATTTGGACTATTTCATTTCTAAACCGCGCGGGAAAAAATGCACTAGAGCCAGATTGAAAAAAAAAAAAAAAAAAGAAAGAAAGAAATTGGCATAAGAATCAAAATCACATTACTCTACAACTGAAAAGCCATCATGGCGGTCTAAATCATATATAATTGAACATTGACGAGTTCTACAATAACAAACAGGAAACCTTTCCACATGCATTTTAAGCAGCAATTTTTCTTTCCTCCCAAAAAGGCAACATACACTGTTTGTTTGAATTGATTTTTTTTTAAATTATAATTCCTGTGAGACGGAGAATCAACATTAAAACTAAGCAAACTACCGATCTATAAAACTTTTTAAAATGCTATTTTACCTTAATATGTTTTTCAATAAATCGGGTGAAACTCAAAACCCACCCCAAAAACACCGAATTGACTCGGTCCTTCTTTGCAAAAGAAAGCCATGTAATATACTTACAGAAAATCGAGACAGTCTAATGATGCAAAATGCGACACATTTATCCACACACTTCGAAAAACATTACACAAACCGAACCATGCCGAATCATTAAAACTATAGGCCACCCTTCGACTATTTAACACAACAATTAATTACTGGCAAATGAGCGAAAATTTAGGCTCGTCTAAGTTGTTTTGTAAGCCAATTTTCTTTTCGTCAACTCAACAGCGTGAGTCGTGCGAGGAAGGAAAACACTCGGCCGACAATCACAAACCGCGTTCGCCGAAAAAACAAGGTTATTTCATGAGCTTTACTAGAAGGAAAATTAAATTTGAACAACATAGCGTGGGAAAACAAATTATCATAATTATAAGAAAGGCAAAGTTTGGACAGAAAAAAACATTTTTTGAAAGAGGGGATAAAAGGGGGAAAATCGATGTGCGAGTTAAATTAGTAGAGTTGAAGTATAGATAGAATTAGACATTATATAAAAATGCCACAAATGCAAAAAATAAAAAAATAAAAAATAAAAAAAAGGCAAAAAACAACTTTTGGAAAATAAAAAAGGTGCGGAAGATGAAGATGAAGAAAAATAATTAAGGAAAGAAAAAGAAAAAGGAAAAAACCCAGGAGTGTGTCAGGAAAACAAAAATGTTGCGAGAAGAATATGACCTGGCCAGCATATAGAAGTTGGGAATGAAACTAAATATATTCATTACGAAAAATAGTTTAATATATCAAACTTGTTCAAACCACATTGAGATCATGAGAACATAAAAACATCGATCATCAAGGGTCGAATTGATCGGCGAACGAAAGCACAATTCAAAGTACATAAATGCATCGGTATACTTTTGAAAACGAAAAGTCTAAAATCGTACTTGTAAAACACTAACTTTTGTAAAATGTCGCCGAGTTGAATCGGCAAATGAAAATGCAATTATAAGTACATAAATGCGTTGCTTTACTTTAGTACTAAATAGTCTAAAAAAGTATTGTCAAACAAAAGTCTTAAATCACGCGGTGTCGCCAAGTAGACTTGATAAACGTAAATGTACTCTAAAAAGTCGACTATTAAAAAAAATATTTATTTGAATTAAAGCTGTTGACATGATTAAGCGGTTAATCGAAGTACATTTTCCTCGATTTTCTGCCAGTAAATATTTCAAACGTCCATTTACTTTAAACTGTGATATCTCGTAGGATGTTTGCTGAAGACAAACTTGTCACTCAAACTGTGGCATCCCGAACCATCATCATAATTACACAATCATTAAATTGCAATTCCGGTGAAGCGGAAATTACATCGATCATGCATTGTTCCAACTAGGGATAAAAACACCGTACAGCGACAGAAGTGGTCATTCACAGTACTCAAAGTCGTCCAAGTGGTCACAGCTCCCCAAAAAGATCTTTACCTTCTAACACAATGAATTCAAAGACAGTTGTTATAGTTTTGGTTGTTCTAGTGGCTATGTGTGCTGTACAAGAATCTTATGGGTTCACGGCAGGCGGAGGTGGTATTGTTCCTTCTGGCGGAAAACGAGAATTTATGACGGTAAGACTGGTTCTTTATAGCACATTAAACATATCGACTTACTCTCAGACGAAAGACTAACGTCCGAAACATAGTTTCCAAGGGTTACACCTAGGATACAATTTTAACCATGCACACTTCTAGATTATTTTAATATTCTTTTTTAATTAAAATCAGTCGTAACTAAAAGTACAGTTTTAGCCACTTTCATCTTTTGAATTGTGAATTTTATGATTATATAGTGATCGGTAATGACATTTTTTGGTGCTGTTTTTACAGTTTAATTGTTTTTATTATTATAGAGATTAATTCTCAGTTACTTCTGTCAGAGAGAGCTGTGTACTGTTTATTTCAAATTTCGTCCTCAGTTAGTCGAATTTAATTTCTTCTCGCTTTAATTGTTGCTAGTAATGATTAGTTGGATGGTTGGTATTTTGATCAAGAGAGTTTTCATTTGCTAGAAAGCCTTTAGAAAGCCTATATTTTTTGAGAAACTTTTATTCTTATAATTCTTCAAATTGGCCAAGTTTAACCACACCTTTCTATACTAGTTTACAATCAATGAAAAGAATATAGACTGTGAAATTAAAAGTTAAGTACAACTTTTAATAGAAATAATTTGGATGCTGGAGAACAGGAGGAACTAAAAATTATCTAAGCCAGTTGTTCCCTAAATATATGAGAGAAGAAAAAAAAGTATATAAAAGAAACTTGCTTAACCAATGATAAAAACGTAACTAATATCAAAAAGAAAAGAAAACATATATTAGTGATATGAATGCAAGCAATCCATACTCTATTCCATTTTTTCGGCAAGACGAACATATTCAGTGAACTCCTTTCGCGAATTGACTATGAAAAAATGCATGTTGATAGTTCAGTTTCCAAAAACAATTTCAAAAAATGGCATTTTGTTAAAGGTGTCGTATTATATGAAATGCACCATGAAGTCATTGTGAAGAAATTATTTTGTGATTTTGATTGTTTGATGGATGTTGTTGCCATGAGTTTGTGTAAACGCTTTGTCTTAATCGATCTATCAAAACCGTTTTATCTATTAAAAATTGATTTTTTAATCTAAAATGATTGATTTAGAATGTTAAGAATCATGAAATATTCTTAAATAATTGAAACAAACTCGACAGTCGAAACAAATCTAACGGTTTTCAAACTAAATTAAATGTCAATGTTTTTCTACTAAAATTCAATGAATTCATTGACTTTCAAAGTCAAGCTGTCAAAATTTAACAAAAAGTCAAAACTGAAAGTGAATGATAATTTGTTGAAAGTCGACGTTAATTTGTTTATGATTTTATTTGATGAGCTCCCGGGCTGAACTGGGGTTAAATGAATCATTCATATAAGCTAATGAGTGAAATTTCGTTAACAAAAGGACAGCTGAAATACTTCAAATTAAAAAGTTCAAACTGCTGTGCGATCTACCAAAACTGAAAAGGACAGTCTTTCAAACTTGGACATTCCTAAAACTAGCGTATTTTTGGAAAATACTAGATGGCGCTCTTTAAATTAGCTAGTGATATTTCAGTTCATTCCTCATTGCATCTTGGGATACTGACGTACTCGTCTCCAATCCTGAATATTTTGTGAAAACACAGCAGATAGAGAATAATATCTATATATTTTATATATATATACGCCTCAGAAACCCACGTGCGGGTATAAAACAGTCCATTTATACTTTCTAGAAAAGAATATATCCGGCCTTATATCTGAACATGCGACAATCTTGCTAAAGATTTGTTGAAGGACAAAGAGATAACGGCCGATTTAGTATTGTGTGTCGATCATGTTCTTTTCCGGTGTTTTGTTATCAAAAGCAGTTTTGCAGATTAAATATGTCTAATCTTAAACATGTATGGTCTGTTATCAAAACAATTGATTAAAAATGTGATTTTTGTCGTACATACAGTGATTGCTTTCTTTTTGCCAAAAACTAAGAAAAAAAAATACTTAGCTATTCATTTGTTCATTCATTCTTTCGTTAGTTCGTCCGTCCGTCCGTTTGTTCACTTATTCATCTTTTCCTCGTTAACTTAGTCCTTCATTTGCTCATTCATTTATTTAACCATTCATTAAGATTCTTATATCATAGTATTTGACAAGTTTGTGGGATTATTGTGTCAAGCTCTATGAAAATCTAATCAATTTTATGAAGTTTGAAAGCCATATGGACAAAAGTACACAAAGCTAAAAATCACACGAAGGCCCAAAACATTGAATTTAATTAAATTTCAAGTTTTTTAGCAATGCATATCCGTACTCTAGTTAGTTAGTTTGGACTAACGCTCATATAGTTTATGTAAGAAAAGAGAACACATTCAATAAAGATGAATAATAAAGCAACTGAAGTAACACATTCAATAAAGAATAATAAAACAACTGAAATAACAAAACAACTGAAACCTTATTCACAAAACAACAACAACAACAAAGATGCAACAAACAATAGAAATAATATATATTAATATCTGTAAATAAATTGATGCGTACTCTTTCTGGCGATGGTTTTGATTTTAGGATATTAACTACGTAAGTACCTACTGTAAGTTTATGTGCGTATTGCAAGTACTCTCATAAATCAATTGTTGCTATCAAAACTCAATTATATGGATCATATATACTTCAAACATATAGCGCAAACTAAATGAATTCATATATTGTACAAATTGAGTATTCGTCCAGGGTATTACAGTGAGGGCACTCGAACCGTGAACACTTTGTGCTTTTTTGTTACTTTTTTTAAAATGAGTTCCTTTGGGTGAATCGATCTGAAAATGTTTGATTTTTATAACTTAGTGCATTTGAAATCTACTTTTTTAGAGTATTTGAAGCAGCAGAAAGCTCAGAAAATGAAAAGCTAAATAAAGACAAGTGTTCATGGTTCGAGTGTCCTCACTGTAAAATGAAAAAAAATCTAATGCTATTAGCGGCCGACATTCCATACAAGAGCATATAATATGTTTCTTTTATTATTTATTTTATTAGGTAAAGTTATATTATGTTTAATATGAAAATAACTTTAGCTATATGGACAAATAGATTGATATCACAAAATCCATCTAATCACATACAATTCGTACCATCTGTCGATGGGCGGAGCTATTAAAATGAGACGTAGTGTTGACGCACTTTCTTTTCAGCCGGCTCGAAGAGCAAAGTGTTTGAAGTTATAAAATTACTAAAATGCGCAACCTCTTTCTTCTCCTTCGTTTTTTTATCATGGTTTTTGTATTACAACACTACTTTTTTGTAGAAGAATGAGTCGGCTATTGATAACTTTCAACTGAATTATTGAAAAAATAAACTCAAATAAAACTAAATTGAAAAACAACTATAGCAAGCGAAATTATGTAATAACTTAAGTCAGTGTTTTTTATTGCATTATACAAATAAGGTCTTAATTGTTATTGGTTTTGAAGAGAGTCATTTTCCTTTCATTTAAGTGTATTTATTTAATACTAATTGAGTGTTTTTGTTCCACAAGTTGGTCTTCGCACATATAAAGTACAAAATTGAACAATCTTACGGAGGGTACCGGAAATGTAGTGTTTGGGCGTTTACATAAACTATGTTTATTTTCCTTCATTAAAATGACTGTTATTTCTATTGCTTTAAGGAAAGAAAATTAAAGTAGCCCTCAAAGAGTCAAACATTTTCTGTAACGTTTTTTTTCTTCTAAAAAAACAATACTTAATAGTCTCCTCAACTGAATATCCTCCAGAGAAATATGCTCTTTACAATTTATAAACATTCATTATTTTCTTTATATTAGTTTCTGCTAGTTTTTAACTAGAACAAACAGGACCTGATAAAGCCTTTAAAAAAGTGCAAAAATAATACAGAACTCGTGGATAGGCCGGCTCGTGCAGTAAGGTGACGTGAAATGAATTTAGATCATCTTGATTTATGAATATTTGATTTCGCGATGACTACATATCCGATCTAGTGTTGATATTTCAATTCGGTTTAGTTCCAAAACTCCCATTTTAAAAAAATATTAGTAAAGATAAAAAAACAGTATTTGCTGCCGCAGATGAAGTTTCTACATGTTGATTTTTATTGATGAACAGATTTTAATTTGAAATTTAATCCAGACTGAATCCGGGACTCAGTCATATGTACAAAATAAAATAGCCTCTTCTACGTAAAATTTTAGGCCAAACATTAAACTAAATACATGTAAAATAAAGGCAGCATTCACTAAGAGGTCACTTAGGCTAGTTTACTTTTTAGTTTTTGTCAACAGTGATTAACCTTATATTACCTTATGATATTTTGTAGATTTTATTATTTCAACGCATATGTATAAGAGGTGCAGAGGTGCGCAAAGCATTGTGGTCGAGACTGCTCGTCTAAACTACTGGATATTTTTACGTGTCACGTAGTAATTTCTTTTTCAAATAAATGAGATAATAAAACTGCAATATCTCCAAAGAAACTGACCGATGTCTGCCGAAGAGAGAGACGTCTAAACTACATGAAAACGTCAAATGAAAGTTAGAAAATGAATTTTGTTGATTGAAACACATATCGTTTTTTTTTGTCTAGAACGACATGCAATTTTCCTTTATGAAATTACTCAGTTTTCCAGTTCAATATTATTTTTGCCGGAATACCGGATTGACGTGAAGGAAATATTAGACATATGCGAATGATTGCCTTTTTGACAGTTTTGATAGGTAATCTGTGGTCATATGAACCCCTGAAAGCGATCGTTGCGTGAAGAAAAAAGAAGAACTGAATAATACCTCGTTGAAATTAGTTTTTGATCAAGCAAATTTTTGACTAGTCTTCCTAATCCTCATTAAGCTTGTCTGTGTTGGAGTGAAATGATGGATACAGGAATCAAAGAAAGGGGGTGGGGTGGTCACTCCTCATTCTAATACATTGATGATATTAGAGGTCATCGAGCCTTGTTAGGTTAATTGTGGCTAAAATTGGATATGTTTTTAGGGACAGACTGACAAACAAAAGACATGGGGGGAGGGTAGGCAGCTTATTTTAACGATAACGAGAGAAGTACAAAATACTTTATTAGAAAAACTGTTAAAAAAATTATTATTAAAATATATTATATTACATGTGATGAAAATTTTAACTAATTAATGAGTGCTTAAACAAATTAAAATAATAAATAAAAAAACATTTGATGAGTGATATAAATGTCAAGAGAAATAATTATAGAATTATTCTACTCTATTAAAACTATGTACATGTACAACTATAGAAGTCAGCTATGAAGATTCAATAATTTTAATCAGTTATTATTTTTTTATTTCTGTCAGATGAAAAGAGCTGTTGGAGAACTTTGCCGAGTAGCACGTGACCACTGCAAGAGAGAATTCTACTCGGACAAAAACATGGATTGATGGACTTGGGACAATGGACTCAAAATAATCTAAAATTATCAAATGCTATAAATTACACAATGTACTATAGTCACGACAAAACAAAAACACCAAAAACTTGGAAAATGACAAAATATGCTTGTTAATTTAGTTTTAATGTGAAGATACTTTTCCCATTATATGTAAATTATGTAATAAACTGTCTGAAAAAGGAATTTTTTTAGTACTGATGTTTTCGTATCCATAGTAAATAATTTCAAAGAGGCCGCACGCGAAACTTTATGTTCTTATATTTACCTATATATTTCAAAAAAACATTGTCGATGAGAATGACGGTTACCGGATTGTGGATGTCTATTACACGACTGAAAAAGTCTAATATATATGTGCAATGTGTTTTTTTTTATCAATAGCTATAGACGATGCACATACCATGTTATTGATCATCGGAGATCTTCATCTTGAGGAAATGACGCCGAATTGAATTAAAGTACTGCTTATTTCTCATCATTTTTGGAAGTCCACAGTGCCTTTTGAATTCAGTCGTGAAATCTACATCCGGAATCCAGTATTTCATTTTCCCCGCGGTCAACGTTTTTAGAAATAGGTATATATTTAAAGAAATTGCTCTAAAATATTCTAACGAAATGGCCGGGTTTTCAGGTATACTATATGTATACATATGTACTACATAATGCTTTGTAGCAGGAAAAAATTATCCCACTAGCCTCTCTTGATAAATCAGAACTGCCATTAGAACACTTTTTTGCGCATTTGCGTTAATTTGACCGCCACTCACGACCATGATTCTTTGTTTTTCTACCGATAGAGTCGTTTTCGCATGAGTGGGAAACAGTATGGCTAGGATACCACAGACAGTTTGAATGTTTTCTTAGGAATGTTAGACGTCGTCAGTGCATTGGGACAATTTATTGTTTTTTCCTCTTAAAGTCCAAACATGATCAATGTGCAGGCTATTGTACTGATTGATAGGAATTGTTTCTCGAAAAACTGCTTGAAGAAGTTTGAAATTTAGTTGGGCTCCAAATTATAAACTGCTGCTGTAGCAGTCCTTAAATTCTTTCGGTCAAAAAGCGACGCATTTTGTCATAGGCTGCCCAAACTCATTATCTGTCAAAATCAATATAAAAATAATTTCATTGTTAAACTTTTCAAGGTGATAAATACGTATAAATACATGGGCGATTTTTCCGCGGCTTGTCATCACTATCATTTCGCCCTTCAGTGGATTGTTTTGGGTTTTTGGACCTTTTAATTTTGTCATCGAAGCCGTCCATCAACCTTCCCAGGTCAGATAGCTCCATGTTAGGATGACATCATTACCGACTATCATTGTAGCTAGCTAGCGGCACTGTTATCCACACTGCGATCACCATTCAGTGATTGTCATCATTATAAATGATTGGTGCCGGCAATGAAATGGCTGATGCGCCGATGGGATACCTGTGTTCTTTTGACATTTCAACGCAGAAAGCCCAATCTCAATCAGCTGAGTATTTCTCTGTTTTTAATAAACTAATCACTCCTGAAATTGTACTTGAATACAAATGTCTAGTTACAAATTATTACAAATAATTTCAAGTAAAAAATGAGTAAACGGATATTAAGTAAAATTGAAAATAGTACTGAATAAATAAGCTTCTAAATTCGTTAAACCAAAGTTCTTTTTGGTAGCCCACAAAACCACCACACCACTTCATTCACTCGAAACTCGAAACTGATTGTCGTGGAACTAAATTTTCCTTATATCTAGATTCCACACTCTGTAATCCTTCCTTGTATATTCAATGTCTTCTCTCTTTTGAAAAGTAAATAAACAGCTTTCGTTTTGATCCTTTGTCAATGATGCAATCGTTATTTTTAAATCGAAAAGTTCGTTTGATAGTGTACAAATTCATAATTTCAAAATGGCTGATGCCTGCAGTGAAAAATTGAAATCAGCTGTCGGTTAAATTCCAAATTATTTTGTCAAAAAAACATGAAAGAATGGAGTTTTTATGCGTTTTCGTTTTTGCGATGTGAAGAAATGTCAAAAAGTTGGATTTTTGATGATTCAGTTCGTGGTAACTTAGCAGCGAACGACGCTTCGGGGGCGTCACATGGTATTAGACAATTTTAAGAGAGTTGATATTTTCATCAAAAATGACATCGCGCTTCCTCACAATTTCACAATTATTTTTAAGAAAATATTGATCTCAATTGTGTGATAGATTAAAAGTACTTTAACAAAAAGAAAGTAGCTATACAAATTAGGATTTGATTGCGTATTAAGAGAAAAATTGATGAAAATTATTTTGATGTATTGTAAACTCCTATAACCATGGCATTGTCACTTGGGATTTGTCTGCCTTGTAATTGACTTTCCGCAGTGAATTCTTCCAATTTTAAAAAGCTAAACGTTACAAAAACGAATTCTTCGGATATAAATTCGCTAAATAACAGTCACTTAAACGATTAATGGTATTTCAACTCTTGGACAAGTCAATATTTGTGAATGTGGTTTAAAGAATCGACGAATATCTTCTAAAAGCGTGGAGTTTTGACGCTTGAGGTTTGCGTTCATTCCAACGAGCGTTGGCCGTTCAAAATGTCAACTACCAGAATCGTTACTTCTTTCGTGTTTTTAAGTATATTTTCAATAGTATTCTCAACTAAAGACTGCAGTATTGGACCATGTTTTCCTTCGCCGAAAGAAATAGCTGGTAAATTCGCTGTAAATGCGAGTTCAACTTGCGGAATCGATGCACCTGAGATTTACTGCGAGCCGAAACAGCAAGTCTGTACGGCAATTTGTAATGCAAAGGACAACGCCACAAAACATCCACCATCTTTCGTTAACGATGCTTATAGCTTGGGGACATTCTGGAAGTCAGAGAACGTCGAACGGCCCGTTTATCTACAGATAGACTTCGGTTCTATGTTCATGTTGTATCGTTCAGTAGTAAGCTTTCAATTCGAGGTACCGGCTGCAATGTACCTCGCTAAATCTACCGACTATGGTCTCACTTACAAACCGATGGGGTACTATGCTACAGATTGTACTAAATTCTTTAACATGACTACAACTACGACGAATAGAAGGAATGGCTTAGCTGTAGAATGCTTTTTGATAGACCCAGAGAACACACCATCGAAACAGGTTAGTCGGATATACTTAATTCTACCAACTTATTCATATATTATACTTAATTTTAGTCGAATATGTGTCGTTTGAATTTTATTTTGTACATAGTCTTCGTGTATTGATATGGATATTTTTTTGTGATTAAGTGTTCAAAATAATTATTTTAAATCTCTTAATGTTACAATGAATGTCCTGAATGGTGCTTGTTTTTATTTTGATTGTCAATTGCGTATCCCATCGCCGTGGTACTTTAGTTGCACCAAGAATGCTCCATTATCTGTAAAGTTATGCTATTTATAAAGCCCATTAGGCGAGTTTAGAACCTTTAGCGATAAATTAATTTTCGTATCACACTGTTGTTTATTTATCGAATTGGAGAAAGTTACTGAGGTTATTGTTCTGCATTGTTATACTTGGACTGACTTGCACGAGTGCCCAAAGTCGAGTTGTCAAGTTACTTGACATAAACAATCGAAACTTCCGCCTAGTTACGAGTTTTGTAGACAGAGTCAAGTTACAATTGAAACTTTAAAAAAAAGTTTATTTTGCGTTTATTTCGTGGGTTAAAGTTGAGCTACGGAGTGCTTTGTATGTAAGCTGTGCGTGATTAAAATGAATAAATTAGATTAGTTAATATTCTCTTTGGTATCTATTTAAATCAATTTTAGAAATTTAATTGTTAGCAAATTCTAGAACTCTTTTTCTTTAAATTAATTTTTTTTCAAACTATTATCGAGATGAATTACTGTTTTATTTTTTTTCGGAAAAAAAAAAAAAGAAATTTAAAAATAATTTATCTTTCAGTTTACTGGCACAATATATATTTAACTTAATTTATAAGGTTTGATGTTTTGTTACATGTAAGTAGTTAGATGTGTCATTTATAGATGACAAGTGGTTGGCCAATATTTGGGAATTTCAAAATTTATTTTGGTCTATTTTGTAAATATTGTGGTCCAAGAGAGCATTATTGAAATTCTGCCAACTTAAATTAACAATGGTTTTGAATATTTGTATATATTTTTTATAATTGAAAATAAGATATTTTTTATGTTATTGATTACCAGAATTTAGAAACTTCTAAAAGTGCAACATATCTGTACACTACATTCATAAAAAAATAATAATCAAATCAATTTGTAAAAGTTTATTTTTGAAATTGTTTTATATATTGCTTGCATGAAAAGTATAATTTCCATTTTAATTAAAGAAAAAAAATGACCTAGATTGAGTTTACACTAAAAAAGATAATTGCATGCATTCATATTAAAAAAACAATAAAGAATTATAAATGTATTTCATTCCTTTTTTTCTTTTTTTTAATTTTATTTTATGTTGCATAATTATACCATACCATTTTAATGCACAACTTATATTTAGCATCACTGAGGGAAAGCTAAATGTAGTCCTAAAAGCAATGACTGAGCCTAGCTCCATTGTTCTTTTTGGAACATCAGAGCCGTAGTTGTTACTCTAGATATTGGGGTAAAAATTTTCCCGAAACACTGTGGCAATGAAAACCCTTAGCATGTCAGCCTGATCAAACTTTAAGACCCCTGCTGAGCATTTTGACCACACAGCCCTTGATTACAAATAAACACCCTTATGGCATTGACATTCACACTTGTCTAATACAACCTGCCATTGTTGTTACCACAAAGCTGCATGTACAATCTAGAACAATGAGAGCAACATTTTAACACTTTGATAAATGATATATTAGTTTGAGAATAACCCCTGTGCCTGTATAGGCTCTAGTGGGCAAGGGGAGGTTGACAACTATTAGTAAATATGGAGGGAGCACAGAGGGAGGGACCCTTGAATACCATAATACAGATTATATAATAATGACTAAAAAAATAGGGCAAATATTGCAATGCTAAGTCTTAAAAGAACCTCAGTCTGAAATACATTAGGCAAATTTTCTTGAATACTGTGTGAACCCCTAGTACATTCCTAAAATTAATATTGATTAAACTTAATTACCCAAGGG
The DNA here is from genome assembly GCA_918843875.1 of Diadumene lineata. Lineage (NCBI taxonomy): Eukaryota > Metazoa > Cnidaria > Anthozoa > Actiniaria > Diadumenidae > Diadumene > Diadumene lineata. The sequence goes on along the minus strand of OU974075.1, from coordinate 8,140,035 downwards.
TTGATATCATGGTATTTATAATGTATTTGTGGGTATGCAAATTAGGGATTTGTGTTAATTAATCCTTGAGCTACAGCTACAGTTGTGTAAATGTTTGTGACATTGGCAGTAATTTTTGTTCCCTTTTGAAACTTCTCCCTTCAAGTTTCTTTCTATAAACAAGGTGTTTTTGCAGCTTCTTACCCCCCTCCCCCAATACAATGTTGCATAGGCTTTGTTTTGATATGTTATTTGTCATCAAGGAAGTCAACATTGCAAAGAGGGGAGGGGTTAGAGCTCGAAGACAATACCGTGCCAGGCCCTGATATGAGCTGTTCTTGATATTTGGTCTTGATGATTATTTGTCACAATATCATTTATAATGTCTTTTGGGAGCAACAAATCCAAAGTCTCCTGGTTCGAAGTTTATTCAAAAGAAAGTCATTGATTTCTCTTTTTCTTATATGTTGTAAATATTATTTGTATAATATTTTACCACTAATAATACACTAAATTGGATTTTAGAATTATATTGTAAGCACATCGAGGCAAGTGAAATGCACTCTATAAATATTGTAAATTGAATTAAATTAAATTATTGAATTAAATGTAAATAAATTTTTTTGGAATAATTTGCCAAAAGACCTTATAAACAAATCACAAATAGTGTAACATTTAGGAACAAAATTACTTTTATTTTAAACTTTGTAATTTCTAACACACCAAATACATTATTTAGCAATTATTATATGTACATGTATAATTTACTTTCATCTTATTTAGTTTACTTATTCATCATTCTATTTGTTCATTTATTTATTTATTCTATGTATTTATTTATGTATTATATCAGATTATATAATTATATGATACATCCTTGTCCATTCCTTGTAGCTGAAAAGCCTTTCTTAAGGAGCACAATAAAAAGACTGTAGTCTGTCTCTAGTCTGAATTTGTGAATAATTTCGTTTTATTTTTCAGCTTGAATATGGACCAATGAGAGATTCAGTTGCTGCACGAGGAGTTTTGACAAGTCAACAAAACCAGTCTTTCTTCTTGATGACAAACATCCGCCTCATGTTAGTAAGCTACATTACACCAGAGAGATTCAACCCAGCAACCGCAACATTAGCATTAAACAGAAGTTTGTCATTTACTGTCCAAGACTGGGATGTCTTAGCAGCATGTTATTGTAATGGTCAAGCAGCACAGTGTGAGGTAAACTTGTAGTTATTAAATAAATAGCTATGTTGTTAGACATTGTATCAAACCTATGATATGTGTATATTAGTTTCTCTTATTTAGAGCATACAACCAGCCTACTCCAGCATATTATTCAGGGGTGGTTGGATCTAAGGGGTTGTTTTGGGGAGCTGTACCATGCCCGTCCTTTACATCTGTCACTTGGACTGTTGTTTTATATTACTCACATTGCAGCAAGACTTAAACTGTTGTTATACTTACATTTTACATCTGTCTGTTGGACTGTGTTAAATCATTGTGTTAAATACTTATATTGTAGCAAGACACCAACTGTGTTAAACTGTTGTTTTATGTACTTACATTGTAGCAAGACACCAACTGTGTTAAACTGTTGTTTTAATATATACTTACATTGTAGCAAGACACCAAGTGTGTCTGCGAAAGGAACACAGCTGGGCAAAACTGTGAGAAATGTCTTCCTCTGTACAATAACAGACCTTATGCATCGTGGCAAGCTTGTGAAGGTATTATTTTGTAACAAACATGATATGACAATAATTTCCAGTTGTTAGAATTCAAAACACTTAGCATGATATTTCTTTAGTATATTTTGATCACTACCTATTTGTTTATTTATTTATTTAGTTGTTTGTTTGTTTGTTTATTATTAATAGGACATATTATATTGTGCGCTTCGGTGTAAATATTTTGTAGCTGCTAGCTGACGTCTCCTCATGTAATTTGGCTATTAACACAATATGATGATTAAATTGATTGATTGATTGGTTGATTGATTAATTGATTGATTGATTGATTGATTGATTGATTGGTTGGTTGGTTGGTTGGTTGATTGATTGATTGATTGATTGATTGTACTAATATTTTGCCTTGTGTGATTTCTAGACTGTGGATGCAATAACCATGCCAAGAGCTGTCAGTATGATGCTGGCAAAAAGTATGGAGTGTGTGACAACTGCACTGACAACACCACTGGAGATAAGTGTGAACTGTGTAAAGTGGAACACTACAGGAATGGCAGGGTCATGATCAACCATACAGACATCTGTCTGCGTAAGTAATAAATACATGACCAGCTTATGTATGGGATGTGTTAACATATAAACACAGAAAATAGCTAAATCACATAACATTAGGTTTTGATGTCCTGCTCCAGCTCAGAGCAGGTCACATGTTTTTGTTAGTTACATACAGCTATTCTTGAAATGGTATCCAGTTGAAAGGCAAATTACCGGTTGTCAATAGCAAATTAATTTACATATCTCATGTTTTGTTTTAAAATGATGACTCAAAATGTACAAAATAACACTTATGTAACTATATAATATGTGCAGCTTTGTATTGTTGTTTTAATTCTTAAAACAAGAACTGAACACTTAAGACATGCAAATGACATTGTTATTTACTAAATCAGTATTTCAACAGAACAACCTTTCCAAGAATAGCTGTATAGGCCAAGGGCTCATTTGAAATAAATGTTTAGATAGACCTTTAGAAATGTCATCATCCCTTCAAGAAAATCTTACCCTTATATCATGAGGCAGAATATTATATGGCTGAAGGACATAACAGATTCAGATGATCTATCTTAGTTTATGGAAATTTAAAGTATAAATTTAATATAAAATAAGGTTTTAGATGCTGTTTGAAGAAATTTGAGCCAATGATGATGATGATGACAATGATGACAATGATATGACACTCAAAAGTATTACCTATGACAATGTATTTAACAAATCAGGGATTCAATTTACTGATGCAAAATCTACATTGTGTTTCCTCTTTTAGCATGTGGATGCAATCTTGATGGTGTACCAAATGTCTCAAACCGTACCCACTGTCACCCCACTACTGGACAGTGCCAGTGTAAATCACAAGTTCAGGGAAGAGCTTGTGATACGTGTAAACCAACTTTCTGGAATCTCAAAGCTTCAAACCAGCAAGGATGTGAAGGTAGGGCCTAGATGAGTTTGTAGATCTGGTCAGATGATATGACAATGATGTTGATAGCGATGACAAGATGGTGTTAATAATCATGATGATGATGATACATGTATCTATCATATGAAAGGATATTGATCAGATATGGTTAAAATGATGTCTTTTTGATGTCAGATAATAATTGATGGTATTAGCTGCAGTGTGCAATAGATGATGACAAATGATGTAATTGGTGGTATTGACAAAGTCACTAATTTTAACATGGTAAAAATGATGTCTTTGAGTTAGACGATGATAAGATGATGGTAACAACCTCAATGGCACACAATATATTTAATGCTGCAATAATATTGATGATGACACTAATTATGTCAAAAATATGGTACAAAGGATGCCATTATCTGATAATTAAAACTGATCTTTTCTGTATGTCATCAGAATGTAACTGTTCATCAATTGGTACCACCAATGCTTCCCAGCTATGTGATGCAGCAAACAATGGGCAATGTCCTTGTAAAGAAAACGTTGGTGGCCGTACCTGTGACAGATGTAAGGTAGGTATCCTACCTTGCAAAGTGCAAATGGGCTTGAAGAGATCGAAAAATATTGGCCAGAAAACTCAAAAGCCCTCATCAGGATATTTAATTAGCCTCCCAATTGATAAGTCAATTGTAACAATATCACTATTTAAAAATAATAATAATAATAATTGTAAAATATTGATAAATTATAAAATAATACCATGGGTCAGAACAGACATTTTTCGTTGAACTTTAATTTTGTTATGGTGCCAAAACTGTTGTTAAATTTTACTCAATTTCGCATTGTTTTGACAAAACCTTTGTTTGCAGGTCTTTTATTTTGTGATTTTTTTTGAAAATTGCGAAAATTGAGACCAGGGAAAATTAGTTTCTGCCCTGGTTCCAGATACTCTTGTTGACCAATAGCCTATGTACATCCGTTTCTCACCCCTTACCCCTACGGGGAAAAATCCCAAGGGGAGGGGTGAGAAACGGATGTACACAAGCTAGTTGACCAGCTATACTATAATGTTTGCATTCGTGGCTATCTTTGGGCTCATGGCGTAATTACTCATGTGACCATAGTCAACATATCCATTAATACAGATTCGTCCTGATTTGCATTAAGTTTAAACTTTACTTTGTCAGTTTTCTTTCACAAAAGACCTGTACTGTGTTTGGAGTTTCATAAGTAATTTGCAATATTCACGTCCGACCTCGAGGGGATGACTGGAAACACCCCATACAGATCGGTCGCTCGTATTGTATATATTACGTATTATTTCTTTCAGGATGGGTACTATAACTTCACCATGTCCAACCCAAAAGGTTGCATAGCATGTAACTGTAATGCTGCAGGATCTATGAACGTCACGTGTAACTCTACTGGTGGATGTTACTGTAGACCTAAGTTCTATGGCCTCAAGTGTGAACACCTTGATTCTGGATATTTTGTAGCAAGTGTTGATTCCTTGACCGCACAAGCAGAGCATGGAAGCATTTCACCGGTAGGTGCACATAATTTTTTAATTTCTCAAAAGGCTTCTTGATATCATCTACATCTATGTTTATTCATATTGACTATGCTTTTGCATCAAGTCAACATCTTGAGCTCCTTCAAGACAAAAATGTTTTGGATGTATGAAATCAAATGTCGAAAAATTTTAATTAACGTAAAAACTCGAGTAATCTGTCGTCATTTGCATGACGTCAATATCTCAATCGAGGTCCTTCATGACAAAAACGTCTTGCTTCAAATTGTTTTTTTGGTGGATTTAATCAATGTAATTTATTTTTTTGTTTGATATTGATACTAAGTTAAGTTTTTTCTTCACTTCATATTACGTTTCAGACACAGGAAATGAAAATCTCTCATTCAATGTTAAGTTTATCCAATGGCAAGAAGAACCTCTTTGTTGGTGTTACACTCATGGAAAGTGACAATGTTACCAACCCAACTCGACTAACAATGACAATCTCTATTCCCAAAACAGCACCATATACGCTGGCTCTCAGATACATGGTAAGATCAGATAGAATTGAAAACGGTACGGTTATAATTGATAATTCCAAGGGCGAATTCAAGGGGGGGGGGGGGAGGGGGTAATGAATTTAATAGATATATGATGAGTTGTAAATGTAGATGTAGTTGTGCTGTAGAGGTAAAAGTTTGTAATGATTGCGATGATGATGATGATGATAATAATAATAATAATAATAAGAAATTCCAAGGGCGAATTCAAGAGGGGGGGGGGGGGGGAGATGAATTGACTAAATCTATTTTTGAAACTTGAATCTACCCCTCCCTTGTTGACAATTTTGGATCTGTCCTTGAATTCTATTTTAAATTATTTTTGTTTTCTTTCTAGACTTCATACAACTGGCACTTCTTGAAGCTAACACTTAATCTACGAAGCTTATTTACCCCTTTCTCATGTAATGGCGGGCCAGCAGTCACAAAAAACGATCCTCAAGTCTTCCTTGCGAATGCGTCTGCAGGAAGTGAAGCTGTTTCGTTTGGCAGTAATGTTTGTTTGTCAGAAGGAACCTATACTGCAGTTCTGGAGATTCAGAGTGGAAGCGCTGGGGGAAATAAAAGTGCCTCGATTGCAGTGGATTCGGTAAGACTAATTTTTGTGTATCTGTATATCGATTTTCATGCCTTCCTTTCTCACAAATGCGTGTGTCATTCAACTTATGGAGGAATGTGGTCACAATGTACACTTTTTGTGATTCGAGTATTTGAATTTTCTTTTTTCGTATATTAATATAGAATTTTGATTAATATAATGATAGTTTGCCGAACATAATTGTTTGTGAGTGTTTTTTGTCTTGTGCGCGCGCGTGATATTTTCCCGCGTGTTTTCATATATCATCAAAATTATGAATATCTATAACCAATCTGTTCTATTTCCGTTCTATTTAGATGGTCGCTATCCCAACTGTCACAAGCTATTCGCTGTTCAGTTTTGGATCTGTGGCTGTTCAACAAAACACGACATTCTACTACAATGCAGCGTCTGCTTTCAAACGTTGGTCTGTCGAGTCATCATATGGTTGTCAAGCACTATCTGGTTACTATGGATATCTCTATGGAAAAGGACAAGGTATCTATTCATCCATTAATACTTTGTAACAAAGGTATTCGTAGCCCAGCATGCAAAGGAAAGCCAGTAGTATACACCGATACTATAGTGCTTTTGGGGGAGGGGAGGTCAGAGATCAGCTTAACGCTGGTCATACAGACCAAAAATGCGCATTTTTTCACCAATGCTCCGTTCAACGGGTATTTAGTAAAACTACTTCAAGCAAGACTTAATTCATTCATTACATGGGCTTCCTGTGGAAGACCATGTCTAGGATTACCCGTGTTTTGAATTTTACGCTTCAAATAGGAAATTTGCGCGAGGACTGGGAACGGTTGCCAACGGTTACGGTCACACTCTAAACAAATCCGCCGAACTCTTTTCTTTTACTTGGACATCGTGCTCACTCGAGAGCTAGAGTGATTTGAAATAATTGTAAATGACAACGACAACACAATTGACAAAACTAAAACAACTGACATAACAACTGACTCCATATATGCTGAAATGAAGAAATCAGATGTACCTGAAGTCAAGAAAAAGCCAGCAACTTACCAAGAAGATCGCTCGATCGTGATAGACAAGAAAGCCGCCATGTTGGATAGTTTGTCATCGCGAAGGAATCAATTACAAATGATTTTCTTAAGTCAATACTTTAAAATATTCCTTGCAGTAAGTTTTTTTTGGGTTGTATTTCCTTTAATAGTATTTATTGCTTTTGAACACGATGTAGTAAGGTTTTTATAACCTTTGTTAGCTTTGCTTTCCATGTGGAACCAATAGAAAACAATATAATTGGCATGAAATAGTTGTATGTACTGTTTTATAGTGGTGTTTGTTATTGTTTGAAAATTTCATTAAAATACTTTCTATTTGACTTTTAGTACTGAATTATTATAGGGATTATAAAAGATGAAGAATCATATAAAATTGTTTCTTTCAAACAATGTATTGTTTATAAGAATAAATTGCACATTTAGATGGAAATCGAATGAAAAATGTGAATGACTTCAAAACAATTTGGGGGATGGAAGTTATAAAAAGTATTGAAAATAATGCAAAATTTACTGGGGCTGCAAATCTTGCGGTTTTGCTACTAAGGAAAGAAAAATTTAGAGCATTTAATAATTTATCTTTGTGCATGTTTTTTTCTCATCTTTTGTAAAAATTAGTAGAAATAAGATACAAAAGTCGCATTCAAAGACTCCTTCGTGATTGCTTGCTCCATTTTGTAGCTGTTTATATCGAACAATGTGTGATAACTTTGATATTCCGATAAAACACCACAATCAGTTTAGTCTTTCGACAGATTTTAGTCTTTCATTATCTTTCATTTGACGCCATCAGTTTTTAACGGTAATCTACACATGCAAATATTTGGGAAGCCCATGTAAGCGATCTTAGATCGTCTAGTTCATTCATTCATTCATTCATTCATTCATTCATTCATTCATTCATTCATTCATTCATTCATTCATTCATTCATTCATTCATTCATTCATTCATTCATTCATTCATTCATTCATTCATTCATTCATTCATTCATTCATTCATTCATTCATTCATTCATTCATTCATTCATTCATTCATTCATTCATTCATTCATTCATTCATTCATTCATTCATTCATCATTTCCTCACTAATCGATCATATTTTCTTTTGTTTATCAGGTTGTTCATGTAACGCAACTGGATCCAACAACCCTGCAGTATGTGACCAATGTGGTGGGCAGTGTGCCTGTAAACCAAACGTTATTGGACGAACGTGTGATCGATGTAGACCAGACTATTACAATTATACTTCTGGCCAAGGATGCGAAGGTACGTCGACCAAAGGGGGAAGATGAGGACGGGGTTGGTTACAGGGACCTGTGCTGGGTTGTTCACAGCCCAATTAGCACTAATCCTGGATTAACTCTTAAGAACCGGCCCCTGGTTTTCATGCAGTATTTACGAAATGAGAATGAGTGTTTTATCGGCAGATATAGATGCAAGGCGAACCCGGTGATTATTGCATTTCGAAAAGTTGTTGTCGGTATAACACATGTTTTGGCCAAAAATGAGTCATTATACACGTGTTCTGCTTTAAAATTAAAAGTAAAGTTGAAACTCGTCGTCGTCTCTTTCGTGCTCATCTGATTATTCGAACAAAACCACTTACATTCGTTCTCCCCACCCCTCCCTGCTCATGTTGTCCATTCCGTTGAACTTTACAGAGCTGATTAATTCTTTCTTTATTTTTCTTTTGAAATACAGCTTGCTCATGCCATCCAAAAGGCTCCTTCCGTTCTGCTTGTCACGCTATGACCGGTCAGTGTGACTGCCGATCCAACGTCATAAATCGCCAATGCTCGTCTTGTCGAGTGAACTACTATAACTTGAACAGCGGTAGTGGGTGTTTAGCATGTAATTGTACGCCAGAGTATTCAACAAGTCTACAGTGTCACGCTGACACCGGAGTGTGCTCGTGTAAACGTGGCGTTGGCGGGGACAAGTGTACAGCTTGTAATGATCAGTTTTATAATCTAACTTCATCAGGTATGATTTACTTCAGCTCATAACGTTTACGTACCTCGGACGTTATTATCATAAATACGTTCGCCTCCAAACAAACAATTGAACAAGTAAATATAATGAAAACACAAAAACATAAAACAAAAAAAACGAAGAAAAAAAACACCTCCCCCCCAAAAAAATAAACAAAACAAACAAATAAAACAACAACAACAATAACAACAAGGTCTTCAACCCTACCCTCTCATCTAATGCATGTTCAACATGTTCTTTTTCAGGTTGTAAAGACTGTAGCTGTAGTTCCCCTGGCAGCTACAACAACACTTGCCAAAAACAAAACGGTCAATGTCACTGCAAAGCTAAAGTTATCGGCAGAACGTGCGACAATTGCCCTATGGGATACTATGGTCTGGGCTCGCCACACCCCAATGGTTGTCTACAATGCCACTGTTCAAATAAGACTAACGTGTGTGAGACTGGAGTGGGCTATGTCGAGGCAGAAGTGAAAACTGATCTACTAGTTACGTCTGATTACACTAACTTAGATGGATGGCGAGTTGTCAATAACGGTGGCCTAAATGTACAAGCTAGTTGGGATTGGGATGCCAAACAAAATGGTTTGGACATAAAAAAGTAAGTGATGAATGATAAAGGAAATTTGCTTCGAAAAAAAGAAACGCCACTTAATTAATGCAGCCGAACTCACTTTTGATTTTGTATCTACACAGATTATATAAATAAATACATTTATTTAGCTGAAAATACCTAAATGAAGTTGGAGCTCTTTATGATACATTAAAGATTTCAGAAAATTAAAAGATGCCCGACTTTGGCGGTCACTCGTAGGCGCTTCTTACGATAAACTGTTCTTTTTCTCTCTATTTGCAGAGGGTATATCAAAACAACCGTTAACGAGGAACTATACTACAAGGCCCCTGGACAATACTTAAATCAAGGAAGGTTTGCATACACCTACACTCTGTCCTTCAAGCTTCAACAAGACGACAGTAGTACACCCTATAATACTACCAAAGGAGATGTCATCCTGAAAGGGAAAGCGCTCGGTCAACCGATTGTTTATCGATTACCTAATCGTCCAGAAACCGTGTTTAAGAATTACGACGTAAGTGTCTAATTTCTCATCTTCTTCAATAGACCTGCGATCGGGCAACTGAAGATGTTTCTGTGTTAGAAACAGATCTAAATTTAGAATGAAATTCCTTAATAAGCGCGATTTTGCATTGTGCTTTGGTATGCCACGATTGAAGTGGTTCTCACCAAAAACCCGCACAATACATATTAAATGTTTCTTTGATTTTCTATTGCGGATTTTATTATTACTTTACACTTTATTATTTTCGGAAACGGCTGTATTAACTAATGATGTCTTATTATCTTTGTAGGTGAAATTTATCGAGAGTGACTGGCATGTTGGAAATACAGATAATCGTCGCCCAACAAGCGATGAACTGTTAGCTGTTTTAAGCACACTAGATTATATCTACATCCGAGCTAAGTGGTCTACAGTCAATGGACAGAAAACAAGACTCGCCGATATCAAAATGAAGTACAGCAAGAAAGCGAGCTCTGGAAATAGGGTGTTTAATGTCGAAAAATGCAACTGCTCTAAAGAGTACGTGGGTGATTTCTGTGAACGTTGTGCCCCTGGGTATACACGAGCCACGCCCAATGGTGGCATGTACGTCAAGTGTGTTCCATGTGGCTGCAATAATCACTCCAGTACGTGCGATGCTGAGTCAGGAGTTTGTTCGGACTGTCAGCACAATACAACTGGTAAGCAGTTATTGGTATAGCCTGTGTACAGACCTACCCTCCCCTCTCCCTCGGTCGTGCACTATTTTATTTGATTCTGTACAATTTATCCGGTGGATATCGCTATTCAGGCTTCGTGCAACCTTCCCCTAGACGTTTGCGCTCATATCAATTGTTATTCCTTCCACTCTTTGTCTCTTTGGTCATTGTCCACTTCTATCATACCCCACGAAAGCGACTGTCACCTAACACTTTTATTGAGGGGGGGATGGCTGGTGGCTTCTATTAGCATACTAACGCTTTCTCTTTTATAACCTTACCAGGCAACCACTGTGAAAAGTGTTCCAATGGTCTCTATGGCAACGCTACCCATGGTACACCCAACGACTGCAAATCATGTCCTTGTCCAGGCGGTCCATTCTCAACCAATCAGTTCTCGCCCACGTGTTTCCTGGACAGTGATGGTCAACCAACATGTGACAAATGCATTGAGGGGTACGAGGGACGGCGCTGCGATAAGTGTAAGACTGGGTACTTTGGGACACCAACGGTAAGGGGAAACAGGGATAAGCCTTATCTCTATTTTTAAAAGATTCACACAAAAAAGTGGTGCTACAGCCAACGTCGTATATATGTATGAAACCCATCTGTTCTATAAGCCAATTCATAGTTAAAAAATCACTGTCAGAGCGCATGCAATTGTATCCCGAATTTCTCACCTTCTTTTGTATTTTGAAAGACAAAAGAAGGCAAAACAAAAGATTCGGGATAAAATCGTATGCGCAGTGATAGACCGTAATAAACTAGAAACGTTCCCCCACAATTCCTTTCGGTCGTGCTTTCTCCTATTTTTTCCCCCGACGTTTTTTTTAAATAGGTGTATTTAATACTAGTATATACTAGGCAGCATGAACCAGGCAAGCCAATAGATAAATTGTGTTCGAACTCAGTGGTGGATCTAGGGGAGGGTTGAAGGGGGTGCACACCTCCTCCTCGAAGGACTTGTCTTATCAAATATTTTTTCCAAAATAAATTTCCATGTTTACTGGGTAGTGCACCTCCTCCTGACGATGGTGCACCCCCTCCTGGAAACAATGCTGCATCCGCCCCTGGAATCATGCAAGGTTTTGAATGACATGATTTTTTTTTCAGGATGCGAATGGCAAGTGCCGTAAGTGTAACTGTAACAATAACGTAGATGTCAGTGTGTCAGGCAACTGTAACACAACAACAGGGGAGTGCAGTAACTGTGGATTTAACACTTCTGGCTCCAACTGTGAAAAATGTGCTCCTCATTTCTATGGCAACGCGTTAAACAGGACTTGTACAAGTAAGTTATTGAGAATTGAGAATGAGGTGAACTTGTTTAATAAGTCTTCTCGATTTTTTTTCTTTTTTTATAGTCTCAGTTGTTGTAATGGTACCAGAGTTAATGGTACCCAATAATTAAATTGTTTCCTCTGCACAATCTCTTTACAGCGTCCTGAAGGGTTAATTGGGAATTAGGATTTGCTATTTTTGTAGGCTTGGAAATAGGATTTTTCCATTGGGATTAGAAAAAAATACGTCGAAGTTGGGGTTGTCTCTTATTGACCAATTTCTCGATCTACGTCGTAGCTCAAATAATGTTTGAAATTAAGTATGTTTTTTGTTGTTTTAAAATTGAAGGTCAATGCGCTAAGTCAATTAAAATAAAATTAGTCGTTATGAGCACGATATTTCTTTACGCCACTTAGATTGTGTTTTTCAGGTTGGAAATTGGGATTTGGACAAAAACTAGTCTGGTAATAGGGATTTGATACCCCCTACAGGACCCTCCTTGAACGCCTGCTAATTAAGCGAACTCCCCTTCTTGTAAAATATTAAATTAAACAAACAAATAGAATTGCGCAGGAAGCATTTATCTTAGAAAGAACTTTTACATTTACTGCTAATGCTATATACTCAATACGAAGCTCAAAGTGCGTCTTCGTTACAAATCAAATCAACATTTTTTTCTCTGTTTCAGGCTGTCAGTGTAATTCTACAGGAACGCGCCCAGGGCAACCATGCAACCACTTGAGTGGTCAATGTGTATGTCAACCTCGAGTCATAGGATGGTCATGTGACCGGTGTGAACCAAACGCCTTCAATTTCTCCAGTGGGGTGGGGTGCTCACAATGTAATTGTTACTCCAATGGAGCAGTTAAATCTCAGTGCGACGAGGTAAGCGTGCCATGAAAATCATCACACTGATAATCGTTGTGAAAACTGCAAGGTTTTAAAACAAGCGAACGAACAAACACAAACAAACAGTCAGTCAGTCAGTCAGTCAGTCAGTCAGTCAGTCAGTCAGTCAGTCAGTCAGTCAAATAATAAAATAATATATACCAAATAAAAAATCGTGACTCAGTTATACAGTCGATAATACACAAGAATGGTCCACAATGCTTTATATCATGTACAAATAGGTATCGCGCGCTAGTAACGTTAATTTCATTGTAACCCTGAGGATGGACGATTTGTACGAAAGCTCGGTGTGTAATTAAAACGGTAAAACGTAGAAGAAACCTTGATCTTTATAATGCTTTAATCCTTAGTTTATTTTATTATTTTTATTTTTAGTTTACTGGTAAATGTGATTGTAAACCCAACGTCAAAGGCTCGAAGTGTGATACTTGTAATGTTGGATTCTGGGGGGTGCACTTCACACCGCCGTGTCAAGGTGAGATAGCTACCATACATTATAGTTGTTCTCGTTTTACATCTACCTTACTCCATCAAATTAAAATCCACTAACTGATGTCCATTTGTACCATGTTTAATTGCCCTATTACATTATGGCGTCATGGTTTGTTTATATGGGAGATAGAATCGATAATTCTATTGACAAAAGTCACTCTTGGACAGTTATTTTAGAATAATCAGTTTTCTTTGAATTTACCTCGATTTGACCACACCCGATGACTATGATCCTTTGCGTTTACACATTAGAATGCTTTCAAGTGGCGTCATTGTATTAGGGAAATCAGTACCTTGAAAGCTGCTCCTACCCTCTGAACCTTTTACCTCTTAAAAGGCCGCGTTCGAAAAAAAAAAAATTTTTCCAAACTGAAGATGGATATTCTTGTAATAATGAACAAGTGCTTCGCATGGTAATAGTCTTGCTTTGAATTGATTTGATTCTTTTGATTTGATTCACTAACGTTGACCAGTATATAATGATAGTCAATCTAATCGTTGTCATAGATTTTAATTTTACCTTATATCCAATATTAAATTTAATGTAAATATTGTTGTAACTATTCACTAGTAATTTTTGCATGGTATAGTAATATCGTAATATTGCATGAAGGAAGAATAAACTATATTTATTTTATTGTGGCTGTATGTTGAGCTAGGCCATGTTCACAGTTAGCCGAATAAATTTTAAAAACGGAATTTTATCACCAAAACCTTAATAATAAATGCTAATCGAACAATACAACCTGTATAAAAGTGTCGCGGAATTATACGGACTATTGTAGGCAGAAGGCCTAACCAGATAAAGTTGAGTTTTCACATTTATCCTGCTTTAATACTTTGGTACGTTCAAGCCTGCAACGCGTGATTCAGCGGATCCATTTTACCGTTTTGTAGCAGGTTCTTCACATATATTATCGCTCTGATTGACTGAAACGTTTAAAAAAAAAAAAAAAAAAACGTTTAGGACGTATACTGTAAATGCAACACACTATTCAAAGCTTTATACATTGGAAATTGTACCGTTTTGACCACTGGAATAAGTTTCTTTAATATGCCCAAACACAATTAAAATACGCAAAAAAAAAAAAACAAAAAACAAAAAACAAAAACAAAAAACAAAAAAACAAAACAAAAAAAACCAACAACAACAAGAACAACAAAAAAACAACAACAACAAAAACAAATACAAGCAAATACTTTCACATGTACGGATTTTGGAGTGGATGCTACACAATGCTACACTAAGCGCAAGAAACAACTTCATTTACAAGGTAAGACGGTGCTAAATATCGTAATTCTTCTTCGCGTTGAATCTGTTTTTAGGAGTGATTTGCCTTAATCAGTATTTGTTTAGCCACAATTTGACTATTTTCTCTTGTGTTGTTTCAGAATGGTGCCAGGATAGCAAAACCGAAAAAAAATGTGAGGGGCTGCCTCCCCATGAAACGTCACTTCGACGCGTGATAAACTGAAGTTGGCGAAAATAACAACTGATTGACACCAACTAAGTCACCATCGGCAGTCATTGACTAACATCAAATTTTTTTTTCTCTAACTGTCTCTCGGCTGCAATAAGTTTTTTTTTTCAACCGACAACCCACATTTTTTCTAATGGTCCCTATCGCGAATGCGGCTTGGTATCAAACATCCTCGTAGATGTATAACATGTATATTCTGTCTTCGTACTACTTCACTTCACAGGGTATTTTAGCAATACAAACTATCTAATGTACATGATTTGTGTGTTTGTTTTTAGAATGTAATTGCACTACTAACTACACCATGAACAACACAGTCTGTGATGTACGTAGCGGTCTTTGCCAGTGTAAAGTAAGTTTAGGTGGAGCTAAGTATGGAGGACGACAATGCGAACGATGTGAGGATCGCAGTGTAGGTACGTGACGTCACTTTTTATTACCATAGCAACAGAACTGTACGATGCACTCATCTGCTACATGAGTGTAACCGTGAATTAAATTGTTGTCGTGACACTGCCATATTGGATACACTCATGTAGCAAATGAACCAATCAGCGTGCGAGATTTGTCCAACTTGCAACAAATGATTTTGTGACGTTACATGTTGATCCATCCTCGGGAACCCAGGCGGTAAACTATGTCGCTCCAGAGCTTCGAGCGACAGAGTATACCGCCTGGGTTTCCGAGGATGATGTTAATGAAAAACGAGAAACGATGTAACTAATTTTGTTCCCAAGTTGAGAGTTTTTAAATCTCGTATTTAGCCGCCTTTAACCACAACAGATTGTTTTGGCGCTAATTTAGATATCGAACTTTCCTCTTAAAAATGCTGTCGTTCGCATCCATAATCCTATTTGATAATCTAACCTTATTTGGCAGTGACTGTGGATTCTGTTTTAGTGATTTTCTTCT
The DNA here is from genome assembly GCA_918843875.1 of Diadumene lineata. Classification (NCBI taxonomy): domain Eukaryota; kingdom Metazoa; phylum Cnidaria; class Anthozoa; order Actiniaria; family Diadumenidae; genus Diadumene; species Diadumene lineata. Next base: position 8,124,387 of record OU974075.1, on the reverse strand, counting down.
ATCTATATATAGCTATTCTTGAAATGGCTGTCCAGTTGAAATACTGGTTTAGCGAAGAGCAAAGTCATTTGCATATCTCATGATTTTTATTTTTTTAAATGTCCTATGATGGATCCTTTTTTTCGATTTTAATAAAAAGTAAATACCTTATAAAACATAATTGTGAAGAAATTACGGTTATTTGATTAATTCTGATTAAAAAAAAAATCCGACTAAAAATTACACAGGAACTCAAAAGAACAACAGCAATTGTTTGATATGTAGTGGAATAAAACAAAGAACAACAGCAATTGTTTGATATGTAGTGGAATTAGCTAATATGTGAAATCTTGCTCTATTTTCAGGTGAGCCTCAGTACTGTACACCTTGCAAAGAGCCTTGTTTTAATAAATGGTTTGACCTCATCACTGTCGAATCAGACAAAGTTAAACTCCTAGAAACTAACGTGACAGACATGCTGAAAGCGTTTGGTGGCAGCTCTGCGACTGTTGATAGTATCAATGCAACAATACAAGAATTGAATAAGAACCTGACGTACGCTGATAATGTATTTAGAGGAGCTCAGTATAATACCAAAGACAAACAAGACCAAATAAATAGGGTAGGTATATAAGAGCACACACACTAAATGAATTATTATATATATATTAATATAATGAATTACAATGATGATAATGATGATGATGATGGCGATGGTGATGATGATGATGATGATTTTAATGGCAGTGATAGTGTTGATATTACTAATGGTTATTATAGTAAAAGTTCAAATGATTGTGCTGAATGAGCGGGACTATGAGGGCAGTCCCGATTACAAAGGTATCACAAATGGCCATATATATTAAGCATGTACACATGATAAATGGCTGCATCCGTACTGCAGTGATGACACAACGTTTCCAAAATCGAATGTCTGCTGATCAAATGTTCTTTTCTACAGATCAGAGATTCTATAAACGATCTACATCGTCGACTCAACGAGTCAAGTCGTATCATCAAAGATGCTGAACAGTTTCTTCAGACAACTGTCAACGGCTTTAATGGCACCATTCGTGTTCTGAAAGCAGACAAGTCCGGTCCTTATGTTGATGTCAATGGTGCCTTTGTGTACGCTGATTGGGTATCCCTGACTGCCATGGCAACGAGCTATCAAAGTCGTGCTCTGAAGTTGAATGAATCCGCCAATGCGTCCTACAAGAATATTACGATGACTTACGAAGCGGTATGTCATATGATGATACTAAAAATGCATCTAGTTAGAATCGTTCCACGAAGTCTAGATACAGGGTTCAAAAAACCAACTAAAAACGCATGTCACGTAAAATTATTTTGGTCATTTGCCTTAAGGAAAGCCATGTCCACCCGATAAATCGCAGTCCCTCCAACAGAAGCGTTTTGTTGCGTGACAATTGACACAGATTAGATAAATGTCGTGTATGGTTCACCAGAAGAACATTTGTTAATAAGTCACTCGAGAAAAATGTTCAGTTTTTTCCGCGACTGTATAAAATGAGATCTTAAACGTCAACACTGGACCGTTTAATTCAGTGAGCGTATTTTTAATTGATTGTTTTGTATTTTAAGATCAAACTTGCCAACGAGACATCAGCTTTAATCGCGCGTCAAATAAGCGACGCGATGACGAAGTTGAACCAAGTCTCTTCCCAACGAACAGACGTCGAGAAGAGATTGGGCCCCACGTTCGAAGCTCAGCTCCAAAACAATACGGCCTCACTGGACGAAATCAAAAAGATCAGTGATGAAATCAAGGCTTTGCTTCAGTCAGCCACTAAGTTGGGAACCAACGCCACGTCCACTGTAATAGAAGCAGAGACGATTATAAATGATGCCAATAAAACTGTTCATCAGAGGAAGCAGGAAGCACAAAAGGCATTGACTGATGCTAGGGATGCTCTTAGTCGGTCTAATAAATCAAGAGCTGATGCTGTAAATGCACAATCTGTAGCCACGCAGTTCAAGGTGCGTAATGTCTTAATGAATAGCCCGTATTTTCCATCTTCCTTACCTTAATTGTTCTCTTACAGTTGATTTCTTACGGAAGAGTGTGAGAAGGTTACCTTATTTCAAATACAGAAATCGATTCGTCTACCTGGTACTTTCGTTTCCTGTTCATGCGAAAACGACTTTATGAGAATTTTTTTACAATTTGGCCAGACATGTATTTTTTAAGAGTTTTGGACTTACCTATCGTTTGTTTTGGTCTGTTTTTTTTCTTTTTGTAAAGGGGGGATGGGAGGTAGGAGGGAGTGCTCAGCTTTTTCTTTCTTTTCTTTTGTTACCCTCAACTCATTTCGTTCTTCTTTTTGTTGGTCGTGTTTTTTTTTCATGACCATTCCAATAAACAGTTATTCGTCATTTTCCTTTTCTTGCATCCCTTCTTACATTCATAGATTTGAAACATTTTCTTCTTTTTCCATTCCATGTTGTTCACGAGCTGATAACAATATTTGTCTTTTCCAGGCCAACGCGTCTGCAGTCCTGAAAGACGCCCAAACAACTCTCAGCAACGTCACTGATGCAATCAATACCATAGCAACATCGATCAACCAGTCACGTGAGGCACAAGTGATTGCTGATAGGGTGGCTGGAATGAGCATGCCCGTTACCCTGGATACCATCAAGGCACTGACCAATGAGATCAAGTCAATTCCAATTGACGAAGCACTTATTAACCAAACTTATGATGGAGCTGCTGACGGATTAAAGAAAGCTCAAGACGTTGAAGCATTATCGAAGAAAGCTATGTAAGTTTGTTGCCACTTGAGCCTTTTGTTGGTTTTATGTTGTTTGTCATCGTCTGTACTTTCGTAGACTTGCTCCCGATTTTTGTGATTACTATACTGCGGAGCAATTATGCTGTCGCTTTGAGTGATTGAGTGGGTGTTAGATTTTGACCCCTCCCCCCTCATGAAGAAATATCATTCTCAGGCAACACTCCGACACGAGAACTATGCGACGAACTATGCTGTCACTTCCTCCTTATGTTAGTATATTTTTCTATTAGAATGGGATTTTCCAAAACATTTTTGGGACTCGGATCTGGTCAGTGAAGGGCAAGTTTCCGCACTTTCGTCGGCGGAATTTCGTCGGGAATTGCTGTTCAGTGTTTTGGCTTCTGGAATTTCCCTGTTTGCACAAAACTTAAAATGTTCATTTTTTCATATATTTTTTTTTTCATTATATCTTGACTGAGTAATCTAATTTTGTTTATATGCATTGGACAGTGGTGTGGCACAGCAAACTCTGAACGAGGTCCAAAGCATCGAAAAAGCGATCACAGATGCCAAGACAATACGAAACGAAACGACCAAGTTGCAGCAAGAAACAGATCTCAAAGTGAATCAAATCAACAACATCACCAAATCGGTAACTAAGACGTATTTTAATATTAAACTTCCATATCATTACTATTTTCATTTCCTTTTATCAATTTAGGCACACAAATACTAGCCTGTGTACATCCGTCCCCACCCCCACCCTGCAGGGAGGCTATCTAAATATACTTATCCTAAGGACCAACAGCACATAAAGCATGTCTTATATGATATGTATGTTTTTGCAGATTCAGTCCAGGTTTAGTAATGCTTCAATGATCGGTAAAGAAACCTTACAGCTTATCAACAAGACTATCAGTAACGTCGACCAAGGTCTGCAGTGCTTTAATGATTCTAAGAAAACTGCTGAAGAGGCTGTTGTTCGGGCTCACAAAGCTTACAATATGACGCTAGAGGCTGAAAAGGTACAATATCACTGGTTTATATAGATGTTAATAAATTATTGTTATATTATTACTGTGACTGATTTTGGTACATTGTATACATTCATATTTTATTCAACCACTTTTTCTCATCTTTATTCCTCGATCGTTGATCGTGATCGGCTTTTAGTGAAAAATAAATAAATAAATAAATGACTTTAGGGTAGTGAAGTAGAATGTTTAAACCAACTAAACTTCCTCCTTTGTTATTCCCTACTTTCCATTCATTTGGACTTCTTACTTACTTACGTTTTTCTTTGTAATTTATTTCCTTTTTTCATCCCTTTTTCCCTTCCTTCTTTCCTTTCTTCCTTCTTTTTTTCTTTTTTTTTCTTTGGTTTCTTTCTTGTATCCATTATTTCTTAATTCATATAATCATACGGCAGCTAGTTCCAAATTTGAATGTACCCTTCCAATCAATCAATAAAGGTCAGTTCATTTTTTCCGGTACCAATTAACCATTTTGTTTTTTATTAGTTGAACTCTACTGTAAATTCCAACATTACGAAACTGTCCCCCAAAATCGACAAACTCGCAGCTATCGCACAAGCAAATTATACAGACATAGTCAAAGCATATAACGACTCGGTTCAGCTCCATAAGGACGTCAATCAAGCAGACGGTATGTGATTAATAAAACACACTGAAAAGAGTCGAATTCGAATAAGTGGGAAATGGTACGGTTACGATACGACTTCTATATATACAGAAGAGAATTCGAATGTTTTCTAGGATACGATACTGTACTGTTTTCCACTCTTAGGTAAATTACTCTAATATTCAATATAAGCGCAAGTGCTGTCCTCACTGTGAAATGGCGTGAAATAAGCATAAGAACGGAAAATGTTGATGGTTATGCTTTCTTAGTCTCCTTCGCATCCGTTTCCGGTCTGTTCGACACGAACAGACCGGAAACGGATGCGAGGGAGACTAGTGGTTTCTTTGCACTCGATACGTTTTCCTCTATTTCATAAGTGAAGGCAGCACAAGTGCAAATGTATATGTTTGATCTCTTGTGCTTGCGCCTGTTAACTAGTGATACTAATCGATTTTCTTCTTCCTCTGTACAGTATTGCTCGATGAATATATCAAACAACGACAAGAAATGGAGACACTCAAGAAAGAAACCGAAACACTAGAATCAGAACTGGATACTTTAATTAGGGACTTCGAGGAAGAAACAAAGAAATACAGCAAATGTGGAAGCTCATAGCGCAAATCCACCTAATATAGTTTCCATCATTGCGTTACAACACTTCGCGACTGCTTCGGTTGTTGCCCAGCAGAATAGAATACACCACGTGATATATTTCGTCGTTTTGCACTCTTGCAGTAACGCTTAGTGACGCTTTATATGAGATAAGAACCGCCAAGGCACGACGGTTCTAGATAATTACGTTACCTCGTAAGTTACCTGAAATTCACCATGACCGTGACACATGACAATAATGCGTGACTGCTGTAGCTGAACTCTAAAAGTCAAATGCAATCGACTGTGTAATACATAGTTTGGTGTACAAGGTGACACATTCGGCACTTTTACGGTAACGCTAATCTAGAGGATCTACACATATGCGTGACCAATGTAGGCCAAGTATAAATTAAAGTCCAATGGCTAATGGAAGTCATTGCGCAACATTAGCAAACGAAAAGCCATCGTAGAATACGTTTGCGTCACCACAAACCGCACGAACATCTCTGCAAGAAACGAAATGGGAAATTTTCAATTCTACCATTTCTAAGAAGAAAAAAAATGCTTATACACTATTTAGAGCTTTTTATGGTAGTATATTTTTGAGCACAAATTTTGATAGTGAAATTTTTATAGAGGTAAAAGATATTTGATATATACATTGCTTATAAGCCACAAATGACTTCCTTAGTTTCTAATTATGTACTTTAATTTCATTTCTTTTCTATAAGACCGTTTTCGGCAACGCCTGTTCTTGGGTTGCACGTTACGTCGCCATGTTGGATGACGATAGCAAAGCATTCCTCATCAGGAATAAATCGATGTTTCGAGATTTTGGATTTCGTTAGTATTATTTTGATTATAATATAAACTGCTTTGTCAATTAGTTTTGTTTGGTTTGATAATAGTATCAAACGTACAAAAGTAATAGTTAGTTGTACATAGATAAATTCCTGATATGCGATTGATATTACTCAAGCACCAGACTAATTATAATAATTATAATAATAATAATGATTAATAAATTTATAACGTGCAAATATCAATTGATTATATTTTCATTTGCGCCGAGCAGGCCACTAAACTTACAAGAAAAGGTAGTTGTTTCGAATGAGTAAACTACTCTTCGAGATTGAAAGGCGAGGTCGTCATTCAAATGGACGGTTTTCAACCATTCCCAGGAGACAATTTAAACTAAAGACATGGCAGCCATGCTGGTGGACTTTTCAAAAGAAATCCACCACCGTGACTGGTGGACCTTTTTGTTCCACTCACTCTCCTGGGAATGGTTGAAAACCATCAATAATTACGTTTTTGTTTGTAACAGAATTACTTTTTAGTATGATGTTACTATTATTATTATCATTTCTTTTGATAAATGATTGCTTGATGCTTCAAATTCGTCAGTGCAAATCCGTACTTTCTTTGTATCTCTTTTTGCTTGAAATGACATGGACATTAAAAAGGGTGCCAGCGAATCGCATATCAGGTCTTGTTGAATCATAAAAAAAAAATCATTTAAGTGTGAAAATGTATAAAATATATAATATTTATTGACTTCAAACGCAGCTCTTTTATAGAGTTTAAATCAATAATAATCTAGATATTCTATCTTTTATTATAGATCGACAATTATAATTATGATGGCTAGAGTTTTAACACATATATGCGAAGTGGCACAGTATACTATAGTAAAACATAAACGGTAAAGGTACTAAACCAAAGATATTGATCCCATCTAACACATGTATCTCTATTTTCATAAATTATATAAGGAGGTAAAAAACGAAAATTAAATGAAAATGCCCTTTGTTTTCTAAGAAATTCTTCTCACCCTACGTGCGTTTTTGTCGATAAGGTTTTTCTTTGTTTGTTAAACGTTAACTGAAGATCGCTCGTGGTAATATATTCCTTAATGGTCAAAATTTGACCTGGATATTGGTTTTTATGATGAATGATGGACCTCCATATCTCTGGTTAAATAAACACCATCTAAAATTTAATTTAGCTACAATATTATATAGTGCTTATATTCGGTCATATCACTGAATATTCCTTGAGCTATTACATATATATGAGAGCTAGATCTGATATCAGATGGGTAGTTGTTACATCAACAAGGATTTTGAATTCCTAGCTCTGTAATAGTTTACTAATTTATATGCTTTACTGCTTGCTTACAATGAATGCGTTATTTCTCATGTATACTAATGATTTTTTGTACATCATTGAAATAAAATAGAAAATTTTGCATATAGTGTGTGAATCAGTCCATATGCATCATCAAATAAATTTGCAGATTTCTTTTATTCTTTGATCGACTTGTCACATCCTTACACGCGCATTAATTTGTTCGTCGAACCATTAATTCCTACGGCGTTCAATTTCCGCCAAAATTCGACTTGCTCAATTCAACATTGTACTTCTTCTATTCGACCTTTTTTTATAATCGGACATTCAACTTTGTTGTTTCAAGAATCCAACATCCTTTGCTTCATAGTCCGACTTGCAAGTTTTCTAAATATTGTCGATGTTTCTGCAATCGAACTTTGTACTTTAACGAATGCAACATTCAACTTTCTCGCAATCGAACATCCTTCCGCATGCCACTCTCGTCCAGTCAACGCGGGCTCATAAAATACCAATTCCAACACTGTTGGGTAGGGGGACGGGAGAAAAAGGTAACTATCCGTACCCCTGATGGATAGCTGTGGAACTCAAAGTCACATAAACCCTCCCCCAAAGCAACATTTTTTTGTCTTATCCAAAAACACGTGATCATTCCCTCGGGTCGGATGCTGCACTTACGGAGGATTGAAACATGGCCGATGATGACTTAAACGAGGTCAGGTCTGCCCTTCTGAAAGTGGCAGATCGCCTTTCGACTTTACAGCGAGAAAAACCAAAGACTGAAGGTGCCGTTTTTCTAGTGAAATAGTGAATGTAGCTGTTAATTGCGATTGTAAAATGTACTGAATGTACAGCAAAAGTTGACCATGAAAAGCACGTGCTTATCATAGAAATGATTATTTTCAAAAAGAAAGAAAAAAATACTTACCAGTTACAATTTTGACGGGAATTAAGAAATCACCGTGCAGCCATCTTGTTTTTCTAGATCACGTGGAACAAGACAAAAAAATATGCTTTGGGGGAGGGTTTATGTGACTTTGAGTTCCACAGCTATCCATCGGGGGTACGGAAAGTTACCTTTTTCTCCCGTCCCCCTACCCAACAGTGTTGGAATTGGTATTTTATGAGCCCGCGTTGACTGGACGAAAGTGGCATGCGGAAGGATGTTCGATTGTGAGAAAGTTGAATGTTGAATTCGTTAAAGTACAAAGTTCGATTGCAGAAACATCGACAATATTCAGAAAACTTGCAAGTCGGACTATGAAGCATAGGATGTTGGATTCTTGAAACAACAAAGTTGAATGTCCAATTATAAAAAAAGGTCGAATAGAAGAAGTACAATGTTGAATTGAGCAAGTCGAATTTTGGCGGAAATTGAACGCCATATAATTCCACACCTGTTTTTCTCACGCAGTGGTATGTGACCATCACGACTTATTTGATTCTCCAATCTTCTAACACGATAACGTTTGGCCACGTCTATACGTGTATAATACCAAACAAGTTTGAATCTGACAATGACCTGCACCAATAACTTAGAAAATTTGATTTAAAATGTTTGTTATAGACAGTATAATTTTGATTAAAACTAGCTCTGTTTCGACACGCGCGATTCAAATCGAAGTTTTGTTTTGTGCTGGAATTGCAAAAAAGAATGTTCAGAATTAATACGAAAAGATCCAAAATGCAAAAACGAATTTTGTCAGCCTACCCCTTCAAATGAGGGAGAAATCTTTTTTTAGTTTTTCTGATACTTGAATCTGTAATTGCAGTTACGATTCGAAGTCTCCACCCATATCCCCTCATGGAAACGTAAACGCTGATTAAAAATAAATAAACAAATGAATAAATAATTGAATAAGTAAACAGGTATACGGCTACTTTGATACAATACCATTTTGGAGTATACAATTTATGTAAAGCTATCACGAGTGTATTTGCAGCTGAATGCTCAAATCCTGAAGGATAAACGCGTCTATCAAAAAATACAACAATTATTTTACAAAGAAATTGGTATTTGTGGGAAACGAACATTCGCGCATATCATCTGCATGACGTCATTATAACTTCCAATGATGGGGGGGATTTGAAAACTTAAAAGAGGCGGTTGACGTCTCAACAAATTACTGAGTTGATCAGTGTCTTCAATGAGAACGTTTTCATTAGAACGAAAGGTAGAGCATGAACGTTTTAAACATTAGATTTGTCCAAACGACCAGGTATTAACTTCAACTACACAACGCACTAGTTTCACGGGAAACGCTTGACCACAAATCGTTAGTACCACCACCGTAAGCGCCCTGGCCGGACGGAAACTGCAGCGAAGATCAAGTGAAGACTCCGTAACGTGTATTGCATCTTGTTTGGCGATTCCGATCTGGAGTAACAATGGATGACACAACTAGCACGTTCAACAACGATCAAGAATTGCATGACATCGCAAAATCACAGCAAAAGACATCTAATAAAACTGCAACATCAAAGGACGAAAGCCTACAAAGCCTTCTAGAGAACGTAGAAGATGACGACGACTGCAAACCATCTTGGTTTGACTTCAACAACTGGAGAGTACTTGCTCTCATCGTCTCATTCGTCTCCATGTTTATCATTTTAGTACTGGGGCTTGCTGCATTGGTGACAGCTGAAGTGTCGGACAGCTCTGCAGAACAAGCATTTGCGTTTGATGCCCTTCTTGGTCTTGCATCGTCTAGCTGTGTGGTATGGCGTTTCTACAGAAACTTAGCGCCCTGCGAGGTCCCTGGCAAAGAGCGAAAAGCATGCGTTTTGATCGCATCGGGGTTCATCCTCTCCGCCATAGTAATGTTCACCCGTGCTGTTTACTGTTTAGCTTACAAAGTCGAGCCTTTGGAAAGTATTACCATAATAGCTATTTCTACATTGGGATTTTTGTGCTATGGGCTCTTATTCTACGTGAAGTTTAAGGTGGCTCAACAGCTTCACAGTGTTGCCATGAGAACAGATTCGTACGACTCCGCCTGTGGTGCTGTGATGGCTCTTGGGGTGTTGGTTAGCGCTGTCGTCTACAAGCATGCGCCTGAGACTTGGTGGATCGATCCTTTGATTGGGCTTGTTATTGCCATGGTAACGTTTATTTATGGCGTCTTTGTACTTGTGAAAGTTATCTTGAAAAGAGATTTTGGAGAACCTGAAGTTTATGAGCAGTTTTGATGACAGTGCCAGTTAGACAACAGAAAATAATAAATAAAAAATTTATTAGCAACTCTTGCAAAAAAAAAAAAATTAAAATGTTATAATGACCGATGTTGATTATAGTGCGGGTATTTTCCAGTATTAATTTCCAGTGCAATTCAAAGCAACAACCTCAAATACATATAGAAATAAGCAATGAAAAATATTTCCCAATATAGTTATTAAAATTAAATAAAAGAAATAAGAGCTTTTTTTTGTCTAACAGATCGAAATATTTTATTTTCCCTCCCTGAAGCTAATCTGAAAATAGAATAGTGGGATCCCTGTGGTTTTCACAACATTCAAGATGGCGGCCAGTCGGATGACGGAGACAAGTGGCGACTATGATGGCGAAATTTAAAAGAAATGGATCTAACGATGTTTTTGCTTTGTCGTTTCCTTTTGTATTTTGCAAATACAGGAACAAAGGGATATTTTCCAAGGTATTTGTATCTAAGTGACGACTTGAAATGTTTTGCATGTCTTGATTCTTCATCAAAAAGCTACGTTCAACCGACTTTTAGTTTCTACATAGACGTCGTTTTCGTATTCAACGTTTATCTTATATAATTCGAGCAGCTTTCCATAAATCAGTCACTTGTGGAGTAAGAAAAAGTGGAAATGTCTTTGACTTCAAAGGTAGTTATAAAGTATGATTTGAAATATTATTTGTACAGTTTATTGCAGTGATTTTAGAAATCATAGCCTCTGTATGTTGTCTGCAAGTATAACATTACCTTGAAGACAAAAGTCAGTAAAACAAGCAAAATTATTGTCAAAACATGTAAATACAAACCTCTAAAGAAACAGCAAGCCAACAAACAAAGTAAATAAGCCAGCAAACAAACAAGTTACAAGCAAATACGCACACAAACAAAAGCAATTACGAAACAAAATCATCATAAGTGCATATTCCGTAGAGAAGTATGTAGAAAAAAAAAAAAAAAAAAAAAAAATGACAATGACAATGTCCATTTCAGTTAAGATATGCAAAAAGTCTAATTGAATATCATTTCTTCAATCCGTGAAACTAAACCCACTGAATTAATAAAAAACAATAAAAACGCTCAAGCATAAAATATGTACGTATTTTTCCTTTTCTAGTATTCTTCGACTCTTTGTCTAGTTGTTCTTACAACTGACAGTCCAGATGAAGATGCTCTTTTTTCTCCCATAAAAGATTATTTATATCTGAAAGGTTTTGCACCCATAGAGGTACGAAGTCCTGGAGAGGCTCTTATACAAACAAGACATGCAAAGTTTTTCCTTGTTATTGTACCCGATGATGATCACGATCTCATCAAGAAAATCAAGTAAGCAATATATAACAAACAGATTGAAAGATCATTTCTTTATTTATTCTTAAATTCAATGTTGTTCTAAAAGAAATTAATTGATATTTATTTACCATTAGATATTTGAGGGAGGGGGGGATGTTGGGTTGGGCAATGTCAGTTTGTGCAGGATATATTTTTCCCATGTGATGGTTGTGCAGGATATTTTCTTCCTCCCTGCACGATATTTTTTATTTGCACATCTGCCGTGCACGATATTTTTTTCTCTGTTTAATGCTTTGGTTGTTATTTTTTTGGTATTTGCCCAACCCCCCCCCCCCCCCCCCCCCCCCCCCCCCCCACACACACACACACACACACACACACACACAAATATCTAATGGTCCGTCCCTAATTTAACTTTTTTTAATTAATTGATAGATCCGATGATGGACTGAATACAGACACCATTGTCATTGCTATTTCCTCAGAAGAGAAAATCAAAGGTAAATGTATTTTCTTACATTTTTTTCATTTAAAATGAAAGTTGTGATGGTGATGATGATGATGATGATGTTGGCAATCATGATAATTGAATAGCCGCGGTTTATTTATGGTAACTTTCATATCTCTTCTATTTGTAGAGTACAAACATATTATACTTGTAAAATTGTGAACTGACTAATTGAGCTAATTAGTGATAATTATTGCTAATTTTGCAAGTCAGCGACGCATTCAAAATTGAAGGATGAATTCAGGTTTTGTTTATCATGCTATACTTTGGATCGTGCTTTGAAACAATTTTCAGAAATACAGATGGAACGTTTTTTTAAATCAAATACGTTTTCTTGTATTTCATTGTGTTACATTTGCGTGTTGTGCTGTTAGTTGGCTGGATTCCTATTTAGTGCTAATTAGCACAATTAGTCAGCAGACATTCCATAGATATATTATTTGCGCTCTAATGCATCGGATTAACCTCATCCAGTCTGTTCAACCAGCCCCACTAATCGCACATGTATTTTATGTTTTTTTTGTTGTTCTCAGACACAACCCAAAGGCTTGTAGATCAGAACACCATCCAGCATGTTATCCAGAAGACAGCTGACAAGGAGGCTTTTCAAAAATCTCTTATTGACACTATCAATACCTACCTGGAGACAAACTCGACTGCCAATCTGGGTAAAATCTGATATAAATACTGATCTACAATGTGCGATTCGTTCCTCCAACTCTCAACAACACAACTCGAACCTTGCCACATTAGACCAATGACGACACTTGAACCAAGCCAAATTTATGCTAGTCAGAGGAGTCTTTCGGCTCACTCACTACAATGGCAAATCGTGTGACGAATCTCACAATGTAAATTGACCATAAATATGAAGGTTTCGATATCACTGTCAGGAAGCTTTATATATAAAGTACATTTATATTTTCATCATTTTGGGTGGGCGAAGTGTATTTGAAAACTACATGTATTATCAAAGCTTATCAACGTTTGTTGTCTAAATGATTGGAACGCCATAGTAAGAATCAGAGTTGAATCGTCTGAGTGAGAGCTAAGTTTTAAAAATGCTATGCAGACTTGTTGCAGGAACACTGTGAAGCTAAGGCTGGTGCGAACTCAGTGAAGATAGTGTTATGTATAGCTTTTGCCCAGGAGCCGGTTGCGTAAAGTCTCGGAATAGCACTATCCATAGGATAAATCCCTATGCATACTAAAGGATGAAATCTATAAAATTTGATGCAGTCGATAACGTTTATTCTACTGATCAAGGCCTAGTTTAACTACCTTCAGGTGTTTGGAAATGTCCTGTTTATTGGCACTGTTTTAGACAGGATAATCATTTGCAGTCAACTAGTAAACAAAAACGTTTTTCTTCTGTTCATTTTTATTTTTCAGAAGCAGCAAATGTCCCTCGTGTTGAAGAAGCCAACAATGAACTGACTGATATCAGTCAACCAGATAACAGCTATTCACGACCATTTCTATCACCTCTCCCAATGCCACAGTCACATTTCTCCTCTATGGCCAGTCAATCAGGACCGATCTTTTTCTCTGCCAATCAGGCACCACCAACAACTAGCCAATCACAGCTGTCACTTTCTAACCAATCATATCCTCTACAGCCGTTTGCCCTTATTCCACCAATGGTGGTACCTTTCCATGCCCTTATGCAGGCAAATAGCCCTAACTTGAACCCCAATGACGAAAATTACATGATGCCCAGAATTGTAGACTTTGGTGCTTTGCAGAATAGGCTGGCTTCTCAAATGCAACAGGGCTTCTTGCCTGGATTCTACAAAGATTGTACAACCATCGATGCAACAGAATTAGGCAAGGAAGGAGAAAATAACCAGTCTTCACTTGATAAAGATCCTATCAAACTAGATGAAAACTCAAATAATATTCTTGTGCAAGAAAGTAAAGAGAAATCAGAGACCACTGGAAATGTACCTGTTGGTGAAGAAGTTAGTATCACTAGCGAGCCCCAGGGTAATAACGAGCCTCCAAAGAATATTAAGTTGCCTGGCTTTGCGAAGTTTCTTGAATGTCTTCAGCCACAACCAGCAAAGGACAGCCTTCAGGACATGGACAACAGGTACGATTACATATTTCTTATTCACAGCATGAGTTATTATCCGACTAATGCTTCTATCAGCGGCTTCCACCTGGTAACTACCCTCGAAGACCCAGGGGGATTCGTAAAATGGCTAAATCTTGAACCTCATCAAATACCCCTGGGTGTAGGGTAAAGCAGAAATGACAAAATCCACTCCCTGGGGGAGCAAAGTATACTGAATCTGTATATATATTGGTGTCGAAATCCCCAGGGAAAGTCCCGTGGGTTCTCAATCTCAAAGATCGAAAGTAAAAAAAAAAGAAGAAAAAAAAAATTTCCCTCAGCAAACAATTCCAATGTCTGCATGTATTTTATTTACCTTCACGTTTGCAATTTTGCATTATTTTATTATGAGCTGAACACAAGAAGACAAATGATTTTTATAAACTAACTTATTTACAATACACGTACTAATTTTTCAGTCAGGATGACCAGCTTCCCCCAACTAAAAGACTCCGCATTGAACCACAAGGCTTTGATCGTAGAACAAGCAGTACTGAGCCACCAACAGTTGATGCAGACGATGAAGCAAAGAATCCCTTTTCTATTCTCCAAGAAAGACCATACTTTGTACATCTTGACAAGCAAATGGAGGATATTGCATTTGATCCGAAAGTGAAATCCTCAGACAGACATAACGCCAAGGAACGACATAGAAGGTGAGTTAAAAGCTCCTAGGGTAGACGATATCACTCAAAACGTACTTGGACTATATAGTAATAGCAAATCAATCAAAAGCAAATGGTATGTTTAATATAGAAAACAATGTAACTAGACAAATTGTTATTTAAAAGTAAATGTCTGAACCCAGGCGAATCAGTGTTTATCGCCAGTAAAGTTGTCAAAAATACGTTTTACGTACGTTTTAGGGTCTGAGATTAGAATCTCAATTAATTGATGCGTACCTTTAATTTAGGGTCATTTTCAAAACTATCCGTCTAGCCCGAACCTCCGGTCCCCCTATTAACCTTACCTGTTAATTTTTGTCTTTTTAAACAACTATACAAAAACTGAACAAACGTTACACAAAGTTAGCTGCTTTGTTTACTGCATTGCATGCTTCATTTAATTGCCCTTGTTGTCGTTTTAGGATACGTATAACCAAGGCATCCGAGTTCTTTAAGGAGAACATTCCATGTATGAATCCCACCATGGACAAGGCAACTGCACTCCACATTACCGTCTATTATATGCTGTTCCTAAGAAATGCACTGAGACAGATGGATCCTAACATCATTGGACAACTCCATCAGGCCTATCAGGACGAATGGAAACCTTATTTTGAGAAGGTCAGCGTACCAGCGGAGTAGATGGTTAGAGAACTTTCCGATTATCGGATCCAAAAAGAAGACACATCTGTTCAAAAACCTAAGTGCTTTAGTAGTTGAATACTGACATAGCTGCATACTTCTATCACTTATGGGCATTCTATTTGGTCATACATATCATAAAAGTTGAATTGAGAGCTTTATAAGAAGTTGTGCATTTTTGACAGCAATCAGTTTGGTGATTACATTTTTCAATTTTTAAATCCACGAGTTTTTTTCATTTTTTCGTTTTTGTTTTTGTTTTTTCACGCGGGAACTACGGATTATTGGCAATTGGTCCGCTATTAAAGGAGAAATGCCAAAAATTGTAATTTATATAATCAGAAAATAAGTTTTTGTAAAACTTTTGGAACTTTGTAATATTTAATAAGTTGTTGGAAAGAATAATCATGATTCCTTCTGAATCAACTGCAATATAGCAATATTTGTTGTCATGTGAAAATTTTTAATAAAAAAAAAGAAAAGAAACTCGTGGCTGTGTTGATCCGCTGTGTGATCAACAAAGAAATTAAGGTAATTCCGTAGTTTTGCATTGCGGACAGTTCTGCGCATATTTCGAATTTTAGAGTTTTACATTTCTTATCATCATTAAATACAGAACTATGTCTGAGAAACACTTTAACGTAAAAATCCGAACAGTTTTTTTTACATTTTCAAGCGAAAAATTACGAAATTCTTTAAATCGCCCCAGTCCACACTCGGTAAAACCTTGATCTTGATTGAATTTTTCGGACATTTCTTAAAATATCTCGTAAACCAATACGGGCACCTATCTTTTTTATTTCATAATATCATTTCAAATTATGTTTTTTAAAACATATATGATCGATGACAAAATTATATGGCTAGATTTTTAGATATTTCGAAAAGTGTTCATGTTAAAGCATCGATAAGGTCCGTAAAAATTCCAATATTTTGTTAATTTTTGCTTTATTTCTTTTCGTTGTTGAGTTTTAGCGTAAATGTTTTGCTTTACACCAGTAGCCCAATGTATCAGGAGTACCCTACAGTGCAGTAAAAACATTCGGTATTGACCAAGTTCAGTAAAGAGACACTTTTGTAAATGATGACCATTTTCGAATGTTAGACGTTAAATTGACAAAAGTGGGCTACTTTAAATTTTTTTCTCTCGAAAACCAATACGGTGACCCCATTTTTTTATCTTATATTTTTAATGAAAAACTCAAAATGTTTTACTGTAGAAAGTTTTATCAAAATTCTATGGCTAGTTCTATTACTACGGAATTACCTTAAACCAAATATTTAGAAAATATTAAATAATCCCATAAAATCGATGTGTGTCTGTCTGTATTTGTTGGGCTTCCTGCGTTTATTCCACCACAATCACCCTTGCCCTACCCCCCAAAGTTCAAACAGCGTACATGCGTTTGTTTACGGTTCGGCATGCTGTTGAAGTTGTTGTTGGTTCTTGTTCGTTAACCTGCTTTCTTACCCATATATTACAACAAAATTGCTTCAAATGGTGTGCAGACCTCTGTATAAAGACGTTTCGTTCAAGAGTAATTGTGAATTCCTTTAGACAAGCTTGCAATGAATGTGAAATTTGCTTCAAATCTGAATTGTCTGCAAAGTGACTCGAAGTACAGTGAAAGCATGGCGAAATGTTTGTAAAAGGCAGCTTCAAATGTTTTCCCAGTGTTTAAGTGTAGTTAACCTAAAATGGTTCCCAGAGAAGGGCTTTATCTCAAGAAGTTACACTTATAGTGTTTGAGCAAATGACTTCGCAAACACTTTTGAATTGGTACAATTAAATCGAGATTATTTGCCGTGAAATTGTTCTCTCTCCATAGAGCCGAAAAATACAGCAACAAACTTAACAAAAAGACAGCAGGAAGCTCTCGAGTGGTTGCCGAATCCATACTGTGAATCAAATTGGATTTTAACAACATTTACATACGACTTTTTTGGTGGATAATTGTGTTGGTATTTGACAAGGGTTTGACAAAATGGAAGGTGACTCTTCTTCTCTTCGAAGACCCAGCCCGCTTGGAAGAGCAACCAAGAAAACTGCCAATTCTGCTCCAAGGGGTCGTAAACTCCCCTCTCCTGCAAAGAAACACCAGAATGGAGGAGAAGGAAAAGCAAAAGAACAAGTGTACGAGCATAATTCAGAAGGTATTG
The DNA here is from genome assembly GCA_918843875.1 of Diadumene lineata. Taxonomy (NCBI): domain Eukaryota; kingdom Metazoa; phylum Cnidaria; class Anthozoa; order Actiniaria; family Diadumenidae; genus Diadumene; species Diadumene lineata. Next base: position 8,106,706 of record OU974075.1, on the reverse strand, counting down.
TTACCAAATTTAGGCATTTGTACGGTTGCCAGGAAGAAACAGAAATGAGTTAATTAAAATTTGATTTTTGCACAAACTTCTTCTATTCATTTGTCGACTAATTGTGGTCTCTACTTTTTTTAAATTTAATATCTTTTTTTCTTATTGTTTCGAATGTTTGTTAAATTGGTCACAACATAATGATCAAATTCAAATGCTCAAAACAGCTGTGTTTTGGTTTAAACAGAATTCACTCTCGTGTCATGCATACGTTAACGCTGCTTGTTGTTTTTCACACACTATGAGTGTGCTGTATATTTGATTTTTTTTATAGGCTCAGCTGAGGTGCAGCCGGGCTTTTGTAGATTTGTATGATTGTGTGACATATCAAAGCTTAGCCAATCATAATGCATCATAGAACAACGCGTATGATTGGCCAAGCTTTGATACATCTTTTTCAAAAGTGCAGATTTAAATGGTCAAGTACAGGTTTAAGTTATACAATGTTTTTGATTAGATGAAATACCAACAAAGGACACAAATGAAGACACAACTATTACTTCACCTAACCATAGCAAGACTGGTGTGGCTTACATAACAGAGAACCTTATAAAGAAACTGAGTCGGGAAGAAACATTGTCCAATGTAACTGCACTCTACTTGATTCTTGGTAAAGATCTGAACAAGAAATTTAAGGTATTGCATGAATATGTAATTCTTTTCTTTATTTTTCTATTCTTGAAAATGTGTGGATCTTTTTGGAGGGGTGGATCCAGAAATTTTGAAAGGCAGACACTTTAAAAAAATGATCCTGAAATTTTGAAATTTCTGATTATTTATCAAAAATTAAAAGACTCATCTATGAAAATAAATCAGATTGGCCTTTGTTTGACTTGTAAAACCATAGTGGTGGCACATATTGTGATAATTCCATGTCAAATTTATCAAAAGTTGAACACTTAGAGATAAATGCTACAGGGCTCTCCATATATTATTTAATTTCTAATTATCATGTCACAAACTACAGAGAATGGGAACTGGGGGCTTCAGCCTCACTATCTCCCTCGTTTTGCACCATACAAAAATGTACATCTTTAAAATTGATTGTGTGATTTAAAAGTGCTACTTCAAAATGGTACATTTTTTATCGTTATTTTCAGTACATCGAAAACCTTGAAAACCTTCCACGTCTTCAAGTTCTTCACATCAGCAACCATAGCATAGAAAAGATTGAAAGATTAGACAAGCTGACTCAGTTGAGAGAGCTTAACCTAGCGAAGAACAAGATCTGTAAAATAGAGGGATTGGAAAATATGACAAGACTACAGAAATTAAACCTTAGTAGCAACAATATCACAAATTTACCTGCAGGACTGTTTAGGAAGTTAAAAGAACTACAAGTATTTTACATTGCGCATAACAAGATTGAAAGTGTGAGTATGGTAGAGTGCAATCACTAAACATGTGCAACAGTTGTCCCTATTTAGTGGTAAACAGCACTAATTAAACACAAGAAAACAATAGAATTAGCATAAAATAGCACTATTTAGTGGTATTTATGTTGCACACTTTTAGTGCGTGCACTCTACTAATTAAGATTCACTAAAAACTGGTAATAATTAATGATAATAATCTTCTTTAGTTGCACTTATTATACAATTTTTCAACATTTTTATTACTAAAATAAACAACAGCAAAAATGAAAAAATATTAGATAAATAAATGTAGAGAGAGGGGGAAAATCATAATGAGGTGATGGAGAGCTGAAGTAACAATAGTTCTCTGAGCCAACTCCCCATCGTATAAATAACTATATCAAAATATGATCTAGAAAAGTGTAACAGACTTTACATTTTTTGTAAAAAATGCCCTAATTTTTTTAAGGCACAGATTAAATGGTCCACCTACAAATGTTTTACCAATAAAAAAGTTTTTAATATGTTTTTTTTTCAATTAACCAAAAAAAACTTTTAGTCTATTTTCTGTCATTCATTTCAGTTGCTGGAAGTCACCAAGTTAAGACCATTACAAGATTTAACAGATGTCTGTATAGCGGGGAATCCAATGAGTGACATGGCACATAGTCGTCAGTTTGTCATATTTCAGCTGCGTTCATTAGTTGTACTGGATGGTGTAGATGTGACTCCTGATGAACGTGTTGTAGCAGATGATAGGTTTGGACAAGGTCAGTTGATTACATTTTGTAAAACAAGCAAATAGTATAATAATTATTGTACTGTTTTTCAATTCATTCCATATTTATTGGATAGTGGATGCAACAAACATGTATGAAAAATGATATTAATAACATTATTTTAATGTATGGTAGGTGGATTCTACAACTGCATTTTTTAGTCAATAATTAAAATGAATGATATTGATAAATTGATGCTTTCAGGCAAGTTATGAATGCCTATATTACCAAGAAATGATTGATTAACAATGTTTGTCTGTGTATTGAATTTCTTTTTAAAGGGATAATGTAAATAGGCGTACTGTATATGTAAAATAAAATGTTCACAGTGCACACCTGCAATCCCTGTTCTATATGCAAGGTGTAAAATAACAGCTTGACATACAGTCATATACATACTATTAGGTCAAGGTGACCTTTTTAAATACATTTTTGGTCGGTCATTACCAATTTTTGAAACATCAAAATTTGAAAAAAAAAATTCTTTTTAATAATTACATCTACATTATAAGTTTTTTTCCCTCTAACATATGGAGGTCAACTTCTCCTTTCAAAATCTGATTTGGCAGGTCAAAAGTAGCAAATTTGGAGGGACATTGTCCCTTGACCTGCCCTAATTATTTCAATCCCTGTATATGCCTCATGTGTTTTCTCTCCTTTCACTCCATGTATCAATTCTTACCTTTATCCCATAGATGAGATCCGACGGCTTGAAGCAGAGCTATTACGACAAGAGAATTTGTATGATGCTTTGTTTGAAGAAAAACGCACTGCCATGACAGAACTAGAAACGCTGAGAAGAGAAAGCTCCAAACAGAAAGAAAAGAACATCCAGCATGTTGGCAAAATCAAGGATTTACAGAGGGAGTTGAATTCCAAGGAAGAGATTGTGAGTGTATTGTTGCATTGGATGAATTTGAAATTGGTGTAGATTAGAACAAAATATATACCTTTTTGCCATGTCTGAATACAAATGTTAATCTCAATTAACCACAAGCACTATGACGTCACATGTAAACAAATCTATTGTTTAAATGCTAAGAATCATGGGCAAAAGAGGGGATTTAACATTTTAAAATCAATGAAAAACAGGGTAAAAGTTCGCTTATAATATTGGAACAAATTATAAGTATAAGTACAATGCCAAATGTATTAAAGGAAAAATATTACACCAGAACTATATGCATTTTTATTCATGTAAACAAGCCATGATGTCATAGTGCTCGACGGCAATTATTTTGATCATTTTTACAGCTTGCTAGTAAAACTGCAGAATTATCCAAAGCATGTGAAAAACAGTACAAACTAGAACAGGAACTGGCCTTCTACAAGCTAGATGCCAAGTTTGATCATTTAGGAAAGATTCCTTGGCCTGAGGGAGAAGAGGTATTATTATATTGTATCTAGTACCAGTATTCCTGTCGACAAATCAGTCTCTTTCTAACAAGCAAACTGATGGACAGAAGGACATACATACATACAGAAAGACAGGCATGCAGACAGTCTTCTAAACAGTCAAACCAAACAGGAGACAAATAGATGAACAAACAATTACACAGAGAATCATGCAAACAGAAAAAAATAGACTCAAAAAGACAGACCCAAAAACTTGCAAATATTTAACTTACTGTACAGGCTACTCCTCTCTTCATTGGGATTTCCAGTGGCATTCTGGTGCTATTTGGGTTTGGTGTGGATGTAAGGGAGAGAGTAGCTCTCAATAGCTCTCAGACAGTTTTCCTTGATACATGGAAGGCAAAAATAGTAGACATTCAGACAAATAAATGAACTTTCAAACAGATGCAGAAACAAACTTATAATTTTTAACCCTGTAATACCCCAGACAGTGTGGTTTAAGACAGGAAACCCCTGTGAAGTGGATGTATGAGTCTATTTTTAATATCCATTGTAATTCAAGTCCTGTCTTTCAGTGGACATAAACAATTGTTATCATTAGCCCCAGAGCATTGGGAATAATATTATTCATTATATTTCAAGTTCTTTCTTACAGCGGGATTTTCTCCTCTCAGACTGGCAATTTTTCTCCAGACTAGCAAACATTGTGACAATGATTAACTAAGGTTATTATAATGTGTATAGTTTGTCGAAGAAGAAGACGACGAGGCACCATACATTGGCAAAGCAGGCTTTAAACCCAATAAGTTTGCACATGATTCTCGGGTACTCAGTCCAGAACAGAAGGCAGAGCTGACTAATATGAAGGGGAGGCTTAGTGATAGATATGACAGAGACAATATGAAAGCTCAACATGAACTGCATGAAGCATTGATGTTGGATTTACAACATAAACAAGCTGCTATAAAACAAGGTACCCTTTCAAGATATTGAACAAGATTCTTGTGCATGCAAAGAATTCTTCATTAATTTAGTTGATTGATAATTACTTGTTTTCATGTGAGGTTGTGTGTGGAGAAGTGATACATAGTTCAATCACAAACTCATAAAGGAATTGAAATGTTTTTTTCATTGTGTGAGTTCCTGCTCAAGATGCTAGTAGTGCAAACAACCATCCATAAATAATTCATAAATCTATTATTGCTGATAATTCACTACAAATTTCAAAGCTGTTGTGTTGTCATCACTGCAGACTTTCAAAACAAATGATTAATTTTGATTTCTTTGTATATGATAGCTGAGGACCAACTTGCAAAACTAGAGAGACAGCTAAAGAAACGGTTTGGTGAGCTGCAGGATGCCAACAATGAACTAGCTCTTATCCAGCAAGCCATTAATGAAGAGGTAACATTGGGATCCCTGTGTATTTCACTTGCCTATTTTGAAGTATCAATCATTGGAGAGCAAGTGCATTATTGCACAGAGAAGGAAATCAGATGATTTACCCACTTTCTGTTAGTAAAATTTCAATAATTTTTGGATCTTACTATGGGCTGAATACAGACTGAGGCTTTGTCTTTGCAAAAAATGTTCTGCTTCTCTGTTGTTTGTTTTCTGGATCTGCCCTCGGAAATGGTCATGTTGAATCACACTTTAGTCTTATATTACTCTTCAGTGGATGTAATTATGTAACATCAACATTTTAACTAGATTAGTAGGACATCACAAACTATTTGAACCGTCTTTATTTACAAGCCATGTTTCTAATGTGAAACGTGTGGTAGGGGAGGAGAGTGGGTAACATGCCAAACTTTGTGGTTCATTGTATGTTTTCCTTCATCTACTTGTGTACAAGGAATTATGTACAGTACAGACTACTATTGTGTGATATATATTTTTGACTCCTTTGTTTGCAGGTTAAGCTTCTAGATGATGAAGAGAAGAGATTACTTGATGCCATTGCTGAGAAAAACAAATATGTATGTTTCATTTGAAAGCAAACATAAATATCATGTCATTTTGTTATTAATATAATATTAAATTTCTGGCTAACATTAACGTTGAAGAGTGTGTTGTTTGACCTATCACAATACATTTATTTGGCTTTCAAGAAGAGCATTTTTTCCTTATTGTATATACATGTACAACATGACACCATATCTAATAGCCCTGAAGTGAGAGCCAGGACATTTTACCCCTGTCTCTATACTATAATAGTTTTTAAAATCCTTTCATATTCAAATTTTATATTCCCTTGAGAACACAGAAACAATTATTTAATAGTCTGTGATAATTACTGAACATATTGTAATGTGAAAAGGATTCTGATCTAGAGAAGGGGGTAAAACGCTACAGGCTTATTAAACAATTATCAATAATATAGGGCCCACTCATTAACCCACTCAATTTATTTGATACGGCTCAAAACATTATTTCCACAAATATAACATACAAAGAAGACAAGTTACAACTATAGTGTAGAGGATGCAAGAGAACAACCCTATAGGTGTTCAGTCAAGAACTGGGGACCTTCCAATTTCTAATACCCCCCCCCCCCCAAAAAAAAAAAAAAAAAAAAAAAAAAACAAACAAACAAACAAAAAACAAAAAAATAATATTGAAGTATGACCCAGATGTCTGAGAAATATCCTTCAAATTATATAGATTTATCATTCTGTTTTCAGGTAGTTTTAATTATTCTATTTGAATTATTAATGTTTGTTATGTTTCTTGTTTAAATTGTAGATTCGTCAACTGCAAGAAATAGCTGCAGATTTAGAGAGAAGAATGGACAAGATACATGAGGATCTTCGTAGAAAAGAAGATGAGTTGAACCAACAGAATAATGCTATCAATACCATGTCTCCTGGAGATCCTGGATTTGTAAGTAGAGATTGAAATATAATGCCATGGTGTTCACGAGATCACTCTTCAATAATTTGCACCAAACACTTTTTTATTTGCATTTTTCTGTATTTTTCCTTTGTGGACTCTTCCTCTTCCATATGCATTTTTTATTGAGCCACTCAGTTATTGGAGCCAAGCTCTGTTGTTGTGGTCTCACACATATGCATAGATACAATTTCTCTTGATTATAAATGTGTCACCTTTGCATAAAGACTTCCTCTAACTTCTGTATATTTCGAGTGTTGCACATTTGCATAAAGACTTCATCTAATTTCTCTATATCCCAAGTGTGCCACATTTGCATAAAGACTTCATCTAATTTCTCTATATCCAGAGTGTGCCACATTTGCATAAAGACTTCATCTAATTTCTCTAGCCATTACATGATATACTAATTCTGCCACATTAAAATACTGTGTATTTTGAAAACCTACCATTTTTTCATATCCCAGGATCAGCTGAAAGGACAACTAGCAACAACACAGGATGAGCTACGTCGAGCTCTCAAGGACTATGACAGTCTTAAAAGAGACCATGAGGCAGCTCTTAGATCACTACAGGAACAGCTGGCTGAATTACAACAACTGCAGGATGACCTTGCTGCTAAACGTGAGTTGATCAGTAAATGACGCTAAGAACTACGAAAAACAAAAAGGGCAATTCCGGCACTTATGGTTGGTGCATAGCCTTTTATGCTGGAGCTATGAAGTTGCTTTCCCCGTATTTATCAGAATAACAATTGTTTTATTTGCATCACCAAGCTTAACCCCTCAAAAACAAAAGGCATAATAGTTATTAGAGACCTTTAGATTTGACAAGAGTACGACTACAAGTACAAGTTTTCAGTATTTTCCGTTAAACGCACACGTCAGAGTGTGACAGTGGCAACGTCCACACCAATCTAATTGTCGAGAGAACGAGGTTTGAAGCAAAACTCGTGCTTGTTTCGGACGACAGTTTTTGTCCACAAATCATTTGATGTTAACACTAAAAAAATGTGAACAACAAAGTTTGATTCTCCATTGTCTCACTATTGGTATTTATTTATTTAAAATGAAACTTTACATAGAGAAAATAGCAAATAAATTGATGATGTTCAAAAAGCGTTTCTTCTTTTCAAGAAGCCACAATTTGAATATGCGCGTGTGTGCATACAACAGCACAATAGCGCGCTCGATGAAAACGCGTAGTCGAACTCGTACTCATTGTCGAATCTAAAGGTCTCTGTTGTGAAAGTGGTAAAGAGTGACAATAAAATTTTAGTATGTTGGGATCGCCTTCCCCAACCCTTTTGACTCTAGTTGTGAATAAGGCACCAAGATCCTACTTGGCTTGTAGCAATTTTTTCTCATTTCTGTAGCTCTCTTTAAGGTAACAAGGGTTTAGTTATTTTTTTTTCTTGTTTGTAGGAAGAAATATGGGAGGACAAGGACAGCTCAAAGCTGAGCTAAACGATATCATAAATGAGCTTAACAATCATCTTGATTCACTAAAACAAAAAGTTGACCAACAAGATAAGAAGATAGCACAGCTCCAACAAGACAAAGATGGCCTCTTGAAACAACTAAAAGAACAGCAGAGACTTGGAGATACTAATGCACAGATGAAACAGAACATGATCAGACTACAACAACAACTTCAAGGTTAGATTGTACAGCATATGTACTGTACATGTTGTTTAAGAGCAGTTAAAAAGGAAAATATGCTTCTGTTCCATCAATTTAAGCATCATCGAGAAATTGCAGGTGTGAGACATACAGCCACACTCGTTGTATCACAACCCGCCGTTTTAAAACTTTGTTTTGATTTGGTCTTTTCTGAACCGTCAATCAAATTCAAAGGCGGAGTTTATTTTAGATTAACCAATGACAAAACATGTTAGGGCAAGTTCGATCCGCCCTGTGAAAATGATTGACGGTTCCGAAAAGACCAAAATAAAAACAAAGTTTTGAAACAGCGGGTCGTGATACAATGAATTTTGCTGTAACATTATTACTTACAACCATTTTCATTGAAATGCAACACTCAAAGCTAAAACTAGCTCGTTTTGAACCTGGTATTTTGGTGAACATCAATCAAAAAGCTGACAAAGTGTTCACTATGATACAAACGTGACACTTTGTTGGCTTTTTGATTGATGTCAACAAAAATGACAGTTCCTAGTTCCCAGTTCAGCCCTTGGGCTGCATGTGTATTTCGACAATGTTCTATAGTGTCTGTCTATCTCTAACAATTATCATTTCAGCCCTTGGGCTGCATGTGTATTTTCGACAATGTTATGTGGTGTCTGTCTGTCTCTAATAATTATCACAGTAACAATTATTGCAAACATGCTTTCCATCACCATGGTAACCATCTTCACAATTCTTCCTCAGCCGCTCAAGATGCCTTGGCTCATGAGAGAGCCAACACAGAAGCTTTACGGAGACGACTATCGGATTTAGAAGGACAGGTAGCTAAGGGAAGCAGCTTAGAGCCCTTACTTGCAGACACCAAAGCGAGGCTTAAGGATGCAGAAACTGAAGTGGAACGGCTTCGTAATGCCTTGGATAACCTGAAACAGCAAATGAAGGTACCCCATACAGATCAGACGCAACTATTGTATATTACTTATCAAATGTCTAGATTAATGCTGCTATTTTACATTTAAAATTTGAAAATTAGATGTAATTTGGCCTGGATATTTCAAGTTAAACCTTGTGCAAATCAAGACAAATTCTCTATGAGTATTTACAGATGCCTTCACAGTGGTGATTTTTGCATTGTTTTATATTGTTCTAGGTTCATGAACTATTAATGAATTTGATAATGAAAGTTAAATACGGAGTTATTTTCGAGTGGTATAAAGGTTCGTCCACGCTAACCCGGATAAATTTGAATACGCAAATTTATTTATCCGGTTAGGCCTTCCGTCCATACTGTAACGCATGAATCCGAAACAATTTAATGCTAATTATTGTTCAAAAAGACATTTTTGTCACGGTATCTGAACAAAAGTCGCGTTTTCAAATTTATCCGGCATAGTGCAGCCAGGGTCTTAAATGTTCTTTGTTGTTAGGCTGATCATCAAGCAGCTGATGACAGGATACGTAAAGAACAAGATAAAACAGAAAGAGCCTTGCAAGCTGCCAAGGCTGGCTTTGAGAATGAAAAGCTGACTAAAGAACTGGAAACACAAGTAGACGACTTGAAGGTAAATATCCCTAATGCACTATGACGTCACTTCAAAACAATGCATTGTTTTAACGCAAATGATCATGATCTAGTAAGTGACTGCACATTCTTTTTTAGCAAAAATAAAGTCCAGACGCGTAGTCCTCTCTCTCGATCTCATGCTTATAAAGCCCTTATCATAATCATGATCATGGTCACTTTAACGCAAATTCACAGAAAATGTTTCTAAAAAACGGTCCTGTTTCATGAAGACAAGTGTGATAGTTATCAAATGCACATAATATTATGAACTATACAATCATGTACACATAAAGGATTTTAAGCTTGAGGACGATAGACGAAGACGACAACAAGTAGCCATAAACTTACTTGACGCACATGTATTTGCTCTGAGTTTTCGTTTGAGGTGACTGTTGCATAACGGTGTAATGCGGCTGGGTATTTGCACTCCACTTTGACCATATATGGTAAAATGATGTAAAAGTCGTTTTATGATACTTATTGTTGATAGTGGACTATGAGCTTAGGGACGGACCATTAGAAATGTGAAGGGGGGAGGGGTGGGAAAAAATCCAAATACGGTTTGAAAATTAAAAAAAAACCATACAAGCGCAACTCGGCAGAAAAAACAACAACATACAAGCCCAAACATCCGAACCAAAAAAAGGGGTCTGCCCCAAGAAAAAATCCATAATAGACAAGCCGAAAAAAGAAGTATACAAGGTTGAAACTCCCCCCCCCCCCCCCCCCTCACGTTTCTAATGGTCAATCCCTTAGATAATAGTATTGACTTTTCTCAATTACTCTCCTATTCAGGCCAGGAACAAAGAGTTAGAAGATAGACTCCAAGAACTGGAAGCTGACCTCAGAGATTCTTTTGCAAAAGACGAAGTTCTTGACCGACTAGGTGATCTACGTGATGACGTTGACACTCAAAGAACAAGTGTGCGAAAACCGTTAGGGCATGGTGATGAACTAGGCGAGGCGTTAGGAGATCTTCATCAGCGATACTTAGACTTGTTAGAAGCTCTAAAGAAAGAAAAACAGGGCGATAAACTTGATAAAAATAAGGTAAACCAAATACCCATTGGACGAAATAAGATAGGGAAAAATTAAAACAATTAAAATTCAGAGAAATGTGTGGTGTAATTATGTATTCAGCTGTTTTCAGCCACTTTTGAAAAAATAAATAAATCATTAAATTATTATTTATGACGTCATCACTTCGATACTCAACCAAAAAAAATTAAAATGAAAAAAATATGCTCCAACATTTCTACCCAAAAATTATAAGTATTGGTGTTTTTAAAGCAGTTTAATAAACTCGCAGATTGTTTTTTAGCTTAGCTCGTTTGTTAAAAAGTACATGATCTGTCACAGTACATAGAACTTGTTGCGACTTCTGTGGAATATTGAAGTAGTGGTGATGATTTCTTCTTCAATGATCTAGGTTGATAACGAGATCAAAGGACTTCATGCAAGAATCGAAAATCTACAAAACGCTTTGAAACAAGCTGGAGATAGAGCTCATCAAGTAAGTAACAAAACTCCAGGGGCCGGTTGTACGAAGCCTGAATAGCGCTATCCACCGGATAAAACGCTATCCAGCGGATAAATTCTAAAGAAATCCTTTGGGGTGGATAACTTTATCCAGTGGACTATAACTTTATTCAGGCCTCGTGCAACCAGCCCCAGGGATACAAGTGAAATGTAAAGGCAATAAGCCGTATGGGATAAAATATTTAAAGCCTGCTTTATGTGAAGGCAAGTTCTCCCAGCTATCTTTATTAGGGAATAAGATGAATACAGGTGTGTAATGTAGATCATCGTAAAGATGTGTTGATAACTGACGTTTTGGACGTTAGTCCTTCGTCGGAGTAATAAGGAAAAAATTAGAAGGGGTGAGTAATTGCAGTAGGGGAAATAAAGTACATGTAGAGATGAATACTGAACAAACAAGAAAGAAAAAAGATCGAAAAAGCAATAAGTGAGTAGTGTAACGCGAAGCACTAATAATGGAAAGCAAAGCGTTCAATTCTCCCATGGAGAATGGTGAGCTTAGTCGCATTTCTGTTGTTTTGTGGGAAACATTTTGTTTTAGCGTCTTCCAAGGGACTCAAAATATGAGACTTGTTCTGTAGTAGTTAGTACTTTGTTATTTTGTAGCGTGAGGCGATAAACGGCTGGGAAACTCTTCTGTTATAGACATGTCTTGTGTTCACTTTTTTTCAAACGTGACCCTGCACAATCTATTATTTTACCATTGTATTGTCACAAACCAAAATTATTGTTTTGGCTGATGGTTCGAAATAATTTCATAGATTATACAAGATTTGGATTATTGGTCATATTATTCTCAGAATAATCATATGGACATAGTTTTTGATTACTCATTTCGGATGAGCATACATAACGAATGTGCAGGGTAAAAAACAGTTCAACATCAGAAGCCAACAAAGGCCTACAACTTACAATAGGTTTCAAACACATCTTCCTCTCCAAACCATCATGGTAATTGAATTATTTTTATCCATATATATGATTTTGTTTAATTTGTTTCAGTTGGAGGACGAGAATCAAGCAAAAGAAGAACTGATTGATAAACTGCGAGATGATTTACAGAGATTGAAAGATGGTTTAGCTAGACAAGGCGACTTACAGAAGGAGGTAACGTTGAACATGCACTCACTTAGTGGATCATTTTATTGTACCTATCTTGATCATTGTCCAAAATGAAGCTTTCCTTAACACTTGAAAGGCTAGTTTTTAATCTAGGGATTACTTATAACCTTATCTTTAAGGAAGCTTTTTGTGTTGGTTGCAATAATTGCAATAACACGTTGATTTTTTTAATCAACATTTTCGTAGCTCAATTCATAGACGCTTGTTACCTGAAAAACCAATTCACTTTTTAGACGGACCCATCTGGAATACCTGTGGTATTTCACTTCTGATACTTTGCTACCTGATGCTATATAATGCTTGGGCTACCTGTGCCATAGTTATTTAAAACTAACAAGTGGAATTTAATGACAATGGTCACCTGTGAACAGATGCACCTCCCAAACACAGGTCACATGACAAGTATATTCGTAAAAGATAATCATATTAAATAATTTCTAGCCCCATATCTGTGTTGGGCTTCCTGTCGTAATGTATGTTCGTGTTTGGTCTTCCTGTGTAGTACTTGTTCACAACACCTTCTAAGTGCAATTTAAAGACATTGGTCACCTGTAAATAAATACAGCTTTTGAACACAGACATTATAAGTGCTATATTTAATCACCATATACAATTGTTGTGGCATTTCCTTTTAGATTGCAAGACTACAAGATTCCCATGCCCGTGAAGTAAAAGGCCTGAAAGACGAAATAGGAAAATTGAAAGACAGAATAAGACAATTCAAAAATAATATGGATAAAGAGGTAATTATTAGTAAGGAACTGTCAGCTTGAATATTCCATATTGATTGATTTTTTTATTAATGTTGATGTTTGGAGATGTGTTTAAGTTTTATTGATTTTCAGTTATTTATTTTTAATTTGCTTTTATTTACTGTGGTTTGGCTTAGATACTGTAGTGGAGACTTTCATAAAAATAACTAAAATGTAAAGATGGCTAAATTTTGTTCGTCGTTGTAGATTTTTTATGAGGTGTTCATGTCGAGATGTTTTTGGTGGTATTTTGAAATGCGCTCATTTTATAATAAAGCATTTTATAATTTTCAAATTACGGGTTTTTGTGTGTATTTATTTATTTATTTTTTTGAAGTAAACTTTTCAACAAACTTCTAAGGTTACAGTCAGATATAAAAGAATGGACTTCATTTTGCGTCTTACACGTGTGATACTACAATTAATACTGCCGGAGAACAATGATGCAATTCGTTTTTCCTGAATATTCTCGTTAATATTTTATATTTTTTATATGGTTCGACCAGACTGTGCAGACATGCGAGCACTAGTGCAAGGTGATATATTTCACGGCTGGCTGTCACCAAGGGGTGCGATTGCAGAAACTTTATGCAATTGAATGCAAATTAGCCAGCTGGTGCATCTATGTATGCATAACTTATCCGCAATCGTGCACCTCACTCCTGGCTATAATCCATTGGAGTTTGGAACTTTCCATCAACATGCGGATTATTTTACCATGCAGGACAACATCAACGACAGTGCTTTTAGAATCGTATTGTATGATCATTTTGTTGATTTGTTTATGATCATTATGTTACTGTAGGTTGCCAATGCACGAGCACCACTTGAAGACAAGATCAACAGCTTAGAAGATCGTCTAGATGAATTACACGATAGACTGGCTAAAGCAAAGGCAGAGGCTGACAGGGTAACTGCTGCAATATTCACAGCTTTTATTTTTATCATTATATCATTATCATCATCACAATCATCATCATCATAACAATCACCATCATCATCATCATCACCACAATCACCACCGCATCACCACTATTATCATGACCATCATCATCATCATCGTCATCATCATCATAACCATAACCATAATTGTCATATTCTATGAAGATGACTTCCGTGCATGTCGAAACATATTACCGCACAGTCTTTTTCAAGATAACTCTTCTTCGTCGTCGAAGTTAGGTTCAGATCATTTTCACTCTAATTGTGATATTGTCATCAACATCATTATTGTAGTTATCGTTATAATCATTTTCCTTATGTTTGTCGTCTTGATCATCATGATCATTGTCATCAACATCATTATTGTAGTTATCGTTATAATCATTTTCCTTATGTTTGTCGTCTTGATCATCATGATCATTGTCATCAACATCAGTATTGTAGTTATCGTTATAATCATTTTCCTTATGTTTGTCGTCTTGATCATCATGATCATTGTCATCAACATCATTATTGTAGTTATCGTTATAATCATTTTCCTTATGTTTGTCGTCTTGATCATCATGATCATTGTCATCAACATCATTATTGTAGTTATCGTTATAATCATTTTCCTTATGTTTGTCGTCTTGATCATCATGATCATTGTCATCAACATCATTATTGTAGTTATCGTTATAATCATTTTCCTTATGTTTGTCGTCTTGATCATCATGATCATTGTCATCAACATCATTATTGTAGTTATCGTTATAATCATTTTCCTTATGTTTGTCGTCTTGATCATCATGATCATTGTCATCAACATCATTAATTGTAGTTATCGTTATAATCATTTTCGTTATGATTTTCGTCTTTATCGATGTAACGTTTATATCGATAGTGCAGTTCGATCAATGTTGAAGCTCATTTATGTACCAAACTCACATTCATCACATTGCATCTAACGTTTCTTATTTGGTTGTTGACAGCTGAGAGCTTTACACGGTGATCACGCAGCTGCCAAAAGACAACTCGAAAATAAGGTAGCATCGTTGAACGATGCACTGGAAGATGCTTATAATCGGGCACAACAAGCGGTAAGTTATCTAGCAAGCCCTTAACTTCTTACGCTTCAATTAATCCCAAAATACCACGCAGGAGATAATCTAGAGGTATCTGCAACGAATAAAGTAGCATAACATCAATGACGCATTCAATCAATCAATCAATCAATCAACTTTATTAGACAGGGTAACACCTTACCACGAATGATAATTTTCTTTTACGTCCACCTTATAACATAGTCAGAGTGAAGGCAGACGGGACCTCCGGCTTTACGTCCTTATCCGAGAAGACGAGGCACTGAGAGAGTAAAGTATCTAGCCTAAGGACACAACGTGATCGCCTGGTCTGGGAATCGAACCCGGGCCACTGGACCCGAAGTCCAATGCCCTAACCGCTAGGCCACCACTTCTCTCGCATTCATATTCGAAAAACGAAAAGTCAATAGTACTTCCATTACTGCATTTTTCTATTTTCTGCGCACCCAAATGCTCGAACGCTAATCGTCAATCAAAACTCCGAACCTCAACGAGCTGCTTTCGAACTTTGTCTAAACCCGCCTACTAAAACCGACTTTTGTACGAACATGGTCAAGCTGAATCATGATTGGTTATTTTTCATTCGGATGGAAATCGAAGCTTTGATTAACGCGAGCAAAAGCACCAAATCGCGGGAAGGGTTGATGTGTCTGAATTCGCAGAAAATGGATAGTTTCAATAATTCAAACCCAACTGAGAAATGTTTTGTTATTCGATTACGCTCGCCGAGTAAATTATATACGATTTCCTTATTTAAGGGCTTTTTCACACTTCTGCTAAATGACTACATGTATGGAACGAAAAAACACACAAAATCATGATGCTTTTTTTTTCTCTCTAGGAGGACGATCGTGATAACGATAGAGTGTTGTACAAGGCAAGAATTGAAGGACTGGAGGACGAACTGGCTAGAGCTAACGAAATAATGAAGAAAATGGCCAAAGATGCTGATAAAGATGTAAGATGTTATCATTATTAAATCTGATATTACAATTATTGTTAAACGAACTGTTTCATGATGCTATGCGCCCTTCTGTTATTAAGGACCTTTAGCATGAGGACGACAACGAGTTGCCATAAACCATAGCTGATTCGCTTGTGCTCTGACTTTTCTTTTGGGGGCAGTACTTGCATTTGCAGTAGTTGTCAACATTGAAGACGTTTTTGACTAAATATGACTCATTACACATGTTTTATTTTTGGACAAAAATAAAGTCCAAACTCGTCGTCGTTGTCTCTCTCGTTCTCATGCTTAAGGTCCTTATTATTTACATACAAGTCTCTTGAAAGAAATTTGCAAAATGTCTTCACAATTCAACCAATTGCCAATAAGAAACTCTCGAGAACTGATAATTTTAGAGTGAGTGAAATGCTCGAGATTCAAAGGCATTTATATTTTTGGTGACCTCCAAAACGGACACTGAGTGGAATGAAAGACTAATAGGTACGCAATGCATCATGGTTGAAACTGCCCATTTAACGGTATTTTAAGGTATTAAAACTTGAAACAACGATACAAAGCTGCGCACATTATACAGTTACATGTAATATTATTTTGTACATTTTGAGTCATCATTTCTTTAACAAAACATGACATATGCATATATGTATTCATGATCTTTTCTCACAACCCTTTTTTGCATTCTTTCCAAGCCATAACATACGCAGAGTATATTTTGTGTTGCAAAATTGCATCCGCAAAATATCAAGCATTATTTAATGAAGTTATTTATTTTTGCATGAACAGCGTGATAGAGAACGACGAGCCAACGCGGACACAGTACAAAGTCTAGAAGATGAACTTGATGATTTACGAGAACAACTTACTAAGATGAGACAAACGGCCAGAGATGAGGTAACAACGTACAGGGGCAAAATATTAAATGAATGAAAATGGAATAGATAAATGAGAAATGAATAAATGAGAAATGAATAAATGAGAAATGAATAAATGAGAAATAAATAAATGAGAAATGAATAAATGAGAAATGAATAAATGAGAAATGAATAAATAGGAAATGAATAAATGAGAAATGAATAAATGAGAAATGAATAAGGTTCAACCATTCCCAGGAGACAATTTAAACAAAAGACATGGCAGCCATGCCCATGCTGGACTTTTCAAAAGAAAACCACCACCGTGACTGGTGAACTTTTTTGTTCCACTCACTCTCCTGGGAATGGTTGAAAACCATCAATACGTTGTTCTTTCAGGCTGCGAAACTTCGTGATCTTGAAGCTCTTCGTGTCAAGCAACTGAAAGACGAAATAGCGGCACTTAGGGACCAGCTGGGAAGAGCAAGAGCACTGGGCGACGATCAGGTACGATATGCACTTGATTAGTGAGATAACAGCTATAATTTATGGATTATATTATAGGAGTTCCATGCAAGGTTTGGCACTGTTCCTAGGTCAGTTAAAGACGACAAATGAGGTTAAGGATGTATGGAGAAGTGACATTTTAAAGAACAAACGAAAACTTTGATGGCATCACAAGGATTTAAAGGAAAGAAATCGAGGAAAAAAAGCTAAAGTAGAGGAAGAAGAAAAAATGTGAACAAGAATTTAAAATGTTTATAATAAAATAAACGAGAAATAGATGTTTGAAGGGAAGAAGTAACGAAGAAAAAGACAGAACCGCTTCTATACGAAGTAAAACAAGAAACAGAAAAATAGAGGCTTACAATAATAATCTAAGAACACATATGAAAAACTCGAATCTTGGAATTTTCTGTTTATTTTGTTAGCTTTAATAATGATTTCTTGTTGCAGCTTCATAAAGCGGAGCAGCGTAACGCAGCCTTACAGACGCTGCTAGACCAACAGACCAAAGCACTACAAGACAACGCACGTCGTGACGCTGCACATCAGGCACAAGTCCAGGCACTGCAAGATCAGATTGACGAACTCGGAAAGATACTGGCTGATACACAGACCAAAGCAGCAAAGGTACGGATGCGATAAGATTGTTTATATAACATGGACATTTTCAGCCGGAGCTGAAGGAAAATATCCTTTTTTATGTGTCACATTCCTCGACATTTTCGAAATTTTGCAGACACTAAAACAGTGTACATTGACGAGCCTACAATTTGTCACCCTGGTATTTTTTTGGTCATTAAAAAATAACGGCAACAACAACAAAACATGTGTATGTGCATCACTCACTGTTGCTCGATTTCAATTCGTTAGAATGACGTTGGAGCACTGAGATGTAATAGTTGTTGTTTCTATTTTACTAGATCAACATTGTCGCACTAGTTTCGTGTTTATAGGCCCATTTTAGTTGAATCTCACGTGCGTCGACTTCTATTCATACAATATATAATTAAGCGTTCTTCTTTGATGGAATTGAATTCGACGACGCATGTGAAATCCTACTTATAAACTCGTCCTAAGATCACTGCATTTGATTTGAACAGGATAAATATGAGAAAGATTTGGACTCTTTGCGGGCCGAGCAGAGAAGAATGGCTGTACAAGCTGCCGCAGCCAAGGAACTCGCAGACGCTCAACAACAGGTGACATTAAAAAACACACAGAAACCCGCATCCACCCACCCACCCACACACACACTCACAACAACTGATTACTGGTGAGTGTGGCGAGATGGGACCTCCAATTTAACTTCCTTATACGAGAAGACGCGAAGCCTAGCTAACAATAGGTCAGAAGGGTGATGACGTTTTACCCCCGTCTCTATACCAGAATCCTTTTCACGTTTGTTCGTTATAATGACTATTGTTCCTGTATTTTCATAGGAATCAAAAATTTGATTGAAATTATTTTGAAAACTATTTATGGTGTTCAGACTGGGGTAAAACGTAATCACTCTTCAGGACTATCATATGCTCTTATTTCAAATGTTTTTTTTTGGCGAAAACTGTACCACTTTCACACCCAATAATCACAATGCGTTGTTTTTTTTTGGGGGGGGGAGGGGTAGGGTTTGTGATTGAAGATAAAAGGGACAATATGTAAAAGTAGAGGATATAAGAATGGCCATGTAAAATGCCGATTATCGTTTAGATTGCTCGACTGCAAACCTACCTTGCTGATAAAGATCAACAATTGAAAGAACATGCCAAGTCTCGTGAGAGGGATGATAAAAGAGAAGAAATTAGCAACCTGGCCTCAGCTTTAGCCGAGCAAAACGCGGAACTTGAAAGGCTAAAGGATGAACTGAATCGATTTAAGAGACCCCGCGGCGAATACTCCGGAATCTATGGTAAGATCGTACGTAGATATAGAAGACTTAATGGTATGATAGTTAACAAGGCAATGCAAATCAACTGTAATTAATGTCGGTAGGTCCTTCAGTTTGAAGCTGGTCTTCCAGGAATCCGACGGTGTGCACTTTCCCCCTTTTCCATCAATGCTACTTTTTACGGGTATTTAAAGCTACTACAAGCTACGGTTGTGCACTAACCAACTGTACCATACTTGCTCCTTTGCTTGCTATTTTACTTTACTTTTATCATGTTGGACTCATTGATTGATTGATTACTCGCTGGAACGATCGACCGATCTGTCAGTAGTCAAGTGATTGCATCAACGACACACCTACGAACTAGCCATCATATTTCATTACAGGCAATCCAAGCTCATTGTCTGTCACTATTTTTAAAAATCCTTTCAGTGTTACACTTGAAAAAATAAGAGTACAATTCAAGGTCATTTAAAGAAGTTTCAATACATACAAATAAACCCTTGCTTTAATTTTATTAGTATAGGTAGAGGGTAATGAGCTTGGGCCGCCTGTGATTTCACGCTTATAAATTGACCGTGAAGTATGTTTTTGTATGTCACATTTTTATATTACACCGTAATTACACTTATGGTTATACAAGCTTATGAACAAGCAAATTTTGAATTTAAGTAAAAAAAAAGCAAGCATTAATCGCTATATTTTAATCAGTTCCAGGTCCATCCTTCCATTCTTTGGCCGATGAAATAGAGGCGTTACGTGCAGCGTTGCATGACAGAGAGCAGGCAATAAATGCTGTCATGCAAGGCTATTCCGTTAGTCCAACTCGCGTGACAGGGATTCCTAGATTAGGGCCATCAGCTGTAATGTACACCAGTGGTGTGACAGAGGGCCAGGGTGAAATACATCACCATCATCACTTCCAGAAAGGAAGGAAGGGTAAGGGCAGAGAAATACTAGAAATAGCACTGTTTGAATATGAGGTTTGTCTGCCTTTAAGTGTTTCGATGTTATCTTTCTTTTCCTAGGGCCTGTTGTATGAAGCCGGGATAACGTTCCACTACATGATAGGGTTAATTTTGAGTAATATTTCAACTCGACTCCATTTCGTTTTGGAGTCCGGAAAGGCGAATAGGTGATTTGGATTATGGCGTCATATTCTACAACTACCAGAATGCTTTGCTTACTTTCTTTTGTAGCGCAATTAGCACAAATTGTTCTGTTAATCCACAAAGGGATAAATGCTTTGAGTATGAAAGAGAATTTGCAAAGAACGCTGGTAGTCGTATAAAAATGAAGCCATAATGAAGATCGCCTATTGTTTCTGGGAAAGTTTTTGAAATAAATTGTTTTCTATATGTGCATCTTCAGGACAGACCCTGGCTGTTGAGAACCTGTTAGGCCAAAGTAGTAAGTTTCTTATCAGTGGAGTTGTTTTAAAAATGTATAGGTATATTCACATGAAAATATAAGAACCTTGGTTCCCTGAATTTGCTGTAATTACTATTTATATAAGAACCTATTATTTCCACTAATTTCAAAAAACCCATGCAGGTTCTTATACGCGGGTTTGTACTTTTTTCTCTTTTTATAGAAACGTTCGAGGCCACAGATGTTAGAATTGGCTACTATAAATAATATTTAAGTAATTTTTTTTTCTTTTTTTGTCTGGTGTTCGCAGGGTCCACATCGCCTAAAGTCTTGTCTAAAAGCCCAACATTGCTAGCGGCGTCATCTGTCGATACGGCTCTGTTAGGTTCGCCAGTGCATCATCATCATTACGATGATCTACGTGATGACAAGTCTAAACGAAGAAGAAGAAAGAAAGAAAAGGCTGTAGATGATTTGTTTTGTAATGTTCCACAGCATGGAGATTTGGTACAGCCTTTCTTTTTTGACTCATTTATTTTTAGATACTGTTGTTTGTCTTTGTTGGTTTTGTTTTGTCTTGTTTTTTTCTATTTTCGTTATTTGCTTCCTCCCTCTTTACGTTTCGGTATTGTAAAATCTCAGAGATGGGAGACTTGATAAAGGTCTGATCAGGTTTTTTTGCTCATTACAGGGGAAACCCGTTTATCCGGTCACCGAAAAGACAGCTCAAAGTGGCCGTGTTAACGGGGTGCATTTTTGCATTTAAACGAAAAACAGCAACAACAAACAACAACAACAACAAAAAAAAACACAACAAAAAAACACAAAAAAACAACAACAACATCAACAACAACAAAAAAACTACAAAAACAACAACAACAAACAACAACAAAACAACAACAAACAACAACAACAAACGACCACAACAACATCAAAACAACAACAAACGACCACAACAAAATAACAAAAAAACAACAGAAAAATAAACAACAACAACAGACAAACCCCCCCCCCCCCAAAAAAAAAAAAAAAAAAAAAAAAAACAGAGATTCGGTGATGAGCGCTAAACTATTTCATTGTTTATCGTGCAGGAATACGAAGTTGGTCTTCTTGAGGGCTTGCTGACATCAACCAAACAACAAAATATGCAGGTATGAAGGAGACGACCTGTGGGGTCATACCACGGCAGCCCAATCTCATTATCTGTCAATATTTATAAAAATCATTTCGATTAAAATTCGATTAAAATTTCGATTAAAATTTAAAATTTCGATTAAAATTTCGATTAAAATCATTTCATTAAAGAAGGTCATTAAAGAAGTCTCAAAAAATGCAAATAAAGCGTTTTTTAATTGGGGAGGGTAAAAAAATGTGGTCATACTGGGGGGTCGTGACTAGATATATGGGATCAGGATTGGTGGTTATTCAGGGATCAGGTTTTTAGATGTGGAAACGAGATAATATCAGCTCGTCTCGGGATCATGTGAAAGTATTGGCGAATCAGGGATCAAAATAACAGATTTTAACAGATCTCAGACATTAGATCAACATCGAACAATAATCTAGGATCAGGGATTAAGATCTTTTGGCCAGATATCAGACATTGGATCAAATATTGGGATCGCGCAGAGGTTAAAATTTTGGTCATAAAAACGTGATCACAAGTAATAATACGTGCGATGTCACGAACCTGTTTTATTGATCCTTTAATAGTGTCTGATCTGATCTGTGGTGTTTGGGATGACCCAAGGAGGGATATGGATTTTGTCTTACAGTAAATTTTCTTTCTCTGATCGTGAATGACTTAGTTACAACAAGTTAAACAACGTTTTGGTTAGTCTCATCACTGCTTGAAATTTTTCGAATTCTTTTGCCTGCATTCGCACGAAATTGTCTTGATTTCCCCACACACCGCGTTTTTGTACGTTTGGTAAGTTCCTAAATTGCATTAATTAAAACCTATTTACATTCCAAAACATCTCAACTGAATAGCGCTCCGCACAGATGACGTCACAGATTTGGTCACGCTAGTATGACTCAGACAAACACGGCTCAAGCGCATATCAAGTCTTATAATAATAATAATAATATAATAATAATAATAATAACGGCTTTAATACAGCTTATCCACTAGGTGGCTCTTCATCTGCATAACAAAATATACATATAAATATAACACTAAAAAAACTATATACAAAAAACTATTTACAAGATGTCTTTAAAATAATAACAACTATAGACTCCCTTAAAAGTACTGCTACTGTACGATTAACAGTTCTAACTGAAGATAATAGTTTACCTCGTTCTCCTTTCGATCAAGAACCGACCAATTATACTTTACATCAGTTAAAACGATGGTAAAGTGTCGGGGAATGAAGTAAAGCGGTCTGAGTGAAATGACCTCCTTACACGAGTCAAAAACTGCATAAAAGCGTAATATACAGTTCTCTCGATCTGTTATTGTCTGCTGCTACACTTTGGACAATCGGATGGTTTCATTTGGATTCCAATTCATGCTACTTCATTGAATGGACAAACATTTAAAAAATTATTAAACAGTAACCAGGGGTGGATGCAGGATTTTTGTTGAGTGGTTTCAAGTTTTAATTCACCATGTGTGTCCATCGACCGCCGAAGGCGGGAGTTTGTAGGGGGGTCCGGGGGCATTCCCCCCCGGGAAATTTTGAAATTTAGACCTTCGGAAATGCAATTTCCAGCATTTTAATGAATATTTACTTCAATTTTTTGGTACAATATTTTATGAAAAAATTGGCACAAAAATGCCATTTCTCTTCAAAGACAAGATGTAAAAATTACTTGATAAAAGAAAAAAACACATTTAAACTATATCAAACCATACCAAATTAAACTTTTTTATGTTTATTTTTTAGTTTGTACAATGTTGCTTTGAATCGGATTCCTGTGGTTCAGTGAAATTTGAAGCACGATGTATTTTTTTCTGGCTTCGTGAAATTAACAATTTCTTTTTGATTTTAAACCAATAAAAATGAACTTGAATCAGTTATTCTTTATCTTTGTTTGAATATGCGTGCTATTTACTGGTTTCATGTGTGTTTAGTCAGTTTTTTTGTGGGTTATTTATATAGACTATGCTGTTAGTAATAACAATCGATCGAGCGATCGTAAAAGCGTCTTGTCTCATACTTACTTTACTGTCTCATCCATTATTTGTGCAATAAAAATGAAGCAAAGTTACATATCTTAGAAACCGACTGATCATTCCTGGGAAAAACTTACCGTTTCTCAGTTCGAAGTCAGACGCGTAAGCGATCGTGAGACCGGATGAACAATTCAATAGGACAGATCAACAGCGACAGAAGCTAGTCAATTTTGCTAAGATTACTACCGCGATTTTCCACAAACAGAGTGAAATTCGGTAAAAAATATTATTAATATTATTACTATTAAATATTTCAATCGGACTCGATTAAATCGCCTTGCTTTGCCAATTTCTTTCGACGTCGATATTGCAAATACCGCCGTTGCACACGCGGGTTGTGAGTATATACATGCATTCTTTGATCAAACAAAAGTTTCGATGTCTTTTGATGAAATACTAAAATCAATTGGATAACAATCCTTCTAAACAATTAGATCTCAACAAGAAATAAAAGCATACATCAACCATGGCCGTGTACAGTTTACAATCACAGCATTTGTTTAGCAGTCACGCTCTATTTATAATTTTCCCACTGGTTTCAACTAGTGCCAGCCAAATCAGTAGCCAATAAGAAACGATCTTGACTGGTTTCCAAAATAAGGCCAGCCAATCAGAAGGACTTTTGACTGGTGCCAAAAAACAATGCCACTGGTGCCAAACCAATAGAAAAAGGTTTTGACTGGTTCCAAAGTCACACAACATCATGGCACTGGTTTATACGTGAGCGCGTGGCTTTTTTCCCGTGGGACTGCTCCCTAACACGAATATTTTGTCTCATTGTTATCGAAAACCGGAAATAAACGATGTTTGTTGATAAAAATGTTCAGATGGGCTTCCTGTAGCCACAGTGGATATCAACCTGATAGAATCGTTTTGCTTAGCAAAATTTGGAAAAAATTATTTGAATATTTTTATTTTTACTTTTTGAAAAGTTTGAGTGGTTTCATGAAATAGGTGGAACTAGTCTGGGTCCACCCCTGGTAACTCAAAATGTTCATTGTTGCGACCAGTGAACTGTTTCACTAACTCTGAGTTTCGCACATTCAAAATCACCCTCGTCGATTTAATTACTTTTAACTTTTTTATTTGGTAAAATCCTCGACTCAACTTTACATGTGAGAACGTAGAAACGTTTGGTTTTGAGAACATGATGTACAATACATTGCGTTGTGTGATAAATTTCTATACAAACAACACGTCTAAATTACTCTGCGTGCAGAGCCACTGCAGAGTACGTCTAAATGTGCTAGATATAACAATAGTCTTGAATATAATCAATAATGAGACTATATATAAGTATTTAAACGTATAGTGAAATGTTTGAAATGTTCTTCACGACATTACGGATGCTATTATTCATACATTAAGTATTTCGCCGTTGTGATATCGTCGTCCGTATAAACCATTCGACCAGTGCCTTGTATGTAAATATATTCTTGTTTTTCTAAAATAATGGGCTGACTAGCAATCACGAACTTCTTCTTTGTCTTTTATTTCCGTTCTCAGGTCACTCCCAATATGCATCGTAGCTTTTTAAGGCGAAGAAACTCTTGCCTTCTTCGCCTTTCTTTTAAGTGCTTTCGCCTTCTTGTACTGCGTTGCCGTTAGGTTTGCTTTCAACGGATCGATATGCACGGCTGCTGGGCCTTTCTGTCCAACCCACTAGCGCAGGACACAAATATAAATGTTTTTCGTAATTCTCGAGACATTTAATCCCTTCCTTGAACAAGTATTTATCCAACGTTAAAACTTCTCGATCCCTTGAGACGGCTTCGCGCGGGAGTTTCTTTCCCACGGCATTCAATTCTTTTAGCGACTTTGCTAATCGTTCAGGGTACCTTGAGTCACTATAACATGTTCCCCAGCAACAATAATTTGTACTGACCATCTCAAACTAAATTAGAAATGTTTTTGAGAATTGGATCAAGCAAAAATTCAATAAATTCGCGATGATTACGACTCTCACCCAGTCATTGTCTTATACGCATTGCTAATGTTTGTCTGAGTCACCGCAGGGGGTAACCTCGCTGATTCTATTTTTAGTAACTGTGCGGAGTGCTATTATGTCCTTTCATGTGTAGCATTATATTACCGAATCCGTTACACATATTCGATTACTAGTGAAGGCTCAAAACAAGACCCGTTCCAATTTTTCCATTACAAAAATAGAAAAAGATTTTTCCACTTACTAAACTATACCGCGACAGTTGGTCTAATGCTTGTGCAAACATCAGTATTGAGCCATTCAATAATACGACATGTTTACCAATCAACATGATCTGGTTCTGTTTACTGTTATGTAATTTGCATACTGACCTTCATAAAGATATCAAGTAGCTCTTTTATCAATTGGTTTGAATCAGTGCCTATGTTGTCAAGATGAGATGGTTCTAGGCTGGCTAAGTTACAGTTTAACGGTATTCTAGGCTCGGTTATGTCCAAAAATCAAGTTAAATTTCAGGAGATTTCAACGCATATTCCTGTTCGTAAGGTTTGTGTTTACACGAGTTTTTTTAATAATATGTGTTTTCAAATAGAGAACAAATTGTGGTGAGAGCTGATGGATGTTAGTTTTCCTAAAACTATTCACTACTTTTCGAAATTGAATTTGTCGGACTTTTCATGATTTGGTTTACAAAGAAGTCTCTTCTTTTTCTTTTGTATATCTATTTTGTACAATGTACCTCCCAAAAAGTCGAAATAGAGCATACTTTTTACAAGTTATATCCATTGCTCTGAGCAGGTTGGATACAACGCAAGTTATGTAGATAACAAATCATATTTACGTTTTTCAGTAATGATGAACATAATACTCTATATTGTAAAACCTGGGGCAGTTGTACAAAGCCTGAATAAAGTTATTCACCAGATAACAGTTATCTACCCTACAGAATTTCTTTAGAATTTATCCACTGGATAGCGTTTTATCCGGTGGATAGTGCTATTCAGGCTTCGTGGAACCGGCCCCTGGACGACATCAAGTAAGGTGTTATTTTTCTGGGGCCGGTTGCACGAGGCCTGAATAAAGTTATCTACTGGGTAAATGGTATCCACTCCACAGAATTTCTTTAGGATTTAACCACTGGACGAGGGTTTATCCGGTGGATAGCGCTATTCAGGCCTCGTGCAACCCTGGACGACATCAAGTAAGGTGTTATTTTTCTGGGGCCGGTTGCACGAGGCCTGAATAAAGTTATCTACTGTGTAAATGTTATCCACTCCATAGAGTTTCTTCAGAATTTATCCGCTGGATAAGGATTTATCCGGTGGATCGGGCTATTTAGCATTCGTACAACCGGCCACTTGCGTTATGATAATATTGTTTTTATTAAAAGTGATATTTTTTAATCATGTTTTTTTTTGTCAGGATCAGCAAGATTCTCTACGCAGCGATTTGCAGCAGATAGAATATGAGGTATTAATTAAAGCCTTCAGTTTTTCCTAGATGTTTGAGAAACAACAACTTAAGATTTCACATCAAATGGATGTTTCTTGGTTGTAGTTAATTTCATGATGACTTTGTATTTCAACCTTATATATTTTTTACACAATTATTGTGCCAAGCTTTCGGCACAACCTTTATATCTGTTGATAATTACATTTTCGTTTTACGTTTCCAAAGATCATCGATAATTACATTTACGTTTTATGTTTCCAAAGGTCATCCACTTTTACAAGATTCCCGCCAAAATGCGACAACCACCCAATTATACTTTTTTACATTTCTAATGGACGGACCATTAGATATTTTTTGTGCAGGATATTTTTTCCCATGTGATGGTTGGGCAGGATATTTTCTTCCTTCCTGCACAGTATTTTTTATTTGCACATCTGCCGTGCAGGATTTTTTTCTCTATTAAAGGCTTTGTTCGATATTTTTTTGGTATTTGTCCAAACCACCCTCAAATATTTAATGGTACGTCCCTAAAAAACCCCTTCCTCTCATGGCTTTCGTTTGTATTTTCATAAATTATGTAAAAGCTTCAGTTTGACTTATATGTCGATAATTATGTTTGCATACATGTTTACGTCCAAAGGTCATTCAGTTACAACTTTCCCGCCAAAAATGAGCAATTAAGCAAATCGACCCATGGAGGCGAGGGGATAGACTCCCTTGCAGTCGGTTTTAGGGTTTGTCACGCAATATCTGTGTTCAATCCGTGGCAAACCTTGAAAACGACTGCGAGGGAGTCTAAGGAGGTGAGGGATACTTCATAGATGGAAGTGGAGATGTTGTTTGCTCGATCAACTAATGAAATAAGTCGTATCATAATCTTTTCCTCAGGTCCAGGACGCATTGCGAAGTCGGGCAGCTAGTAAAAGAAGTCAACAACATTCTCTGGACGCTACATTAGCTGTAAGTGTACTTTACTCGAACTCTTTTAACCAATAATATTGTACCATGGTTACAATAGCATCCATGCGAGGCCATCTGAAATTTGTTTACTTGATTAAGCATTATTACGATAAGCTTACTGTTTTATTTTTGAAATACGTATTAAACATATTAAAGACATCAAAGGAAAGGCAACCAAGTTTGTGTTGTTTAGATTTTGTGGATTAATACTTTGATCTCATGTTGATACCGCTGGTTTGTTCCTCAACTGGCAAAGGAACGCTTGACACGCTTACGCCAGTTATCAAGATAGCTTTGTCAATGTTATGGACAGTATGGGAACTTAAATAATATCGTATAAGATCGCATAAACTATGTAAAATAGGCGTAAAATATACGTTAACTAAATAGAACTAACCCAAATACATTGTTGCATATACTACGATGCACAAATATCAGTAGCATTTCTCTTTTTTAACTAAATTCACGCTAACCTTAACCCCTTCGCTGAAAATACAGTGTATTTTTGTATTTAGCACACGTTCAAACACGCACAGGCTGTATGCACTTAGAGGAGCTATCTTTTTACTGCTTCAATGTGTTTTTTTTTTTTTAGTTTTCTCTAGCACTATTCATGTCCACGTTGTAGCTAAACTTCAAGTGTTTTTACTAAATTTATTTTATTTTTGTTTGCTCAGAAATTTCAGGATCATCTCTTGACCATCATAGACCACAAGTCCCATCTACGAGATTAGCACAGTCGTATGATATTTTTCGAATGGAACGAGTTTGGGTCGAAACTTTTGCAGGAAATTTCTTCCATTATCTGTAGTTATCTTTAATGATTTCCACATAATCATAATCATCATTGTAATCGTAATCATAATCTTTGAGGTAATTTTAATAATCTATAATAATTATGAGTTGCATATAAGATATAAGGCAACTTGATTGATACGCACACCAACAGGCTTTTTATGTCGTCACAGTCTGTGAAATTCTTTGATATTGCCCATATGATTGTAGTCATATTTATGCAGATACATTCGCAGTGACATGCACAGAAATACATACATAAATTTGCACTTGCAACATAAGATCTTATCTGTTATCCCACGTGATACATGGACCGTTTAAAGGACGACAGTGAAGATGAGACGTTTCTATTTTATATCTTGATAACGAACTTGTATAGTGGGTCGTTTTTTGAAGTCAAAATGACTTGCATTCCCAATGTCGACAACAACTTTTGAATATGTAATCATCACTTCCCGCAATAATACCGTTCATAGGTACATCCTTACAGTGAGGACATGCAGTCGAACCGTGAACACTTGTTTTATTTAGCTTTTTTATTTTCCGAGCTTTCTTATGCTTCAAATTCTCTGAAAAAGTAGGACTGAACTCAAATGCACTGAGTTATCAAAATTCTAATGTTTTTTTAAATAGATTCACTCGAAGGATGCATGTTAAAAAAGTGTCAAAAAAGCACAAAGTGTTCACGGTTCGAGTGTCCTCACTGTAACCGTCTTATAGCTCTCGTTCTTGAAGGTCTAATAACTAATGAAGATGATAAAAATTGTTTCACACTAATGTTGCATGCACATATCTTAACCTAGAAAAAAGCATCAACGTATTTTTATTTAGTACTGTTAACTGTTTATATTTTTTAATAAGCTAAATAGTATTTATGTTATAACCGAACTGCTCGAGTTTCGATTGCATCTCGTTCCATCAGGTGTAGTTAACGCGTTTGAAATAGGTCAGACAGATAGATCAAACTGAACGGCATTTATATAATAATTCAATAATATCAGGTTATGATAATACGATGTTTTGTTTATGATGCAAACTTTAAAACTAGAAAACTACTTAAATCTACCAAAAACGTATTTTTGTAAACGAAGAAAAAGCAAATTTTAAGGGTGTTTTATATTTAAGACAACTAATCTTATTAGAGATTTTTTATATTTTTCTTATTTTTTTATTTTATTGTATTTACGCGTGGACTTAACCCTCGATATACTATTCTTTATATTTTATATCAGTTAATATACGACCATATATTCACATCTCTTTCGTAGCAGAATATTTGGTTGGAATTCCTGTGGACAGGAAGACCTCCATTTGAAAAATACGAAGATTCTATTTACTAATATATAATATTCTAACGTGATGTAAATATTTATGTTACTAAGATAGTGATCAAAAATAAAACGAATATAGAAATGAAAGATTTAATTTTAAAATCAATAGCTTCCTTTGTTTCTGCTACAGTGAAACCCCCTCTATACCGGAACCTCAATATACCGAAATTCTCTTTAAACCGAACAACTTTTTTTGGTCCAGAATTCAACTTTTTCCAATATCTCTTGTAAAATTAACCTCAGTAAACCGGAACCCTCTCCAAACCAGACATTTTCTTTGGTCCCAGTACTGTCCGGAATAGAGGGGTTCCACTGTATCTATTCAGTATATTAATATTACTGATTCCGACATATATGTATTTACAAAATCAAAACTATTAGTTATATTTATATGTTTAATGCTGTATTCAAAGGAGAGTGATGGTAAGTTCACGCACGTCTTGGCAAGTCTGTAAAGTGGTACTCTCAAGCCAGATTCTCACTTGTGAAATAAACGCAAACTAACACATTTCTCTGTCTAATGCTATCCACAAAACTCAAGGAAAAGTTCAATTAATTAAACATTGCTTTCTTCCTGTATTCTTGTGCTTGCGCTTAAGATTAGTTTGCGCTATTTCACAGTGAAGATGTGACGTTTGCGGACTTATACAAGAACTCAAATTTCAACTTGCGACACTTACGTAGCCTCTAACACGGGCATTCTAAGGCTCGTCGCAAAATTTAGAAGAAATTGAGCCTAAGAAAGCCTGAGTTAGAAGCTACAACTTTCGTGGATTTTCTATCTTCTCCTTTGACTTGTTACAGTAAAACAGTCAGCTTCTATGACCTTGTTAGATAGTTAACGAGATTTTAGGTAATGAGTGGCTACAAAATACAATTTCAATGTTTTTTTTCCAATAAAGATATCAAACAAAATATTGTTTATCGGTCTTTTTTCGCGCATGCGTCGCACGGCTTGGAGTTTAATGACATCTCAAGCAAGGCTTAGGAGCTGACTGTTCGGTTTAGGTAAGACCAACTGTGATCTCGCTTTTAGCTATTTCATATTTTTTATTATAATTTACTTCCAATACAATATTGATTAATTAATTCATTTATTTATTTATCATTACATGTCCAGTCACAGAAATTCCACTGTTAATGGGATGCCTTTTACACGAAGCCTGAATAAAGCTGTAAAAAATTATCCATCGTATATAATTTTTTTAGTTTAGTTTTTTTTTTTACCCTGTATAAGGATTTATCCGTTGGATATCGTTATCCAGGCTTCGCGCAACCATCCTCGGGTCATGCATTACCGATAAACAGCTCCATTCGCTTGTCATAAAATAGTCATCACAATCTAAATCTTAATTAATCGGCCAGCATGATATTAATTATTCTCACTATCGTTTTTATTTGTTATTATTGTCTTCATCACTTTTACTAACATCATCATGCATTATTATTATCGTCCTTATCATAACCGTTATCATCATCCAATCATCATTATCGTCATTATTATCATCACTATCATCATAATCATAAACATCATCATCAGCATCAAATCATCATTATCGTCATTATTATCATCACTATCATCATAATCGTAACCATTATCAACATCATCATTGCAATATCATATCATCATCAACATTACGTCATCATCATCGCTTACGTTATCGTCATCATTGTAATAATCGTTATGATCATCGTTATTCTTTCACTTTCAACTGAGACTTATCACGTTTTCACATGTTGTCAACAGAGCATGAGTGACCATGCCGTACAGACTCAAGTCGAGTACCAATCTCCACCTGGTCATACCATACCACAGCAATATCTACAGCAGAGGTACGGTAGTTCCGCATCATGTAAATAACCATGCCTTGTTAAAGATGCTGCACGCGATCCAACAGCTGTTAAGGCAACAGATCTGTTTTAGTCACTTATTATCTACGCTCCTGTTCATAGTGTCTATCCAAGGAACGGGTGCCTGTTAGAAATATCTTAACATTCACCGAATCGAAAAATGGCGGACGATCTCGAGAACGAGGTTAGTCAGTCGTCTTGGTGAACAGTTCATCTTCGGCTGTGTTGTTTTTATTGAAAAAATGGTACAAAACTCATGAAAACCATTCTATTTAAAGTTGAACTACAATATATGTGATATCGCTCCAGTACATAACCGCGCCGTCCGCCATATTTCGATTCGGTGTATATATTGTATTGATTAACCACAAGCACTATGACGTCACATGTAAACAAATCTATTGTTTTACTGCTAAGAATCATTGGCAAGAGAGGGGATTTAACATCTTAAAATCAATGATAAATAGGGTAAAAGTTCACTTATAATATTGGAACAAATTATAAGTACAATGCCAAATGTATTAAAGGAAAAATATTTTGCCAGAACTAGATGCATTTTTTATTCATGTAAACAAGACATGACGTCATAGTGCTTGACGACAATTAGCATATATTATAAAGCATTAAAGGTCGGTACACATTAGACGACAAGTCGCAGCGACAATTTCCTCCGTGTGTACTAAGTATTTTTGACGGAAATTGTTGTCGCCGTGACAGAATTTTATCGCTGCGACTTGCCGCATGAAATCTCGAGAGATGTCTAGGCGACGTAAAGGTCGGTACACACCAGGCGACACTTCGCAGCGACTTGTCCCAGCGACAGGTTGCTTCAGTGTGCACTGGTTCAACAATCCAGCCGGTTGGATTACATGCGACAAGTCGCAGCAACAAAATTCTGTCGCGGCGAGAACAATTTCCGCCCAAAATACTTAGCACACACGCGGGTAAATTGTCGCTGCGACCGGTCGAGGGGACAAGTCCCTGCGACTTGTCGCGTAGTGTGTAGCGACCTTAATTGTAGTAAGTGACATACTCTCAGTAAAAACAACCACTCTAATTCAGTCTGTTCTCTTTTTCAAAACTGAGGGAAAAAACCATTTGGTATTGTAGCTATTCTTAGTTGTAGTTTTGTACCACGTGATTGGTATCAAAGGCTTATTGTTGTTCTTTACTTTTCAGTTCTGCTACTGCTCCCGATATCAGCTATCCTACCATATCGCCGCACCATTCTCCTCAGCACGAGTATGTCGTCCGGCAATTGCAAAACCACCATGTCAGTGAGATCGCACATATTGATAGTATCTTGAGAACTCGACGCATGGAACTTCATGATATTACCGCTGCACTATTGGATCGCAGGAAAGAGTTTGATGCATTGACAGAGAAGGTGTGTTGCGTCTGAAAAATGCATTATGGACATTCATCAAACTGCAAATAGAATCTTCTTATAAACGAGGACATTTGGGCAGCTGTACGATCTTCAACAAAACACTTAATACATTTAGCAATATTAAGACATTTCTTTAACCCCTCTGCAATGTTCAAACGCTCAAAACATGACAACCAATACGATATCGCTTGATCATATTTTATAACCTAAAACACACAAAAAAAAACAACTATAATTACACCTAGAGTAAAAACCAAGCGATCTAAGGATAGTTTAAAATAGATGCATTTTTTCTCTAGTTTACGATCTATTATATCATTTCTTATTATTTGTACAATTTTTACTATTTTGTGCATATCACCTTGTGAATTGTTAAGTATGTTTTAGCATTCTTTACTCAACTTTTCAGTGTAAGCGAGAAAATGATAGATTGCGTGTTGCTGAGCAAGATGCCAGTACTATCGAGAAAAGAGCAAGTGATACATCCAAAGATCTGGTACATGCCAGTAACCAGCTGCTGGACATTGGACGCAAGTCTAAAACAGCTACGGAAAAACTGGATCAGCTAAATCAGGTAATCTATGCATTAGATTTGGTTGATTGGATTTTGGTTTGTGTATGTATTATGGCACTTTGCTTCTGCGAATCAATCAATAAACTATGTAAGTGCTGGACTACAAATTTGAGCAAAATATAGTTTGATTACAACTTGTTGCAGCTATTTATAAAGCAAAAGCATTCTTCGTTTACGCTATTTCACGATAGTAGAGTGCAAATACTTCATGTGTACTACGGAGTGATTCTCATATGATCGTGAAAAAGTATAATGTTTAGTTTGTAGTAGTTGATAAAGAAAATTGCTTTAGTGTTCACTACGAACTATTAGTTTGGCTATTCTTTGATTCTTTGATATATGAAAATCACTGTAGTTGCCACTATATAGTAGTAAATAGCAATATTTTAACAAAAGAAAACAGTAGAACAAGTGTAAAGTAGCACTTCAGTGGTATTTATGTTGCACACTCTTAGGCACACAAGGCACAAAAAAATGGTCGATAAGTCTGCGAAAACTGTATTGTTCAAAGGACGCACACTCCGCGCGCACTTCTCTGTAACTGACAAAAAGATCTCTCTTGAATGGAGAGTCGCGCATTTCCATTGAATTGGGAACGTGTGACGGTTGTTCTGGCGCGCGAGAGCAGTTGTACACTGTCGTGTAGAGCATTCTTACGACAAATTCCAATCATTCTATTTGTTATTCTTTCTATGTTCCAGTCGTTCTTGGAATGTCTTTTGAAGTAATTAGGATGCATGCGCGCGCAACCCAAACGATTTGTCGGTTAAAACTTTTTGCGCGCATTGTTCGAAAATGCGTGCGTGCAACACATCTGGATTTTCGCACCCCGCTCGCGCATTTTAAAACAATTTCTTTTCAAACGGTTTTTCGAGGCTTGATTTATCTTCGTGCGCGCATTAGGTTTTAACTTGTGCATTTTTCCTGCATTTCCTGCATATCTAGAGAGGTACTTTCGGAAAAAAAGTAATCGTATAATTTAATTTTATAATTTTATATATTTTTTAATTTTAATTTTAATATGATTATTTGTACTAAAATCTGATATTTGTGGTTTGTGCGAAATGACCAGACACGGATGGTGGTGATAATGGTGGTGAACACGCCTCTGGTATAGTGACGATGTTGATGATAATGATATTTGATGGTTGTGATAGAATGCCCGCCACATTAGTGTCAAACAATTCTTAACTAAAAAAAGCCCGGCTAATTATGATACTTTTAATATGTGGACGTAACAGAATATGTGAGTGCAAACACTAAATATGTGCAACAGTTGTCACTATTTAGTAGTAAATAGCACTAATTAAACAAAAGAAAACAATAGAATTAGCATAAAATAGTACTATTTAGTACTATTTATGTTGCACACTTTTAGTGCATGCACTCTATAATTAGCATAAAATAGCACTATTTAGTAGTATTTATCATGCACACTTTTAGTGTGTGCACTCTATTAACCAAAATTTATCTAACACTGAATTGTCAAAAATTATTTCACAACAATGTAGCGTGAACTCCAAAATCACCTAAAGTCATGTTAACAAACTGCATGCATTATTCTTTTATAGAAAATAGAAGTCAAAACTGAAAAGTTAAGGGAGGTCGAGATGCAATACGATGAAGCAAATCAAAAAGCAGAGAAAGTTAATAACGAGCTTGAAAGTAAAAACGAACAGTTGAAAAAAGCTGAAAAAGATCTGGAGGGAATGCAAGAAAAGTTGAAGCTATCACTGAAGTGAGTAACGAGTAATAATGTGAAGAGACAATAAAAATGATAAACGTTCTCGACATTTAAACATTTAACCACCATCATAACTGATATCATTACATCGTCATTTAGTTGTCTTTATTTTTAAATTTTACTCGCGCACAATAACTTTTTTCAGAACCCTTTTGTTTCCGAAAGCTAGATTAGAAAAGGCAAAAACGTGATTTTACAGCCAAATTCATTGTACCGCGACGCGGAGTTTCAAAATGCAGTTTTTTTTTTTGGTCTTTTCGGAGCCGTTAGTTAATATCATAGGACGGAGTTTGCTCTAACACGTTTTGTCATTGGTCATTTTAAAATACACTCCGTCCCTGAAATTGATTGACGGTCGAAAAACAACATGGTGTGTCGCGATGCCAAAAGTGTAGCTGTAACTTTATCACCATGAACCCTATACAGTAATAAACTTCATGATAGCTCAAAAATCTCATACAAAACTCTGCTTTTGCCTCGTGCTGCATTTGATATCTATTTACTCTAAAGCCATTCGCGTGCATGTATCAGTGTGTGAATCGCTCATATCTCAATCTCCTAATTATATGAAAAAAAACCCTGATCGACGCTTGTCTTCTTTATAGGTTAAGTGAATTGCGCGATATCATTTCCACAACCGAAAGAGTCGAACATGAAAAAAATGAAAAACGCGTGAGTGCGCTCAAAGACGGCGAGAAGATCCTAGTGGAACGCACCTCGCAACTCGCACGAACACGCAACGAGCTTCAGAAACAAACAGCTGAATATTATGAGCTAAACGCAAACATTGCAATCGCACGAAAGGATTTGACTCGGTTAGAGCAAGCTGTGAAGAAGAAGAACGTGGAGATTGAGGAGTTGGCGGCGAAAAGGGAGGAAGAGAGAGCGTACCATGAAAATGTAGTTTTGGTAAGTAATTCATACTGAAATGACTTTAATGATTATAGTCACGGTGGATAAGAAAGTAATTTGTGATAGTGGTCATGATATTAATAATATTTTTACTTGGGCGCACTAGCAATGTCATTTTGCCTGAAATAAACACCCAACGGTTTCAAAAACTCTTTTTTGATAGGCCTCGTTTCACAATGCAAACTATTTATCTTCTTGAATTTGTACGGAGGTTTTATAAAATTTGTAAATGTGTTGATATATTTAATGCATGTAACCCTTATCGATAAGTATTTTTTTACTTATATATATCCTAATTAAGACATACTATTTCAGTGTTAATGATAATAAGTATGATGCTTTTATCGAGAACACAAAAACATTCTCGCAAGAATAGTGATATTGAGTGCAATCTCGTCAGTGGCCAAATACAAAATCTTAATGTTCAAAATATGCCTGCGAAAACTACGAAAAGTTTGTTTAGAGGATACCTACGAAAAGTTTCTTCTTTAGAGGATACTGACTAGCGATTGGTAGCTTTGCCCTGTGTCAGTATTTCTGACACTTTTTGTCGAATAGATTAAATAAATAAATATAATAATTAAATAAGTTTTCTTTTCTCGTTATTATCCCAGGATGCCGAAGAAAAGCTTGAAGAGATCAAGGAGACACGGAACGACGTGTTGACTTCTTTAAGAAGAAACCGTGACGAGCTGCTAGATATCCGAGAAAGCATTCAGACCACTGAAGAAAAGGCGCGAAAGCTTCAGCAAAAGTGTACAGAAAAAGAAGAGGACTTCGCTAAACTCTGCCAGAAAATCGTTGAGCAAAATGCGCTTCTAGAGACTTTGAACATCAAAACCAGTGAGAAAAAAATGGAGTTGAATAAACTTGAAGTTGAAGTTCAGCAACAACGAAATCAGAGGGAACAAGCTTCAGCTGAACTCGCATCCTTAATAGCAAAATGTGAACAACAGCAGCACAGCAAGGATGTTCTTCAAAATGAAATTCAAGAAATGGAAAAAAACGTTAACAAATTGCAAAGGTACGACTTTATTTTTTAAGTATTTATTGTTATTTAGTATTATATATTTATTTATAGTTTATCATATAATTATCCACAAAATACCAATATTTCTCCTTTTCGAAAAACTGATATTTTCACATGTGAAAATGCGTGCTTCAAAATCTTATGAAGTTGAGCTTATGGATAATTAATTATAATCGCTGCACTCACTCGGGAGATGTTTTTTTCAATATTCGAAGATAAATTTCGTATCTCCGCGCGTCTATGTATTATCCTCTATTTTCGTCCATTTTCTTTCAATTTCTTAGAGAGCTTCTCTCGAACGAGACTTTGGCTGCTAATACATTGGCATCGCTGGCACAGGCACAAGAAAAACTGGCACAGACAGAGGAAACGATAGTTGAAAACGAGCGAAATAGAGAAGTGCTTTCTCAAGACGTGCAAACTTTGAAGAGTACGTTGACAGGTAAGTTATCTAACGGATACAGTAGATGTTTACATCTCGTGAGTTTACATCCATTGGCCTGATTTCCTCGTTGTAAAATATTTGAATATAATGCAACAACTAAAATCACTGCATATCTTTCAAGATGCTGAATATATCTTCCACTTGAGTACCTTATACCAAAAAAGTATCATTTGGCTATACATATTTTAGACATTTTAGTCAAAAATGACCTAGCAGGTTTTTATGTGGGCTATTCTTAATTATACATCAAAAACATTTTTTTTGCTGTGAAGTTTTTTTTATTGTTATTTTTTTTGTAATATTTTTATTCATAATTTAAAGATCTGTATTTTCTGGTGAAAAAAGATCAATATGTAATGAACATTATGATTGACCTTTTAGACTCCATTCTATTAATTTTTTTCTGATATATGTGATCAACCCCTATGTCGCCTTCATAGAGCCCAGCTTACCAAAACGTAAGAACCTTTTTGACAGCTTAAAAAGAGGTGCAAAATATGTTTTTATTTGTTCTGAAGAGTGTCCTTTTGTTTAGTATATAAAGTCGAACTTGACAAACTCAAGATTGAAAGGAATGAAGTACTTGAGAACTTACAGCAAGAACAAAAGGTTAGGTACCCATGTTTGTTGAGAGATATCTTTCTGCAGTTAACGCAGCTCATGTCAAACAATTCTCTCAAAAAAAACCTGTCGTTCGGATCCATAACCATATTTGGTAATCTTAAATTATCTGGAAGTAGCTATGGATTGTATTTTGTGTAATTGTTACTATCTACGGCCACAATTCTTTGAAAAATTCAATGAAAACGTCCAGAGATTGCAGTGAAGAACTTTACCAAAATGGCAGCCATTTCGTTTTGAAGGACAGGAAGCCCTAAAAATGACATCGATAGGAATCGTTTAATTTAATTTGTAAACACGTGTAAGCATATGTTTGTCGAGTCTATATTAAAATAAAGTATGTCTTTTTAGAAGTTTCAAGAAACCAAAACAAACTACGAAGAATTCGAAGCAGAATTGAAAACC
The DNA here is from genome assembly GCA_918843875.1 of Diadumene lineata. Taxonomy (NCBI): domain Eukaryota; kingdom Metazoa; phylum Cnidaria; class Anthozoa; order Actiniaria; family Diadumenidae; genus Diadumene; species Diadumene lineata. Next base: position 8,067,424 of record OU974075.1, on the reverse strand, counting down.
CTTCAAAGTGAACTGGAGAGACGACAAGCCGAACTGAAGAAAGAACTTGACAAAGAAAATAACACTGAGCCAGCTGTTAGTAATACTAGCGGTATAAATCCCAAGCCCATGCGTCGAAAACGCCAAGGAGCGAAACTGCCAATCGTAGATAAAAGTATGGGACTTGGAGTGGGTCAAGCTAGAAGTGATGAAACAGGCACCGCGTCGTCTCTAGAGACATTACGCGAGATGGATGGGAAGAAGGGAAAACACGAGATTGAAGACGGGAAAACAAGAGATGACACTGTGGAAGGAGGCGACACATCTGAAAATACTGGCAAGTTGTCTGCGTTGGGTAATTTTTACATAAAATGTTTGGATGGGTGTCAACGGCGGTTCGAGAAATTTTGAAGTGGGGGGGGGGGGGGAGGGGGGGCAATAACCAAAAAATATATTTTTTCGATTGCTTGCGGCCGTCCTCGATCGTATTCAATTATATGGAAAATAAAATAAAATAATCACTTTCTATTATTGTTATTAGTTTTTGAGGATTTCCAAGCTCGTATTCAAGAACTGACAACAGAAAAAGACAAGACACGACAAGCATTGAAGAAGTCTGTTTTGGAAGTCAAACGACTCAGAACTGAAATCGAAAATGTAAGAATGTCAATTGTTATACGACAATATTTTTGTGCAGCTTAAGGGTCCTGATTACTTAAGCAAAAAGTCATCACGATTTTTTCTTAGAAAGATATTTTATAGAGAATTTATCAATTAATCGAAAAATGGATAGAAATCTATATGGTCCCGAGCCCGTTTTCGAGATAAAAATTTTTGAACGGAACCATGTTGTGACATTTTTGAAGAACAAATGACGAAAATTGCATTTTTCACAAAAACATTTATTACTCAAAAACTAATAAAGCTATTGACGTAGTTTTTACAGGCAATCTTAACCAGACGGTATGGGAAAATAAATTATATATGTTTTAAAATTTTGTCAAAATTTACAGTTTTGTTTTTGTCTTTGACTTAAAATCGCTTTGAAAAGTGAAACCCTAAACTACTTACCATCGCGTGTAATGTTGAAAAGTCATAAGGATTTTTTCAAATCTTGTCAAAAGAAAGATTTTTGCACGATCTTTCAGAAAAAATGAAGAAAAATATAGAGTCCCGCGCAAAAAATGAGGGTTTTGGCTGGTTGAAGTATAATTTTCGAAGGCTCCTTGTGTTATTCTTATGTTGTCTTTTGGCGGGATTTGGCGCGCGCGCGGCGTTCTCAGCGGTAAATTGCTCGCGGGCACAGGTTTCAAGCGTCGTTGTTCTAAAGTAGTCTGATATTTGGAATATACACCCTTTGTAGATCGACCCCTTCTCCAAAAAATACTACAGACTTTAGAATTGCTTATTGTATATGCAAGAAGGAGAATAATTCAAAATGGCCTTATCCAAGATTGCATCTAACGCTCATTACTCTCTGTCCGATTTTTAGAGGCAAATTCTGTTTACTTTCTTCAGGAAAAGCAAGAAGCTCAGTCGACAGTGGAAAAAATTGCTACAGAGGCCAATAACTACAGACGTGCATTGGAACATTTGAAAATGGTAACATTAACCTAAATACATGAGACCGCATTTGAGAAATTATTTTCAAGTGAAGCATTAGTATGACCACCATTCCACTGACCCTTATGTTTCACTTGAATGTTTTTTTTTAATTATTTGGATACAGTACACTCTCCTTACTTTCCGTGAAAAGTCCGGAACTCAATCTCACTTCGCTTCCTTTTTTTAAAAGTTTTAAGGTTTGCATCAGTGACGCTTCCATAAGACCATAAGATCTGTTAGATAAAGGTTTCTGTGAATTTTTCAGTCATTTGTGATGTTCATATATTTGTTTCACCAGGAGTTTGCGCAATATCAACAGAGAGCTACTCGAGACGTGGAATATCTTCGAGTCGAAGCCGCTGAACAGTACAGTATTGCAAATGCATTGGCTCAGGAACTCAGTACCACTAAACAACAGCAGTCGACTCAAGTATGTATGTCACATGAAAATATAGATTAATTTTTAGTAATAATAATAATAATAATAATAATAATAATAATAATAATAATAATAATAATAATAATAATAATAATATAATAATAACATATATAATAATAATATAATAATAATATATAATATGTAACATCTGCCAGCAATTAATATTGTAAAATCATTAGTATTTGCTGTGAAATAAAAGATAATAATAATATTTTATTTATACAGCACTGTTTCCATAAAAATAATCCAAAAGCGGTTTAAAAGTAATAAAATTGAATGTATATTATTTAACAATATAAGAACAATTTAAAAGCAAAAAATACATATCTAAGAAAATCTAAGAATTATAACTATAAATATGTACAATAATATAATTCAATAATATATAATTATCACTATCAAAAATATGCCTTCTTGAAAAGGTACGTTTTTAGTCTAGTTTTAAAATTTGTTCTGAAAAAACTCAGGGCTCAAAATTCTCCATACGTATACATGGGGACAAGCAATGTGAACAACCATTAACCCTGTTCATAATGGCGAATTTTGTAACATACACGTGAAGGTCCAAATTCATTCATTCATATTTTCGTCCATCCATCCATTCACTCATTCATTTATTCGTTAGTCAAATTATCCATTCATTGGTAATAAGTTAATGCTTTTCGGTGTATGTAATGGAAAAAAAATACCATATGTCCTTGGCAGACCTACGCCTTCGGTATTGCAGGCCCACCAACCACTAAACCACAAGGACCAACCACGTTCCGGCTACGGTACCAGCGTGGCCGGTCATTTTAGCGCTGTGTTGACACACGTTGGACTAAAATGCCGTGGGCTCGAATTTCAGAAAAAGCATTTGATATTTTTCTCTTATTATTTTATCCATTTTATATCCATTCATCCATCCGTTGTTGCTCGTACTAATTATTTTATTTATAATTCAATTGCATCGTTTTTCCGACAGAATCAGATCCTACTGGGAAAAGAAGAAGAGTCGCAACAGACCTTCACAAGAGACGCAGTAGATGCAGTTGCAACACAGATTAAATCGGTAATTCTTCTATTATTACGTACCAACAAGAGAGTATGAGATAAGAGAGCTTATCCCCCGTATAGGGCTTTACACTCATGAGGGGATCTTTTCATTCTAATAAAAAGTCTATAAAACTGAAGTTATTAAATGACAATAATTTATTTAAATAATATATTAAATTTCTATAGCGCTATATAATTACATTCTATAGCGCTTTACATCAGAGAAAAAAAATATATTCATAATATAAATATATTTCGGAAACGGAACCTATAAAACCTTATTACTTATCGTCCGGCATTCATTTTTCACAAAAAAGATAAAACTTTTATGGCAAAAAGATATGAATGATAAAAATTTCCATGTACTTATTAGGAAATTATCCAAAGCTTGAAGGAAATAGAAGAATCACGGGAGGATGCCATTGAGGATATTACAAGACTGAAACAAGCAAAAGACGACATAGAAATGCAACTAGTAGCTCTACAGCAGACAGTAGTTCAGGTATCCCATTATCCTATAATCAGACCATGTTGAAGGATGTGTGAGGAGTGTTGAACACTGAACCTTACGCCCCCCCCCCCCCCCAAGTGTGGGGGAAGGGGGGGACTTCGGGGATAAACGATCGGGTATGCTCGTCGTCTCTTTTAGGGGTAAAAATCAGCAATTTGGTCTCTTTTAGGGTTTAAAATATGAGATTTGCCAAATCTTCACTTTTTGGTATCATTTAGGGGTTGAATAGCACTGAAACTCCTGATTTTGGTATCTTTTAAGGATGAAAAATTAGTGAAGCCACGCCCTTTTGAAAAACGTCCGGTATCTTTTAGGGGTATTTTTGAAAAATTCCGACGAGCATCCCTGATCGCTTATCCCCGTTTATCCCTCCCCCGGGACATTAACTGTTTTGTAGTGTAATGTAATGTGTGCTTATATGGGCTTTTTGACCTAAGTCCTGGAGCCTCATTAATTAAAATTGTTTTTTGAGTGCTGGAGTCTTATTTTTGATAACATGATCAAATAATGTTTGGAATTTCTGGAGCTATTAAAAACTCGCAAAACGTATTTTAATTTAAACTGACACACCACATACACAATGAATATATCGTTTATTATGTTAAGGCTCAGGAGAAAAAGGTGCAACAGCAAAGGGACCAACCTAGTCATCAAGTAAGAATATTTTGCACTGAATACGATGTTAATCAAGTTAACTCAACATTAATTATCTTTATTCACTATGACGTCACATCCAAACAATCTTCAATATTCTATTATTTAAACGCAAAGGATCATGGTTGCCGGACGGGGTCAAATCAACGCAAAATCACCGAAAATTGTTCTAAAATGCGCATTAATCTATTCTTGGAAAATAAATGCAATGGACCCCAAACGCACTGAATACTACTTACTAACACGTATTATAGCTGAAAACCAGGCTATTTTAGATGTTAATTAATTTTAAAAACTGTTTTAATTGGAGCACATTTTGTCGACTGATTTTCTATTGGATTTGACGATTCCCAACGTAAATAACCAGTGGTGTCACTGTGCATACGGTCAATTTAAGTGGTTAAGCATCGTTGCTCTTCTTCTAGATATTACCAGTAGCTGCGTTTGTATGTTGCACTCATATTAGTGTTTTTAATGATTTTGATGCAGGCTGATGAAGAAATGCGCCCTAAGGAACGACACAAATCTAAAGTATTCCTTAAGGAGCAGTGTTTTTTGAAGGTTTGATCAATTTGGATTTATCTTTAATTAACTACCCGCTTTCTATCTACATGGTTGCCATGGTAATCGTTTGTATATCTTTTGTATATGCAGGATCAAATGAGAAAGCAAATGAGTCGAAGAGCAGAGATACTAGAGGAAGAGCGAAAGAAAGCAGGACAATCTCTGGAAGGACTGAAAAATAAACTACAACAACTAGAAAAGGTGACACTGACAACTCAAAGACTCTCTTGTGGGCTTCCTTTCTCATTTGTATTTTATTTAGAATCTATACAACCTCGTAGCCAGAGCCCGCGTTTTCTTGTGGCCTGCGGCAGATAACGAGGGCTCTGGCATAATCCGATATCTGAAACCATGTTTTATGGTTTCCGGTTGTAGTTTCTTATACGCATGTGTGCATGACGACCAAAGAGATAGTAAAGTTTCATCTCGCATTAGATAAATCTTTGAAAACGCTAACAAAACAGAATATGAGAATAAAAAACTAAGACCGGAAACCATAAAACGTGGCTTACGGTATCGGATGATGCCATAGCCCTCGTTCTTTGCCGCAGGCCGCAAGAAAACGCGGGTTCTGTGTACAAGATTAAATCTGATCCAGCAAATTCGGAAAACTGGTAGTACCTCTCCCTCGTTGCGTTGTATTACTACTTACTAGTCCTGCTCGGTCAAGCCAAAGGAAATCCAAAAAAGAAAGGAAGCCCAAAGAGGCTGAGAAAAAGGCAACGCACAGTTTAGTTTGACTTTGTCTTGTGTGTTTAGGTTATCACTAGAAAAGATTCTACTGTCCAAGACTTTCGCTTAGAGGTAATGAAATGTAATAATAATGATGATGATTATGATAATAGTTCATTTCTTATATTTACATCCGGTAGTACGTTATCCATCAGTGCCTCATACAACCTGATCGAAGATGGTGATACATGTAATGATTGTGGTTGCGATAGTGATGGCAATGGTGATGATAACAAGTTGGACGCTTACTTAAAAATAATGAAAATTTTATTTTCTAGCTTACTAAAACACGTCTAGAAAAAGAACGATCAGATGATAAAGAAAAAGAACTCGATGATTTAAGAAGAAGACTCCAAGAAGTAGAGATCGAGAGAGATTTGGCAAAGAATGAGCGAGATCACTTAGCGACGTTGTCAAGTCATGTCCCTAACGACATGGTATCCATAGTAACCCCTGGTGATCATTTAGCAACACTATCAAATCACGTGCCTAAAAGGATATCCATGGCGACACTTGATGCTCACCTAGCAGCGTTCCCAAGTCGGTTGCCTAGTAACGCTGTATCTATGGAAACATCTGGTAATCTCCCAGAAGCGAATCCAATACATTTGCCTCGAAATGTTTCTTCGCCAAATGGGACCTTCACTGAGAAAGGAAGTTTGTCTTCATCAAGAGAATTAATTAATGAACTTCCACACCGTGAATCGGAATCTGATGAAGATAAAGTACTACGATTACTGGCAAAGTCATTAAAGCAAGAATCATTTTCGACTCGAAGCGTAGAAAGAACAGATAAAAGAAAACGTAATTTTAAAGCAAAGTATCGCAGTCCCGAAAAAGCCGTAGCCTTGGAAGATTTCGACGTTGTAGCAGTCACAAACGAGCGGGATAAACTTATAGACCAAAGTAGTGGTAGAAGACTGCTGTCTCCTGCAGAATCTTTTAGTACTGGTTATGATAAAAACTTTGATGGAAGTGTCTCACATAGTTCAACGGTGCAACGAAAAAGACACGAAGGTCGTCATCATCAGTCCAAAATACCGCGCGATTGCTCGAACAATCAAAGGCTGGGCGCCAGCACATTTTTGAGTCATGAGCTAGGGGGCAATTTTCTGAGGGACAAGGATAAGCATTCGTTTTATGAACCTGGAATAGAGAGGAAGCCCATTGGATTGGAGAGGGTCGATTTTGAAAGTTCCAACTCTACAGGTTTGTATGATTGTTCAGTTATAACCACAATAAGCCCAATATTGTCTGTCAATAATAATAATAATAATAATAATAATAATAATAATAATAATAATAATAATAATAATAATAATAATAATAATAATAATAATAATAACAATAATAATAATAACAATAACAATAACAACAACAACAACAACAACAACAATAACAACAATAACAACAACAACAACAACAACAACAACAACAACAACAATAACAATAACAATAATAATAATAACAATAATAAAATAGTCCATTGCTACATGTAAATATTAAATAAATCAAAAATGGCATGTCTTTGCTCAATATAAAGTCGTATGGTATATAAAGTCTTTTTTTAATATATAGCCTATTCATGTTTATGGTAAGCAAGAAATAAAGTATAGGAGTATTGTTATTAACATTGTCAGACAATCGGTTTGGGCTGTCGGTGTTGTGATCATCATAATCGCCATCATCATCACCGTCATCATCACCATCATTATTATCGTCATCATCGTCATCATCATTATTATCGTCATCATTATCGACATCATCATCATCATAAATATCAGTTTTCTGTTCTCGTTATTTTCTATAGAGCTGCCAATTCAGCCAATAAGCCAATCATGTTTGCACTTTAGAACAAACCACTTCCATTTGTGTTTGTATCATTATTATCAGCCAATGAAATTACAAAGGCGTGGTTGTCTAATGAAGGAGTGGTGCCCCCTCCCCTTGAATTAGCTATCTTTAACTGTGGCTAGTCGTGCCTACCATTATGCGTGTACTGTACACGAACTGCCTGTCATGTTTCCCACTCATACGTCTCAATAACGTCACAATTTCTCATTTCCTTCAATCAAAACGGCGCCGAATCATGTCTCATTTCCTCATACTCATAGCGGCTCTTCAACATCAATCCTGTCTCCTTTTAAAGGAAACCATTCTCTTTCCGTTTTTTGTTATAAGTGATTTTAGTCTTGTTTGTAGCGATATGATTTCAGTTAAAAATGTAATCATTGTGTCATGAACTTTAAGCGAGAGCAACATTTTGTTTAAGTGATTTTAACATTGTTTGTATAGTAATGATCTCAGCAGAAGATAATATAATCATTTAGTCGCGAACTTCAAATTCGAGTAACGTTTGTTTCAAGTGGTTTTATTTGTGTATTTTGCCAGGACGGCGAAAGAAGTAGCGTATTCCATGCCAGTCGCTAAATATCCGAGTATCACGATTCGTGGACTTTCTAAAAAAAAATTACATCTGATATTTTGAATTTTGTAAATCCCTGCGTGATTTCAGATCTTTAGTGACAATTACGTGGAACATTTGGGCCTAATCAAGGATTAATTGCATGCATGATTAATTGCGTTAGAGTCGTGTTATACGTAAGTAGGAAACGGTATTGTTGCGATACCGCTATGTTTCCATTTTTTTAGAAATAACGTTTACGGTACTTGGTACGTACTGTTTCCTTTCATACGAAATCGACTCTAACGTTTACGGCACGGTACTCGGTATGTACTGTTTCCTTTCATACGAAATCGACTCTAACGTTTACGGTACGGTACTCGGTACGTACTGTTTCCTTTCATACGAAATCGACTCTAACGTTTACGGCACGGTACTCGGTATGTACTGTTTCCTTTCATACGAAATCGACTCTAACGTTTACGGTACGGTACTCGGTATGTACTGTTTCCTTTCATACGAAATCGACTCTAACGTTTACGGTACGGTACTCGGTATGTACTGTTTCCTTTCATACGAAATCGACTCTAACGTTTACGGCACGATACTTGATACGTACTGTATTCTTTCATACGAAATCGACTCTAACGTTTACGGTATACGGTACTTTGTACGTACTGTTTCCTTTCATGAAATCGACTCTATATGAAGAACATTCTACCGGAAAGTTGAGTAGGTTTATAACTTTCTGAGAGCAATGCTTACAATAATTATCCTTGAAATAGACTCATGGAGTCGTTTTCTTACGAATGGGAAACAGTACTGCATCGTATCGTAGCCATACTTTCTATAAAAAAAATAAATACTAATAAATAACAATCAAATCATGTGCCGTATCGTAGCGGTATCGTAACCGCACCGTTTCATACTCATGCAAAAACGACTCCTAGCTCATGTGTTGAACTGTAATGCTCGCAGATTGGCTCATTTAAAGATTTAAAAAAATCCTTATTAATTAGTTAAGCTAATTCAATTCCAGATTGGTCTTGTCTTGAGGGCGAAAACAACTTATAAGCTGAGCTAATTAACTATTTCAGTAAAGAGCATATTGAGTTCCAGACTACGCTGAGAGAGCTTTTTCCTCTTTTAGATTGAGATTAGAATGCTCTTGATATGAGGGTTTACTGATCTTCTAAAATCAACAATAGTATCGTCAAGGGAGCTTTCCTTCAATCATTTATACTTTCCCATCTTACATTACTTTCCCATCCTTTTTTCTCTCTCATCTCCTTTCCTCTTTCTATTTTGTTGTTTATTCTCCTCTACATTATGTGGGTTCTCTTTATTTAAGTTCTTTTTTCTGTTTTGTTTTTGTTTGTTTGTTTCTTTTTTGTTTTGTTTTGCTTCGACGTTTGACCTAAGTTTTTAAATTAAAATTTGTACCAACATTTGCTTCATTGTTGAATTTTGTACCGTTTTCATTCGTGGGTCGTTGGTCTGGTCTATTTGATTGTATTGTTGTTCGCATTTTCTGTTTTGCTTAGTTGTTACAATTTTTACTCGTATTTTGTTCTGATATTCTATAGTTTTTTCACTTGTCATTCCTCACAAAATATAGTCGTAATTCGTGTTCTTGACTTTCATATGTTTCGCTGTCATTTTTCTTTCTTAGGGTCGTGTTTTTATAGAAATGTTGGATCTAGCGGTTTATTTGTTGTACAATCAGAAAGTTATCTATCCGTCGGTCGTGTGAGTAATCGATCCCAACAGCCGATTTGTGAAAATGTATCTTTTGTTAATGTTCTTTATCCGACTCTTAAGTACCCCAAGTACCACCACCGGTTATTTAAGCACTCTAAGTACTTTTATGGAATGGTGTCGAGTTTTACTTGAAAAACACCTCTCGAACGCCACGCTTATATAAAATGATTAGCTTTGATTGTTTTAAATACCATTTTTCGATTATTTTTTTGTTTAAAATAAAACTCAATTAACATAAATCCTACTTACACCACGAGTTTTGCTTGAAAAACACCTCTTGTACGTCATTCACGCAAACATAAAATCATTAGCTTTGATTTGTTTTTTGAATACCAATGTGTTTACAACAAAACTCAATCAACATAAATCATACTTACAAAGTATAATACTAACAATACTATTAGCACTATATTATTATGGTTTCAATGCCAATAAAAATATGCATAAGCTATTTACAATTCTTCAATTCAAGAAAATCTGTGTTGGTTTTAGTGATATTCCGAAAAAAAGTATTTTTCAGTAAAAACATAAAATACAAGTTTAGACAGTATCGGGCATAACTTGCCACTGCTCATACCGACCGATTGATAGTTTTCAACCATTCCCAGGAGTGAGTAGAACAAAAGAGTCCACCATTCACGGTGTTGGTTTTCTTGTGAAAAGTCCACCAGCATGGCTGCCATGTCTTTAGTTGAAATTGTCTCCTGGGAATGGTTGAAAACCATCTATACAGATATTAATGCGATTTGTCGCGCGTGATTTGTACTATAAGACTAGTCGTATATATAGAATGTCCTACGATTCGTTTTAGAAGCTTTTAAACCTCACTACACATCATACACGACAAATCATATCGTATAAATGAGACGGTTGCACGAAGCCTGAATAAAAGCTATCCACTGCCGGCATAACTAGAAGTTATCCGTTGCATAGAGTTTCTAATACTGTTTCCAGCTTCTTTATTTACTATTGTCTGTTTAAAGGTCCGTTTACGATGTCAAGCATTGCAGAGGACAAGAAGACCAAGGTAAAGTGTTCAAAATCTTGATTTAAGATATTGAAAAATGTCGTGAGTTTGGATGGTCTGTAAATGTTATAATTTCCTGGTAAATAGACTCTCCTAGAAAAATAAGAAATAAAAAATAGACCTGCATATGAATTCTGGTATTGTGATTACATATTATGTTTTTATTGTTCTCTTGTAAAGTTTTTAGCCTCTGTGACACGCCTTAAAAATGAGAAGTTGAAAGAACTCGAGATTGGACTTCAACAGTTTTGGAAGCAGTAAAAAAGATGTGGTACCGAACTGTAAGTATGAGCGTCGTGAACAAACATGGTCTGGTTTTCGTTTGAGTATTCAACAACTGAAGATGTTGTCAAAGGAAAATTTTGTAAATCTCACTATAAAACTACTTTCTGACGGATATTCTCTAAAGCTATCAACGGGAAAACTTGGTAGAAAGGTAAAAGTGGACTCCAGGTACTCCATGAGTTATTCCTGCTGGGATTTATGGCTTTGGTACTGATCTGTAAGAATGACGTTGTAGTAGAGCCAACTAGCAATGCGGCATGTTATTGTTTTGGCCCTAAATGCTGCAATGGTCCTCGTGATTGCCTATTCTGGAGCATTGGCGCCAAACAATCTGAATGAATAAATCGTAAGTGAACCAGATAAACGAGCATGAGTCTGAGAAAGCAAGGACAACCTTGAAGGACAAACAGTATAAGACTCACTCTCTTTACTTTAAATTATCAGATGGTTCAGGTGCTTTTCTTTAACTGGAAATTCAATATGTAAATATGCAATAGTAGAGCAGCCTCGTACTCAGGCCATTGTTTTTTTTCGTCTTTCGTTCTTCATTTGTAACGCATATTTGGACCGTTGGGGACTATGCTCTTCAAAACAGGGAGCCCGCGATCCGTAAATCTGCTTTCTGCTTCCCGAACATAATCAAAAAATATGTCCGTCAACAAAGCATTAAAGTGGTCCCAACATCCAATCTTTATTAATTGGAACGCCATGCATGATTGCTATGTACTATCTCTTTAATAAAGACGAAAGAAGCTTTCATCATTTGTTTATGCACAGTAAAGAATAGAAGTGGTTGACGTTGAATTAAAGAATAAATACATTTTTGTGTTTATTGTTCATCCATTTTTGCAGCGTTGCTCAATACATTATTACAACATTAATTTTGAATTTTTTTTAACTTTGAAATATTTTGAAGATATGTAAACCTGATTATAATTTTAGTTGCAATGTAATGATGTTTTATTGTAATGCCCATAATCACAATCGTCATTGTCATCGTCATCGCAATCGTAATCGCAATCGTAATGGTAATCGTAATCATAATTATCTTTATTACCAAATAAAGTACATATTTGGCGGTCAGCTGATTAGCATGGCATAGTATAATGCTCATAGGTTTCTACGTTTCTAGTTTGTCTTTATTATCACAATTGCGATTGTGATCTAAATTATATTATATACATGACGAATGAGATTTTAATTTATTACAGTAATCAGTATATTTAGCTACAAGCCAATTCACTATGAAATTGAACACTGTCAAATAAAACGAATTATTGCGAAAATAAATAAATTATTTTTTTTAATAATCATTATACGTACTTATAATGGTGATCATGACAATGGTAGTGTTGACTGGTGTTGATGATGATGATGTTGCAGCTGATGCAGATGGCTGTGATGATGGTGATGATGATGTTGCAGCTGATGAATATGGCTGTGATGATGGTGATGATGATGCTATAGCTGATGCTGATGACTGTGATGATGGTGATGATGATGGTGCAGCTAATGAATATGGTTGTGATGATGGTGATGATGATGGTGCAGCTGATGAAGATGGATGTGATGGTGGTGATAATGATAATGATATTAATAATATTAATAGTAATTAATTAATATTAAGATTAATTATTAATATTAATTAATATTAATTAATCATGTTGTTGTAGCTGGTGAAGATGGCTGTGATAGTGGTGATGATGGTGTTGCAGCTGATTGTATTGACTAAGATGGTTGTGATGATGTTGATGGTGCAGCTGATTGTATTGACTAAAATGACTGTTATCGTGGTGATGATGTAGCACCTGATGAAGATGGCTGTGATAGTGGTGATAATGGTGTTGCAGCTGATTGTATTGACTAAAATGACTGTTATCGTGGTGATGATGTAGCACCTGATGAAGATGGCTGTGATAGTGGTGATAATGGTGTTGCAGCTGATTGTATTGACTAAGATGACTGTTATCGTGGTGATGATGTAGCACCTGATGAAGATGGCTGTGATAGTGGTGATAATGGTGTTGCAGCTGATTGTATTGACTAAGATGACTGTTATCGTGGTGATGATGTAGCACCTGATGAAGATGGCTGTGATAGTGGTGATAATGGTGTTGCAGCTGATTGTATTGACTAAGATGACTGTTATCGTGGTGATGATGTAGCACCTGATGAAGATGGCTGTGATAGTGGTGATAGTGATGGTGATGATGATGATGTTGCAGCTGATTATCTGATAATGCCGATTGCCGTGATGATGGTGGCAATGATTATATATCTTTAGTACATTATATATCTTTAATACATTTAGTAATGGCGTCATTATATTACTGGGGGAGGCATGTCACTGAGGGTGGTCGCCGTTCTTTAACCTAATTCTCTTTGTTATTGGTTAGCCACAGGTGGACCAGGCCAATTCCATGTGGCTTATTAATCGAAGGGTTGCGAGATCGAGCCTCATAGAAACCACTAAAAACATTTTCAGTCTATTTCTGTCTCTTCTTCTTCTTCTTTAGATAAAAAAATCCCTGTGTTGTAAATAACTTTTTTTCTGAAAACAAAATATTTTTTAAACATGTTTTTATATATTTGTATCCCCCCACGGAATAGTATAAAAATATAAAAACATGTTTAAAAAATGTTTTGTTTTCAGAAAAAAGTTATTTACAACACAGGGATTTTTTTATCTAAAGAAGAAGAAGAAAAGAAAGAAATAGACTGAAAATGTTTTTTAGTGATTTCTATGGGGCTCGATCTCGCAACCCTTCGATTAACAAGCCACATGGAATTGGCCTGGTCCGCCTGTGGGTTAGCTAGTGCCTTCATGACAATGCATACGTGTGATAACCAGGTTTTATGTTGTCCATTTTAAGATATTTGACAAATTGCTCAAAGACGGAAAGTGCATTTTTAAAAAGATATGGCAATAATTCCAAAATCTAATATTTGAATGAATTGATTTTCCTGGCGCGCTCAATCTTGCGCAGTAATTATACGCGAGCAGTACCCGTGATCTCCTTAAACATTCCCGCCTAAGAGGATTCTGCTTTGAAGTTATTGTCATTAGGATCAAATTAAGTAGAGCTTTGAAGTTGTTTTAACAACCACAAACTAGGTTTCGAATGTACCTTTGCATGCGAGGAGGTCTTTTACAATGAATATGTCAGTTCTTATACTGAACAAAAGAGTGTAAACATGACAACTAGTGAAGGTCATAGTAATGTCCGAAACGTTTCGAAAAACTATTAACAAGTCAAAAAATTGTCATAATTGTTAAATAGAATTCTAAATACAATTTCAACATTTTTAAAGGGTGTAATATCTATTTATTAGTTTGTTTGCCCATTAATGTTAGTTTAACCAAATTGCTCCATTTGCTTAATAAAGACGTCTTTCTTCACGCGAAGTACAATGAAGTATAATTACTGCTGCACGTGTTTTACATGTACCTCTTGAGGTACACTGTTACCATAGAAACGCTGCAGGTCACAGTAAGCTGCCTTAAGGGCGGCACACACAAGAAAGCATGTTCCCAGACTAAATTCCCGCGTCTCTACTAACAATTTTTCACAAAAAAATTGTGAAGTTTGCTTCATGAGTAAGTTCTTTTGTGTGAATTGGCTTTAAGGTGTCAGCTATTTTATTTCAATGATGGACATATAAATTTCGCTGTATTAATCGGGCCGAGACATCACCACACCACTTGTCATGCATGACATTCTCCTGGTCGTTGTTGTTTTCTCGACATAATATGTAATTGCACATCAAGAAAGGCTGTCTCACTTAAAACCGGCACCAACTCATATTTTGGCATCCAAAACTGATTTTTCTTGAAACTTTTTTCACTTAAAGAATTTAGTATAACTAACTATCACAAAAACATATTTGATGTGGCTAGAAAACATTTATATTGTTAATTCTTTTATTGTAGCTATACTAAACTCCTTTAAAAATGAGTTGGTGGTTTTAAGCGAGACAGCCTCTAAAGCCTGGTTTCCATATAATCGGTCGCAAGCGATCGAAAAAAAATTTCGATAATAGGGAAAGCAACGTTTTTCGATCCTACGACCGTTTTCGATCCATATACGATCGCGATTGAAATGGTTTAAAAACGGTCGTAGGTTCGAAAAGCTTTGGTTTCCCCAAATTCGACCGTTCTCGATCGCAATTATATGGAAATCAGGTTCTCTTCCTGAAATTGGAATGACATTGACTCAAAAAAAAAAAAAAAAAAAAAAAAAAAAAAAAAAAAAAAAAAAAAAATTGAAATTGGTTGTAAAGAGGACCGCTGTTTCCAAAGTCACGTGTTACAGGCCATTGTGGCTTTCATTGTTTAACGTGAACCTCTTAAATTTGATCCAGCTTTGAAGTATTTCCCAGGTAACGGCTTACAGCGATTAAGTCATGTATGTTTAGAAGGCACGACCAGGTTTTGACTGCAACAGATGGTCTTCTCCGTTTTCCTCCCTCAACGCAAAAATCAACTGTGTGCAAAAATGTGTGTAAAATAGTGAATGTAGGGGTGGTGAGAGACAGTCTCCCCAATAATTAGTAGAAATGCTAAATAATGTAGAGACTATAAAAAGGTCATTATTATTATCATTTTCGATTACAAATATGTTCTTGCTATTGCACGAGAGCAACGTTTAGCAGCTACCTACCTAAGAATGATTTACGTTGGATCTACGTTCCGTAGATAATGATAATGATAATGATAACTTTATTTCTATAGCGTGCATATCTAAAAATTCATGACGCTTTACAATAAAAATTCAAATATATATATGTATACAAAAATTAACTCAACATAAAAAAGGAAAGAAAAATCTTAACAAGATATAAAATATAAAAGATATAACAGTTCAGAGTTGTCAGTTCATAAAAAATTTATAAAACTATATAATTGAAAATGCTTTCTTAAACAAATGTGTTTTAAGTTTTTTCTTAAAAGTGCTGATATTAGTGCATAATTTCATTTCATATGGTAGATCATTCCATAGCCGTGGTGCAGATATTTCAAAGGCACGCTGTCCGTAGCTCTTCAGATGGAAGCTTGGCTGCTGCAGAAGCAATTTATTCTGCGAGCGTAGGCTACGAGCTGGAACATACGGGGAGATAAGGTCACGTAAATATTGCGGTGCCTCACCATGTAAAACTTTGAAGGTCATCAGGAGGATCTTGAATTCAATTCTGTATTTAACTGGCAGCCAGTGGAGCGTAATTAACAGTGGAGTTACATGATCATACTTGCGTGCAAGAAAGACAAGCCGAGCTGCAGAGTTCTGTATCAGCTGCAGTCTATTGATGACATATTCTGGGAGGCCAAACAGCAAGGAATTGCAATAATCAATACGTTCCGTAGATAAATGCAAGAACATTAGCACACCATGCGCACACGAGCGCAAACGTAAGAAAATAGGAGCGTTTTTGATACCTTGCGCTTGCGTTATCGCGGAGTTGGTCGGTTCACTAACGACGCAAGCACATACGCAAGCCCAAGCAACAGAGTGTTTCGCAGTGAAAACGAGACGTGAATGTAAGCGCGTTAGTATAACCATGCGTGCACGCAACCGCAAACGAAACAAAAAGGTACAGTTTTGATACCTTGCGTTATCGCGAATTTGGGCGGTTCACTACGAATTATAGGTTTCTTGGGCTTAGGCCTGTGCTTGAGTGTGCGTCGCTAGTGAAAAGCAGGTTATGACTCTAAACGACGTACGCAGACGCTGTATTGTGATCATGAACAGTTTTGTCTTTTGCACATCCATGTGATCGATAGCATTGGACTGAGTATGCTGTAACTGCATACATGTTCATGCCGCATCTGAGAGCCAGCCTTCTCTTCTCTTCTCTTCTATTCTATTCTATTCTATTCTATTCTATTCTATTCTATTCTATTCTATTCTATTCTATTCTATTCTATTCTATTCTATTCTATTCTATTCTATTCTATTCTATTCTATTCTATTCTATTCTATTCTATTCTATTCTATTCTATTCTATTCCATTCCATTCCATTCCATTCCACATTCCATTCCGTTCCATTCCATTCTATTCTAGTCTATTATATTCTATTCTACTTTGGTTATCACACTTTATTTCAAAACATTATGAAGGAACACCACTCTAAAGCTATTGCATCACAGTAGACGAATATTCTAAGATTCAACAAATAAGTTATTATATATTTAATACATTATCTTTTTTCTTACATCAGTTTCGCAGTCATATGTTATCCTATATATTTATTGCTCCAACAGTTTTCTGTTAAACCGCTAGTTTTACGTGCATCAATACAAGTGCGCCAATTGACTTATTGTATATTGATCTTTAGTTATGGGTTGATCTTTCAGATCGTAGTCACAAGATTTTATAAATAATAAACAGATTTACTCGCTATCTCTTGACATCAGGTAATTCTAGATCTGCTATGGTTGCTAATTTGCTCATATTGGGTATAAGTATTCTAAGTGGGAATAATCCGTGCATCGTTTTCATTCTTTCGCGCAGTATTGTTTATTTGAAAGCTGAATCCTTTTTATGCATTTATTATGGATATGTACATGCTGATAGTCCCTGGGGGTGGGTCATCCCCATGCAAAATGGGTAGGGATATCGGATGTACCGTTTGTGGGCCAGATTTTTCTCAATCGGCTTTATCTATCTTTGTAAAAAGAATTCACCCGAAAAACAGAGTTTAATGCTGTTAAGTCTGTAGCTGTGAATTTTAAATTACAAATGATAATTAATATCTGCCTTTGTCTCAGTTAATTTATGTGTACCTTTTATTGTTCGTAAAAGCTATTTTTTGTTTGGTGTGAAATGATTAGAATATATTAGACTATGACCTGTGCCTGTGAACGACTGTTCAGTCACGCATTTCTCTTTATCAATTTAATAAGTCCCTCCTTAATCTATTCTTTCAATCATTCATTCATTCATCCATCCATTCATCTATCCATTCATTCATCAATTCATTCATTCATCCATTCATTCATTCATTCATTCATCAATTCATTCATTCATTCCTGCATGCAATATTAAATTCATCCATCGATCCATCCATCTGTTCATTCATTCTTTACATTCGTTCTTTACATTCAGTTATTCGTCAATTTATTCATTCATTCATTCACTCGCTCAATATTTATCTGGACTTACACAGCTAGCTGTTAACTGAAATACCACAACACTAAGGCTACTTTTATATTGTCCTATGTATAACAAGAAGGGATTATTTGGATATTATGACTAGAGCTATCTTGGTTTGCAATGACGATTGTGTTCGAAAAGAGTGCTAATCATGGCTTCCGATATCGTAGCATACCATCACGCTGAGTTATGTGAAAGCAACAGTGGCAGATCCAGGATTTTTGTAAGGAGTGGGACCAATGGGAATTCTCCAACTAATTTCGTTATATTCTTTTTTGGTTGCAGTTCATTCATGAGAATAAAACACTCAAAAAGTATTCGGTTGATATCAATTATTTTATTTCAGTAAATGAAAGGAAACTAAAAATATAAAGTTGCTTTGAATTTATAAAAGGTGTAAAAAACAATTCCATTGGGGGGGGGGGGGGGGGGAGGGGGGTGGGGACAAGTCATGCTCGTTCAAACAATAATGGATAAATGGGAAAATACCTTCACACTAAAACCGTAAAAATTGCATTAGGTTATAGAGCAAACGCAGGTAAACCGTGAAAAACGAACTAAATACAAACAAATAGTAGCTATTTAATAACTATTTGTTAATATTAAGTTTGATTTTATTAATACATGGTTTTCGTGCGTTTGTGCTAGTAGCTCCAATATAACTTGTCGAGTTAATTGTGCAAATGAAACTGTAATGGAGATTAGATTCATTAATAGATGACAGGATGGAGTGGATGGATGAATGAATGAATAAATGGATGAGGGAGTGGATTGGTGAATTAATGAATGAGTGAATAAATTATATTAAAGAAAGTCGAATGAATGAAATTTAACAATGAATCTACAAGTGATAAACAAACGAGTGAATGAATGAAAGAAATAATGATTTGAGAATGTAGAAATGAATTAGCAAATAATTTATTCGCCTTTAAATTTGAATCTGTCAAACTTTGCAGCCAAAAATCTCAATCTTCTTGATACTATATATGCCTTTTCTCGCATGATTGAAGTCGTTCTCTCGATCCAATACTATAGTCCGGAGAATTTGCTATCTTTGATAGCTTTAACTCTAGACTGTCTTTAAGATTTTGTCATTTGGCTTAATTGTAGACATGGAGTCTGGGAAAATTGAAATCACGATATACGATATTAGTTCATGGTAACAATCTAGAAGAAATCACACGTTTCGCTTTGTTAACAAGAGTGGGCAAAATAGTGGTTAATGAACACAGCTTTCTTTCTTGAAAGAAATTGAGAGTTTTACCGAAAACTTGAATACCTATTTTGCATTTGTTTCTGGTGGTTTTGATAAAATTTCGTGGTCCTTTTTCAATGGATAACTTTTTAAAGATAGACGGTCGTTTTTTAGCTTTCTAGATCTCGACAACATGCAAGATTTTGACTGGAAAATATGAATACTTTGAGAAACGCCCTTCAAAATGTATGATATTATGTATTTAGTATAATATGATAATTATATATTTTTCTTTTTGCGATACGAGTTCTCGAAGTTTTGCAGTAACTTTAAAGGCCGGCACACACTAGGCGACAAGTCGCAGCGACTTGTCCCCGCGACATGTCGCCTCAGTGTGCACTGGTTCAGCAATTCAAACCGGTTGGATTTCATTTGGCAAGTCGCAGCAACAAAATTCTGTTGCGGCGACAACAATTTTCGCCAAAAAATGTTAGTACACACGGGAGGAAATTGTTGCTGCGACATGTCGCGGGGACAAGTCGCTGCGACTTGTCGCCTAGTGTGTACCGGCCTTAAAGGCAGATTACATGAACTGCAGCAAGATATTTTCATGAAGACTTTTTTTGTGCTGACAACTGCTTTTGCTAATGCTTTCGGTATAACATTAAAATCAATAAAACCTTGTGTGGAAATAACAGGATTGTTATAATAGCATTGTATCATAGCGTTGTGCTGTTTACATTGGCCGTTAAACGAGAAATATCACGTACTATACAATACTGCGGTTTGCTATTGTTCTGCACGTGCAGACTCCCGAAAGTATTAATCAATTCTTTATCTACAGCTATGAGGTGCTAATAAGCAATGCGCGCAGGTATTTACTCGACGAAGCACAACAACCAAAATGAAAGTATAAAGAAAGATCGCCTAGGGCTTATTAAAACAAACATTTGATGCTGTCCCAACAATAAAACTGACCCTTTTAAGATGCTCCACTCCATGGTCCGTGATACTACTCTTTGATCTGAATGACCATATCCACCCTTTGCCCTTTGGCATTTTTTATTAGAACTTTTTAGCATTAGATACCTGCTAGTTCTTTTACCGTACGTGTTGACTGTTTAATACACTAGTATAGCAAATAACAATGGAATGCATAAAGGTATTAATTTTATATTGATCTGATTGGCCAAAACAAAAAAAATGGCCTTTTTTTCAAATATTTGGGGTATTTTTTTTCCTTTATTCTACATGAATAACCTAATTTGATCTTATCTTTTTGTATGAACAAATGTTACCGTGGGACTCGCTATGAAAAGCAAGCGTCTCCTAGTCATTGTTTTGAGCGATTATGATTGGACAAAACCATTAAACACAAATGAAACACTGTCTCATAAACAGCATTTTGTAGATTTTACTTAAGAAATGTTTAGCCCAGGCCCTGATATATCAACATGGTGAAATTCAAGGTATTTCTACATGGGGAAGTTGTAAAGGTCGCAGAACAATAGAAACCTCCCTAGTTTGTACGCGCATTGTTACCGTTAATTCGTGTGTTCTCATTAAGAAAGCCGCAAAAATAAAAACTTAATTCCCCGACAAACTGCAAATGGTCATTGACTGTCCACCCTCAGAACACAACGGTGGACAGAACGTGTTCGGTGGGTGAGCACCGTTTAGTCGCTTCACCGGGGCTTGAGTCTAGACTCTTTCAAAAACCCTTTCTTACACGTTCCGCTTTATTGTCCATATTCTCTTTTCCCTGCTGACAGAGTCTCTCAGGCTGTCGCAAAGATTCAGGATACCAACCCTCCTATATGGTTGTAGAATCAATCTAGTTACGAGACGATGAGCTCTGTGACTCTGAGGCAGCGTTTACACGAAGCCGGCTATTTTCGTAAACGCACATTTTTTTATCCGTTTAGGCCTACCGTTTACATGAAAACGCTACTTAGCCGGCTATTTTCGAAAACGCCTCTCAGAGTAGATATCTTCGAAAACGACGGCTATGCGTTTTCGTGTAAACGCTTTAGTCGGCTATTTTCGAAAACGCTGAAGTCATCACTTTGGTTCAGTCATAATGAGAGAGTTATTCAAATTTTTATTCACCAAAATGCTTACAGACGCTCTTCAAGCTACCGAAAACGATAAGCGTTTACACGAAAACGCTATGTAAACGACTATATTTTTAGCCGGCTAAAAAAATAGCCGGCTTCGTGTAAACGCTGCCTGAAACATTAGCACACACTTCACACGAGCGCGTGATACGGTTTTTAATTCTTTCGTCTTTAATAAAAACAAGTGCTCTAAATCTTTTACTTCGTGACAAATCACTTCTAAAACAAAAAGCTTCTCTGCATTAAAAGTCGTTTACACATGGATTTGAGCGCGTAATACAAAAAGAAAATCGTTTATTATAGTAAACGAGATTCTTTCAAAGCAGCATCTTTTTTCAAGTGTTTTTCAGTCGTCTTTGTCAGTGTTTTTTTTTTAACAAAAGAACATTAAAAGTTACACCACATAATATAAGACCTCTTTTACAGTGTTTGTAAGACAGCAATTATTCTTTTTCCAAAAGTTGTTTGTCATGGACACTAAAACGTTTATAGAAAAAAGAAGAAAGTACAATTCAGTTTGCTTAAAGCCAGAAATAAAGACACACAAAGCAAGCATCCAATTATTTCTGATATGTGAAGGTTTGACACTCAAAAAATGTATTGTTTTTATATTTTATATGCAAAGACGTCCCTACTTATCCAGTAAAACTCTTAACGCTGGACAAAACAGATTAGTTACTTGAATTTTACTCCAAAAAGAACTTAAAAACGACAGAACAGCAAATTAATATGTAAAATTAATTCAAAATGCTTCCCAACGTCTTTCGTAACCTAGAAAGTTTATGAATACTGAAAAAAACCATAACATTCAAAACTGTACAACTGTTTC
This sequence comes from Diadumene lineata, assembly GCA_918843875.1. Classification (NCBI taxonomy): domain Eukaryota; kingdom Metazoa; phylum Cnidaria; class Anthozoa; order Actiniaria; family Diadumenidae; genus Diadumene; species Diadumene lineata. The sequence goes on along the minus strand of OU974075.1, from coordinate 8,045,135 downwards.
CATATACATGTATAATGTATAAAATTGTAACAATTCACTCTGTTCAATACATTTTCCTTGTAATATGATAATTATGTAATTGTTTCCTTGGCCATTTTATGTCCTCTTAAATAGATCTTAATGGCATTCTTCCTTTTTTCTAATAACTCAATTACTTTGACCAATCTGCCGACTCAGATTTGAAAGAAATCCTGTGGGAAATTGGCTTATAATCGATGAGTTATTGCGACCGATGTGGGGGTTAAATCGCTCAATTTGGCCATTATTTGAAAGAGAAGTTCTTGAAAAGCATGTATCTATTTCAAGTACTGCTATTAAAGCTTTTGATACAGAGTTGAATAATGATGATAAGAAGAAGAACGAGGAAGAAAAAAAAAGTAAAAAAGAATTAAAAGAAGAGGACAAAAAATGATAGAAAAGGAGAATAAATATAAAGTAAAAAGGTGTCAGAAAAAAAACCCAGAAAAATTCACATGTTGACGAGTGGAAACACGACAAGAGGTCAGCCATTAATTCCAACTAGCAACTTCAGACGACCATCTAATCTGAATGGTAGTTTTATTTGTAAGATTCGATTATTCATTCTGGTTGATTTTATCTCTCGAAAATAGTTACCTTCAAACGTGTAGAAGCGGGAAATCGTATATATTATTTATTTTAAACATTTTTACTTTTCTATTACTTTTAAGCTGGAGGTTTTCAAACCTGACTCAAACACCGAAATTTGTGAAAATGTGTATAAATGAATTCTATCAAATCATAAAATTGTGCGTAAATGATTTTATTATAGTTGGTTTTATTTTGGTATAAGTTGAAATAAAATTTAATACACCGAGAATTTGAAAGATTATTGGAGTATACTGAAAGAAAAATGCCCGTAAGCATGTTTATTTCGTTATTTTGGAAAACTAACCTCGCTCAATTCATTTGGTTCTGATGTCATACATTAATTTGCCATTTTATATATCGCAATCTATCTTTGCGTGTTAAAGTTTTAGAGAGAAGTTTTCAAATTTGTGTGCTTATCAGGGGTCGTTTTTATTTAAAGAATGCGCTCACACGTACACAATGAAAGCCCAAGATCAGACGCGCGCTAATTTGTCAGGTTTTATTGCAATTTATTTTTCTTGTCAGAAATTAAGCTCGCGTGCAAAATGAGAGCATGAGTCTTTTTGTAGATATTTTATAAAAAGTGATTTTGTAAAAACCGTTTTCAATAACACCTGCTGTTGGTCAAGTGCTTTATCCTTGGTACTTTATTCGTCCACACGAAAACTAAGTTATTTCAGTTGAAAAAAAAATCTCTTTACAAGTTGTTAATTTTTTAGCGTATGCTTCATTATTTAGATTTTTAGCGTTTCGCTACAAACAAAATGGACAATGTCATTGAAACTCGAAGATGCACACAGTCATTTTGACTTGTTCTTTATAGCCCAGTTCAAACAGTATCGTCAATTAATTTATGCGTTGTCTTTCAATGAAATGAGCAACCTTTAATCGAAAGTTATGCAAATAAATTTCATTGTAAATCTCCTTGTTGCAAACTGCAGAAGCGCGGAGTACAAGCTCTAAGTGCATTTTCCCATGTTCGTGGAAAATAATTTGTATTCGTTACCCCTGTCGCTTCCAAGTTTTCTTTCTTATGCGAAAACTACATTCCAACCGTTCACATTGGTCACCAATACTATGTATATTCGAAACCACTGCGCTGCAAAAAAGTAGTCTTAACTGAGTACAATTTACAAACTAAGGACCTTAAACGAGTTTTGATTTTATTTTTGTTCAAAACACATGTGCAATCAGTCATCATGTTTAGTCAAAATGTGTTCACTGTTGAGAACAACTTGTGAAAATACAACATTCGCCTCAAAAGAAAACTCGAGGCACGTGTGCGTCAACTAAGTTCATGGCAACTCGTCGTCGTCTTCGCTTCTCGTCTTCATTCTTAAAGTCTTATATTATATGACGCTATTACCACATTTATCAGAGTGTAAACGTTAACTAGCCGATGTTTTTTATTGTTAATATGTTTTATTGCTAATCATTCTTCGATTTTTTTTTCTAAAAAGCTCAGTTATATTGTTTATCTATTAATAAAATCTAGGACATTCAGTTGAAGTGAAAATTAACAAAGCTTTTGGCCTTCAAATTAAACATACCCGATATTTCACTCGCGATACGGGATATCCCAATGTATATCCGATATGCCATACATATTCCATACCACAGCAACAAATCAGCACATCTCATTTATTGGATGGTATGTCATCGATTGAATCGAGCATTCCAAGAAAATATCGATTGCTTGTCAAATAGATTTATCTCTAGTAAAGAAATCTTGGTACAATGACGTATTGGTATAATCGTAATACTAATATAATATAATATAATATAATCCCAAGAATTTATTTTAGAAATGCTTTTATTTGGGAAGTGATTCCTTGACCTTTTCGATTTTACCATTCGATTACCATTGACATACCCAAATTGGGATGTGTTGTGTTTTTTTTTTCTCTCCTTTTTCACACAATGCCCCATATATCAATCGCTATATGTCTAGCGCCCATCTATTGGATAAAGAACTGCATTAATATTCCCTCTTAAATCTTTTATTTATTCACAAACGTTGTAAAATATATACAAGTGCGTTGATGAATGTAAAATATCTTATTTTCAAAGGAAAATTTTCAAAATTAGATATACTTTGTTTGTATTTTTGTTCTGCTTTGGATAAAAAACGTCCTTTGTCTACTTCAGATTATAAGTATAATGTATTTTTCTATTAAAATCTTCATTTTATTATATGTGTTTTTTGTGTGTTAGTACTTTACATTTTCAACTGTGTATTTCGATTCGAAGTTTCTTGTTCATTTTTGTTTGTTTATTTGCCATATAGTTATTTAGTTGTTTGCAGCTTATTTTGTTGTCTTTAAGTCTTTCTGCATTTCGTCAAACTTTTATCCGGCAATTTCTAGATTTTGACCAGAGTTCTTTCTGTAAATTCAGCTAGCGAATTTCTTTTGATAAATTCAATGAGTCTCAATTGGTCATTTCTAGGAAAGAACAGCAGTTCTTCCTCCATTTTCGCTCACCGCTGCACTTTCAACATTCGCTCGAAATTCATGTCTTAAAGTATGACGCCTAACGTCTACTTTTCTGTAAAACCTTCTACCACAGATCTTACAGGGGAAAGGTTTTATTCCTGAATGTCGACGCATATGTGTTAGCATGTTGGAAGACTGGCTGAAGACCTTACCGCATTGCTTACATTGGAATGGTTTGGCTCCCGTGTGCATTAGAGTATGTTTTTTCATGTCCGATTTTCTCAGAAATTTCTTTCCACAGTAGCTGCAAGGAAACGGCTTGTGGTCGGAATGAATCAATTTATGCGTGCTTAAACTTGAAGGCCTTCGGAATTCCTTGCCGCATTCTTGACATCTGTATACTTTAGCTCTACTCTCAGTTTCGACACTCTCTTCGGTTCTGATGGGACATTCTGCAACAGTAGGCTTGAAGGCAGGATGTGGAAACATTACTTTGGGACTGCAATGTGTTGTGTATGCAGCTTCAAGTCGTTGTTTTGCAGGCAGAAGCTCACGGTCGACACGCTCCAATAACCCATTCGGTCTTGGGGCAGACATTTCAAACTTCATTTTTTCATGGTCGTAACTTCTGTGTACGTTGTATGGAAAAGGTAGCCCGTGGTCAACAAACCGTAACAAAGAGTTGGTTAAGAACTGTGGTGGAAACGGGAACAGTGGTCTTGGAAGACAGCAGCTAGCTCGAATACGGAGGTATTCTTCCATTGTCATGCCTCTTGGAGGAGGTATGGCGTAGTAGGGTGGTAATAATGGTCGGAAAAGTTGTTCGTTTGTTGACTGGCAGTGTTGTACATGACTAGAAAGGTATGGGACAAAGGCGCGTTTCTCATTTAGCGGTTCTTCTGTAGAGTCATCTGTTAAAGGAAAATCGGAAACGATTTTTAGTATAAAGAAACGACAATAATAAATATCCTAGCTTTGTTCTAAATATCAAGAATCAGATACCATCGTAAACTTTATTTTATCAAGCGACTACTCGAACAGAGTTTAGTTAACAGTCTGGGCTCTGTTGTTCAAAGTTTGTTTAGCACTAATCCTGGGTTAACTCTTAGGAAAACCTTTAGACTTAACCATGGATTAGCACTCAGTAATCGATCTTTGAACAACTGGCCACTGACAATTACAATTACCTATCAACAGTCTTTTCTCAGTTTTAGGCTCAAGCAAAGCTATAAACATTTTTTTTTGGCTTACTATGTAAATCAGGCAAAGTACTTTTGATTTTGAATATCACATTTTTGACGTGCAAGTTAGTGACATAGTTACACTAGGATAATAGATAAGCACTTTCGGTTAGAGACAAAAAGAGAACACAAATTAGCAAAAAAAAAAAAAAACTTACATAAAAAAACAACAAAGAATTAAAAGCATAAAGAAAATAAAAAGTTAACAGGTTTTAAAAAAAATATTGAAATTACTTTGTCAATAAGTCTCGTTGAAAAACAAAATCCTGCTTTTGAATGACATCTGATTAAACCATTGTGATTTTACCATAATTATCAGACGTTGTATAAAAAACAAAAATTTTTATTCATTTAACACAGATTGATTGATCATTATTCAATTTTTGGATTAATGTTGGATCTATTGTACACATAGTATAGAACCGTTTACACTTTACAGCTTTATTCCACAAAAATCAGAGTGCAAATAAAATGAAAAATTAAAATTTCAGCACAAAAAATAAATTTCACCATTATCCCAATCACGCGTTATACTGTTGTAGTACTGTACCATGTTACTTCTACATTGATTTTAAACGTGCCCACAAACAAATAAACTCTGCATCAATAGTGTTTTTGAAAAGCCCATGCAATACACTTTAACAGCTACATTTTATTACACCCTGTTATGTTACTTGTGTTTGTTAATATTTTCTTTTGAGTTTCTTTTGCGCTTTCGGTGTAACTTTTTATTACCCTTTTTTAGTACACTTCAGCTTTTACGTTTTGTTTGACGGGTTCTTCAAAACCACTGTAGTAGTCTCGCTCAAAAAAATTTTTTGACAAAAAAAGACTTGAGAGTTAACACAAAAAGAATTGCTTAATTACAAAAAAATAAATGGATGTTGCGAAGCTGCGAGGAAACAGTACTTCATACTATTTAATAGCAGATAACTACAAAAGGAAAACAAAGAAATAGTGTAGAATAAAGTCAACTATTGTTAATTACTTTAGTGGTTAATTCAACAAAAGAAAACAATTGGTTTAAAATAAAATGGTATTTATCACATTATTTAATACTTTTGTGTTTGTATTCCACTTTGAATTGCTTGCTCCGTTGTATCTCTTATGCGCATATTTGTAAATGCTCAACACACTATCACTACCCCCAATGAGGATCAAATGATTAATACGATCAAAGGATCAGTTATATATAACGATGCGTCGTTAGAGAAAATGAAACCATGACGACGAGATTTTTTCCATGGAGAATTAGACCCCAAAATGACCACTCAACAATATCTTCGCTTCGATAAATCTTTCTTGCAGATTTCTGCGAGATAGTAAAGATTGTGAAGTAATCAATTTTGTTCTGTTTCATATCTACCGTGCATATTAAAAATCGCTTGTTTATTCTAGGATCGGTCATTTTGATTCGACTACTGAAACCAATGCACAATATGAGAACTCGACATTCTTTTCGTTGTCATTTGTGATTATTTTACCCTGCCCAAAATTTTGGTTGAGAAATGATACGAGATGAAATAAAAACAATTTGGCTTTGTTTAACTTTTGCAAACCAAGATTATTTTGTTTTTAGAATTAGTCGTGAATTTTGGCGCGCCAGCCAACTGGCATTTCCATTCTAGGGGGTTTACATGCTTTACTTTGACTTTTGCTTCTAAGTTACTGCGTTTAAAATGATCACCAAAGATCATGTTAGAGCTAAGTTAGTAAACTGAGGTTGTCAAAAAAATCATTTTGCTAGGTTTGGTTTTTGTGCCAAGATAAAAATCTTAAATTCTTCTTGCACATTTACATGCTCAGTTAAAGCTGTCACACTGAGGATCAGTTCTGATATTCTTTGCTTTGAAATGTTATTCTTTTCAAAATACTGGGTTATGATTTTTTTAAAGATTGTGAAACAACTAAATAATATTCCAAGATAGAAAAATCACTTTTTGAGACTTATTCTAGGATTTTAATTTCGTTCTGGGGAGTGGACATTTTTACTCTGTTACTGAAATACAATACACAAAAGACGATTTGAAAATTAAACTTAAACTTATGTTATCAACGGATAATTACAAAGTTGTTTTTGTGTATATGGCAATTTTGTTCAGTTTTGGCGTGAAATTCTACGAAGAAAAAAGCAATTTAGCATGAATACGGGCGTGGAATTTGTTATTCAAAGACAACAAATTACCCTTTTTCAGGTTTTGATGCCCTAGACAACTAGCAAAGACTTTTTACACGAATATTATCTATTGATCCATAAATAATGAGCTTAAGCTGCTTTGATCGAACTATCATTTGCTCTAATAACCTGCCAATTACTTTGTTTGGCCTTGATTGTGTTAGGCTGGTTACCAGTTGATCTTTTTGACGCACTGTTGTTCTTATTCAGAATACTTGGTTTTGAATAAGAACGTTGAAGTTATTTATACTAATGATTGGTTACCATCGATAAAACTAGTAGTTTCTTTCGTTTTACTTTGATATATAATCACACCCTTTTACAGAGTCTTTCTCTTCTCTCCGAAACGTCATTAATTTCTCTCTTACTATTACGGTGTATAACGTACATTTTTACAACAATCGAAGTTTTTTAGTTGAGTACTTTGCATTAATGGAACTTGCGTCAATAGCTTGAACAACAACGGACTTGGCTAATCAGCCGTGCTGTACCAATTTTGTATTTGCATGCTAGAGTCGTATTGAAACCATCTCGCTCTATTGTTTGACTTAACCATAATTAAATCTCAATATCTGCTATATGTAGGTTTAACAACAATCTTGTCTGAAGATCTTTACACATTGGTGACTGCTCTTTACACGATTTTAACTCGTGATAAACCATTGATTGTTTTTAAGCTAGTTATTAGAGATCAGTGCGAAATTGATTGTTCACAAAATTTAACACGATTATCCCCGGTTCACAAAGTATCGAATTCAATAGACTTGGAGTCTAGTCTACTCCAAGTCCAATATACTATTTGAACGCGTTATGTTTGGGTAATTACACACACAAAGTATTCGGCATACATCGCATTATTATTCGGCCAACATGTTGTCTGGCGTTTGACTTATAGCTCGAGATTAAACTAAACAGCACGAGCGATACAAGTGCAACAAAACAGGTGGCGATGTTCAGATTTCGTACAGTGCCGCCAAACTCTCAGCCAGAGAAAAACTGTCGAATCTTTCGGGGATTTTTGTATTGTAATGAAGTAAAGCGTTCTTGCTCGTTATTGAGCTGGAGTTACAATACATGTGATAGTTCAATTTGCTTTGGTTTAGCTGATTGTCTAGATTACGGTCCATTTTAAGAAACAAAATTAAGATTACTGCTTTTAAAACGTAAAGATTGCTCGTGAAAACTTGTTCAATCTTATATAAACTTTGGCACTTCTAGATGAGCAGCTTTTTTAAAATAAGCCCGTGTTACTTTATTTAGCTTGTTGTTTGCCCTTGTTTCCTAAGTAGTTGTTGTCGAACTCATATAGTTCTAAATTGGTTACGAATGTAAACTTTCTAAAATCAAACTTTGTTTTCTAAATGATTTACCTCTTTTTATTACAGCAAAATGTGATAGCTTTAAGCGCTTATACAAGTCATTTTCCAATACATTCCTTGTTTAAGATAAATCATTATACAAAGCGAATTTGCGCACTTTTTTCATGTCATTTTCGTGTAACTTCGCGATCGCTTTATGGGAAGGATACTTTCGACAGAGAGCTCAAACCGTGAGAGATTGATTTGAACTATCATGTAATCAGTTTTTGTATTGAATTACTTCTTTTCTTCATCGTGGCCAGTGTAACTGAGTTTTAATGATAGCTAGTATTTGAAGATTTAATAAACTTAAATTACCATCCTATTATTCTGAATTTATCAATGTTTTTTTTACTGAAATTATCAATTTGTTTTCTTATTTTGCAGTCGTTTTCGTTTGATTTTCTTGTATTTGTGTGTGTGTTGCATAATTATATGGATATATTTGAACAAAAGCTGAAACTAAAGCTTATTTGAAAATGATACCTGCAAACGAGCCGTTTTCAGAAATGATAATCAAAACGATTCAATAGGAAGCGTACGAACTGAGGGGAAGTAAACTGATTATCGCATCAAATTTGATCAGTTTATTTCAAAAGAGAAGTCCAGTCGTAAAAAGCACTGATACACACTGGGGTGTTGCGCCCACTTTTCAACTGAACGTAAATGAAAATTATTTTATATAACTAAATAAAACAGCACATTCGAATGTTCATACCATGGTCTTAAAATGAAATATATCGAACATCGAAAATAAAACACACTTGAGCTAACAAAAACGCATTAGATATAAAATCTTTCCTGAACATTTTAAACTGCATTAATTCTTTATGAAATTGCTAGGATTTAAAAATGTATTAGAAGTTGTATAAAATTTTTTTGAAGCGTACAGAAATTCTAGAGCAAACTTTTTTCTGAAATTCAAAGAAAAGATAAAGCTCGTTTGAGCTTACTTCGCATGGATTTTATTTTAACACTGTAGGATATACAAATTAGTATAACAAAAAAGTTTCCAAAATATCAAATGAATTCGTTTTCAGTGGGATTTTAGTATGATTCCATGAAATATAGTCTAATGCTATATATAATAATCAAAAAACAATAAAATTTCATTATAATGTAAGGTGGATCTATTCCAATGTTTTTAAACATTTTTTTAACTAAAAATACTGTTTTTTTGCGCACAAAATCAAACATATTTAAGATGCATTTCGCTAAATTCATATATCTTGTGTGCGTACTTCAATGAAAAAAAAGCTAGTCAACTTTCCGGTGAAATATTGTAAAATTCATGCTACAGCATTCAACTAAATTCAACCTTCAAGATATTTGCTAAAGAGAGCTAGTAGCTAGAGTTGGAAGGTTGGAAGCGACGTGCGTGAAGCGTGTTTGCCTCATTGGTATAAGTGTGAAAATGATAAAAAAGACACTTTTCTAAATGATTACGGGTGTCAATGCTGTTTTTTTCAATTATCATATAGAAGTCGAGGGTCTTGATTTTAATAAACTTCGTGTGTTTTGTATGTTTTCTAAAAAGGCTTTGCATGTAGTGATAAAATTTCCGAAATCGGTAGACGGATATTTTTTGCGAGTTTATTCTGAACGAAAAAATAGGTTAAAGATTTTTTGCCAATGAAATTCTTTGAATAATTTCTAAATCACTGAGAAATAAAACCAACGTCCTTCTTCGAAAGTATTTCTTTGAAATGTAGCTTTTTAAAAAGATCTGTGTTTTGGGTGATATTTTGTACGTGCGTTTCCTTCAAAAAGTGTTCTGAATTTAAATTTCGTAATTGTATAAAACTGTACAAAAGAAACCTGGAAAGTTTCTGTTTTATTTTTGGGGTAACAAATATTTTTTTGGTGTACTATTTTTATGTAATTGGATCAGGAACTTGGAAGCGATTTCAAAATCAGATTTAACTTTATTTTTATCATTTGTACCAACGGAAGATGATGCGCACACTTTCGAAAAGTAATTCCTTAAAATTTCCAACTATTTTCTTTGCAGCAATTAACTGTTTAAAGATGACGATTTTCCAATGGCGGTTTTTATCTTTAAAACATTTCGTTGTAACAACTAAATAATGGTGATACAATTCTGATTTCGAACAAAAAGGATTTAATTATTATTATCTTTTTGTAATAAAATGCTCACTCAGGTGGTTTAAATAAAGGAAATTCTCCGATAATCGTGCCAAACGACCAATTATCATTTCTAAATTGACTTGTTAAAGGCATGGAATGAGTTAATCATGACACAACGGTCTAAACGCCAAAGCAAACTTCTCAAGCAAGCACTAAAAGGCTAACAATTGACTTTGAGAAGCAACATACTCGTAACAAAGCAATTTAAAACGACCCACGAGCTCCTGAGTGGCGTCTCTTACTCCTTCTTAAACTTACCATTTTCAATTGTCTCTGTCTTGATTTTCTCTGGAATTTCTCCAATGCTGGCTGACTTTGATCTAACTAAAAATGAGCGAGGCATTGTTTTTGTGGATTCAACGGTTTGGAAAGAGCAGTGAAAACGTGAGTTCACAACTTCACTTCAAGTGATTAAGTGGTCGTCGTTCCCCCCTTTAAATAAGCAGCGCCATCAATATGTAAATTGATCGACTAATTAGGACTATTGAAAAGCAGTTGTCAAAACTATATCAAAACTTCGTGTTTGGAGTATTGTTTAAGGCTTTATCCACTTAGAGTATCTGGGACAAAAGATTAGAAGTGTTAGAATGAAAGCATGGCTTTTTTTAAATTGATTGAATATATACGTAGCGTTGTTCTTTTTCAGGCAATTGTGATACAACCCTACTTTCTCTATGTAGAATGTGGAGTCTTTATTGAAGATAGGGTATTTATTGGTCTACTAAAATCGTCTATTAAATCATCTTGCGCATGGTTATTCGTTGCTACGAATTCTCCAACATTCTTTTTCTCATGTCTACATAGAGCAAGAATAAAAATGACAGAGCTTTTTGTGAGCAAACTAACTATTTTTTAGAAACATATGAAATGCTTCCTCAAAGTGTAATTTGATTTTCAAGGGCATGTGTGGCCAAGCATGAGCTCGCGAGCGTTGACCTTGTGTCTATCTAATAACCCGAGTTCGATTCATTGCATCACTACGATTTCCATCTCTTGTTAATTTCTTATTTAAAATTACATTTTGGTGATGTGTTTTTTTACAAAACCACGGAATAAAAAGCTAATAAGATGGTTTAATGCAATGAGCACAATGTTAAAAAAGTACTTTAAATATTTAAATTTTTATTGTTCAAAAAAACAATTTTATGCAAAGTGTCCGTTATGCTTTTATTTTACATATCTTTTGTCTACTGAAACAAATAGTACTATCCTTTTGTTTATTATTTATCCACAGTGAAAAATAACGTGTCTCATTCTTTTTGTCTGTTTCTTTATGTTTTATTTTGTTACAGTGAGGACAATCGAACCATGAACACTTGTCTTTATTTTGCTTTTTATTTGATGAACTTTCTACTGCTTCAAATCCTTTAAAAGTAGGACTGACCTTAAATTCGCTGAGAAATAAAAACTGAAGCGTTTTCAAATCGATTCACTCAAGGATACATGTTAAAAAGAGTTAATCACAAATCCGCTTATCGTTTTAAGTGAAACTGATTTCATACCCTGAAACTCGTAAAAATGGTATACCTATTCAAGACATTTTTGGATAAAACCATTCCCTTCCCCGCAAAACATCCCTGTGTAGGGAAGTAGCGTCACCCATCACCCCCAGCCCCACTGTGGTGTCCTACAAGTGGGGATTTCTTTCAAAAGGGAATCTCTTGGCAGAGACAACACAGGAAAACTATGAACTAACAAATAGTAGCTATTTAGTAAATTTGTCACTAGCACTCAACCAGAACACAATACCCAGACAAAGGAAATAGTAATGTTCTGGTTGAGCCCGGCTAGTGACAAGTAGATATACTAAAAAGCTACTATTTGTCAGTATTTGAGTTTGTTTAGTTTTGTTTATGGTGTCTCTGCCTTTGCTCTATAGTCATCAAAACTGCACAAGCCTAAATTCAATTATGTTGATGAGTCATTTAAGAAATGAGATACTTTTTTCATAAAAGTGACAAGATCATGGGGCATTTGACACATATCCATAATGGATTTATGGGGGGAAAAAAGTTAAATATTTGTATAGAAATGAGATTTTTTTGTACATAAAATAGCTTAATTTAATTGATATATTTAATTTATTTATTGTAAGTACGCTTGCCACATTGACCTACAATTTGTAATTCAGCCTGAGCTGCAAGGAATTGTATTAAACAAATTATCTATCTATCTATCTATCAATGTGGACACGTTCGAAATATGAAGTATTCATTATAATAAGAATGGACGGTAATTTTACAATTCTTCTGGAATTGTTCGACCTTGTAATGAATTGTATGAATATATTTTCATAACTATTTTGGGGATTTTAACGACATGAAGATGGATTCCATAATTCATACGCATTTAGAAAAATCTGGCTAAAATCCAATTTGTTGAATGTCTCCTATATGAATGCATTTGAAAACGGCCTTATCAAACTCATTAATAATTCATAAGATTGTAGTCCAATGTAATGCTGTTATCTGATCATGTGACGGTGTCTTTAGTGCCAGGTAAAGATACAGCAAACTAGAAGTCGGGGGCGGCTTTGAATATTTTCAGGGGAGTGCGGGGCTGATTATAAAGCATTAATGAATAAAACATTAATGCTTTATCATTTTTTCATTTTTGATAAAGACCTAATGATTTATTCATTAATGCTTTATCAAAAGCTGCTAGCAACAAAGGCAAGACAAAATATTTTTTTTAATTTTCAACTATGCATACATGCTATAGAAAAAAGTACTGAGTTACTATTACATTAGTTAATTATTATACTTACTTATTTAGAATTAAATGAAACATTACTAAATGTGCAGTTATTAAACACGATATTACTAGCTTTACCGAATTCAGGCTCACTACTTGTTTTGGAAGCTTTTATTTCCTTCAGGTTTGTATCACAGTCTTGGATGAGATTTCATATCACCAAAATTGAAGCTTGTGCTTTCATATTCTGCTTTCTTATTACTGCGGGTCTTTTGCCAATCACAAAACATGCCGACCGCCCATTTCGTTACGTATTTCGTATTCTTCGGAATACTTGAGCTCAGACACGCTGCTTCTTCACTTGTCGACTTAGGTTTTCTGAAACGTCGTCTCATTTTATCATATAGAGATTTCTTTAACTTTGAGTCTCTTAGCTTTTTAGCTTTAACAACAGTCTCTTATTCTTAAAAAGCCTCAACAAACTGAGCTTTCGGTATTGTGAATATTTAATTAGACTGAATTCCCTCGATAGTTTTAATTTCGATTCATATATTTACAATAACCATGCTACCTATTGTATCTAATGAATGAAACACATTCAAACTTTGATTGATTGTTTCATCTTTTAAATTCTTTACAGATACTGACACAAATATAATAATGAGGCATTGTTTGAAAGTTCCTACAACTAATTGCATTTATGACCTTACTAAAAACGATAAAATAAGATTTTGCTTTTTCAGATTCTAAAACTGTATGAATTATGAATTATAACAGTTTGATAAGTAGTATAAAGAACTCAAGAGAGTGTTTTATCGGCGCTAAAGATTCTCGCCTTCGGCTCGAATCTTTATCAGCCGATAAAACACTCTCTTTCGTTCTTTATACATTACGTATAAATCAAAACGTTTTACGATGCTCTGTCTCGATGATACTCGGCAAACTTTAAAGTGGAATAAACTTAAATATACTTCAAAACGAAGATACAATTTGTTCAATTAACTTTTGTTCACAATTCCTTTCGATTCGGTCCAGTTAATTTTTCCTATTTTTTTCGGACAACATTTTTTTAAAAGGTGTACTTTGTTGCAGACAATTCATCTGTGAATGAATAAAAATTGTAAAGAAAAGTGTCCCGGGACCGTTTGCCATGACGAATTGTCAATAGGAACATGTTTAAACGCTTTGAAGAAAAAATGGCGAAAAATGTTTTTTTTTTTTCTAAAAAAGAAAAACAAAACATACTCAAAACCCAATCAAACAATAAAGGACCGGTTTTATAACCGTCAGCGTAGCTTATTATGCTTGACTTATTAAACTGGTATCAAATGCACTTTTTACAGCTATTTTAACCAACAACAAGCAGAGACAAAAAGAGCTATGGGAAACAACAATGACAGTCGCTAGAGCCGAAGTAGAAAACCAGAACTATAGGACGCATCAAAGAAAACAACCATACTTTTTTTAGCAAGTGAAATTTAGATTAACAAGAAAAAAAGCTTGTGCAATTGAAAAAACTTCAGCTTTTGATTTTACAACAACTAATTTTAAAACATGTTACTAAAATTAACCTGCACAGCAGGGATGCCAAGATTTAACAAACGTAGTTCTGCACAGAAAAAAAACATTGTCTAAAATTTCTAAGTGAATTGTATTTTATTTTGTATATATAAACAAGTTTATGCCGTAGGCTATTCTCTTGAAAGCAGTATTTAATGGTGATTTTAATTATAAACTTGCATTATTGCCTTCAGTTGATTTCTGATCAAAATCAAAAAGCAATCTATACTTGTGCGTTTTGAAGTGAACTGTTAACTATGAAAATGCCTTAAGCTTAAGACGGACAATCAAATTAAATTATAAAGACGGGAATTAGCTTTAGTTTTTTTTCTTTGGAAATCTTTGTGAGGACAATGTATGAAAAGTGTTAACAAAAGAATAAATGGAAGAGAACACGGTTTCTAGGGAGTTGTTTTAAGAGCTGATCATGTGCTTGATTCATTATTTAGTCTGAGCGGTAGACTCCTTGGAGACGGGGCATTCCTATCCAAAATGAAATAAAAAGGAGAAAAAAATCAGAAGAAAACTGAAGGCAACAAAAAAGACTTTTCAGCGCGAGGAAAATTAAGTGCGTGAATGAACCGATAATTGTTTACAACCAACGTTATGAAATTTGTCGTTTTATTGCACCCGTTTGATCATTGATAATTCTACAATTGATTCGTTAATTAAATCGATAAATTCATTTTCGTTATCCCAGGATTTTTCACACTAAACAGATTTTACACTTTTATTAAACATGTTATTCACTTTAATTTCTCAGGAATTCTTTGACTGGTTAAAATCAAAATTATGCCAAATTCAAACGGCATTCTAAGACAAATAGAATTCATGAGAATTTCTAAAACTTCGCCTGGAGGACTTGGAGAAAAGTAATCGATCCGCTGCATTGAACTGTATAGATTTCATCGTATTGATAGGAATTTATCCTATAGATAGTGATTTATCCTATAGATAGTGATTTATCCTATAGATAGTGATTTATCCTATAGATAGTGATTTATCCTATAGATAGTGATTTATCCTATAGATAGTGATTTATCCTATGGATAGTGATTTATCCTATGGATAGTGATTTATCCTATGGATAGTGATTTATCCTATGGATAGTGATTTATCCTATGGATAGTGATTTATCCTATGGATAGTGATTTATCCTATAGATAGTGATTTATCTTATAGATAGTGATTTATCCTATAGAAAATGATTTATCTTATAGATAGGGATTTATCCTATGGATAGTGATTTATCCTATGGATAGCGATTTATCTGATGATAGTGCAATTCAGGCTTCGTAAAACTGGCTTCTAGACAATTGACGGGAGACAGCCACCGATAACTTCCTGGTACCCAGATTAACAGAACGGGTGTCTGTAATAGCCGGAACAGCCCGAAACCATTTATGATAATAAAATGAAATAAAACGAATAAATTAATGAAAGCTGGAATATTAATGCATTAATGGTAATAAAGTTAAGATTTGATAGTTATTTTTAACCATGAAAGTAATAAATACTACGTCAAATCATTGTCAACAACTATATGCGATTAAAACACAAAGTCAGTTGAACAACAAGGCACACATAAGTCAACATTGAAGCAAATAGCCTGAAATTTGAAAGGTAGATATGAACAAAACACATAGTAGAAAGAGTCGCATGTTCCTGTTATTTATTTAATACTCTTTTTGATATATTGCTTAAGTCATACAAGGCTCCTAAATTACTTATTACGTATGCTCTTATCAAATTTCTATTTGAGCTTATCCCACATGGGCAATTGCCTCATTTTACTCTCATATATGCATAGCTAAGGGTAACTGCGATTATGACTGTTTGTTTTATGTCTCACAGAAAAAGTTTTGATCTTCAATGAATCACTAACCGTACCAATACAATCTATCATTACAATAGAGAATAGCTATTGATAACTGTTGTGGCAAAGAAATAGTACACTACATCGAACAAAAGTAACCATGTGATCGAAGCCTTAAAACTGAGAATTTCTAATCATCTATTGTGTTGTGCATATTATACATGCTTAGTAGTTCCCAATTAACTAAATAAAGGTTGAAGCTGTTTTCAAAAAATACAAAATAAGTCGCGGAATGTCCACCTTTTTTTAATCAAATTAGTCTTTATAAAGCAAATATATTGTTGATTTTCTAGTGGCTCTGAACGCAGAGTACGAGTTTTTTTGTGGCCCTCAGTGTTTATTACAATTGATATTATATAACATTAATAAACATTTGATAGAACGTGCCAGTAGAAACGAAAAGCTCTCATCAATTAATGTTTTCAAAAAAATTTAAGTTTTTGTTGTCGTTGTTGTTGATTTTCCAATTAAAATGATTTTCAACTGTATGGTAACATTTACCATACAGCTAATTCTCAAATGCAGAACAACGACAAATAAAAAAAGTTCTTTCTCTAATTTCACCTAAATAAATAATAAAAACTACAAATCCATGAACTGTTCGTTTAGTCACATTTTTAGAAAAAGATAATAATAAATAACTGAATAAAACAAATCTTCCGTAAACGGTTTGACTGAACATCATGCCCACATGGTACCAATAATTACAATATTGACAAGCACATGATCTGACAACAGTAAAAGCTGACAAAGTACAGTTTGAAAGACTAGTTTACTAAAATCAATCAAATGTAAGCAGTTAACTAGCCTTGAATCCTTTAGTTTCTATTTGTTAAAGTGGTAGATTCATTCCGATTTATTGAGGAAACTCCAAAACTGCCACGATCAAGAATTCTTCAAGTACCGGTTATGCATTCGTAATGATGTATAAAGCTATGTTTCTTTATGGAACCCGCGGGTTTCCATGGGTGAACAGGTAATTCCCACAAGAATGTCTTAAAAGCCCTCTTTAGGGTTTCTTCGTTTTCATTAAAACTGTCAACGTTATCATCAATGACGTCACATCAAAACAGTCTATTGCTCAAACTAAAACATCGTGATCGTCGAAGAAAGTCAGATTTTGTTGGTTAAGGGTCACGACAAAATTCCAACTCACAGCAGGACAAATGACGAGAAGTAAAAATGTCTATGGCGGAAATGAAAATGTCAACTTTGCAGTCACTGAAAAACTCTTTTTATTGTACGCAGTTACTGTTTATTTTTCATTGTGTCTCTTACTCTGCTCTCTTATATGAAACTATAAAAGGTATCCTATAGTGTGCCTTTGTATGACTATCACATAAGTTTTATGCACCAGAGTAAATTGGTTGAATCCCAAATGTACAGGCTTACATACACCTAAAATAAAAATCAAAGTAAGGTCAGCTGAAGTCATAGTGACATTTTTGCGATCATTGTAAAAGTTTTATTCCGTCTTCTGTAAAGAAAACGGACTGATGTTGAGTTTGATGCTGTTTATCACTACCATCTGCGTTTACCCAGGGGAGAAGAGGCATGCTATTATAACACCTGTCAGTTGCAGTTCGTCTGAGGACTCGGCTTCAAAAAAGTTATGTGAACTCGCATTTTTGTTTTCTATTTCATAAGAGGGCCAGGGATGGGCGAGGGAAGTTTCATTTTCAGTTGTCAGCTAAAATTTAGGCCATTTGTCAGTGGTCCGATACAGACCCTCTTGTAGTAGCCAGGTTTCCATATAATCGCTGGGATCGCTATTATTGCCAAAAAAGTAATCTAAATCGTTGGAATCGCTCGAATTCTATCTCAGCGATCAAGCACAACTAAACATAGCTTTTTCTAGGAAAACGAAACATATCGAATTTTTTCAATTATTCAACGATCGTAACGATCATATGTAAACTAGTCTTTACTATGCTATATGATGCAAACAGTCTAACATATGAACTCGTTCTCACGGATAATTGTCGTCTTCTGGTATAAGAAAGAAATGGCGAAACGTTAAGATTCAAGGCTGTTTTCTTTAAACATCGAAGGCGCATTTTTGATGATAATATAAAATTCAATAATAATCATAAATAAATACATCTTGTCGACCAGTAAAATGACTAAAAACAATGCTGTTTACGATCAATTAAAGCGTACTATGAAAACCCGCTGGAGTATACGTAATGTTGCCACAGCGATCCTCTGCCTGAGGTGTTGGGAGCAATTATAGAATACCCTGTCACCCAATGATTCCAGTAGCGGCACTCTTTGAAAACGATGAATATTAACAATAGATGTTATTGTTATGCTAATAAGTGACAGGGTATTCTATAATTTAGCCTCAATTCGTTAACAGACCAGCAGGTACTGCCCACTACACTGTTCGTGCATGCGGGTGGTAATAATTTTACTTAGGATACCGGACCGGACCATATTCATGATCATATAGAAAATAAAACGTTATATCAATACAGACGAAATAATTAGCAATTAACAACGGGGATAAACGATCGGGGGTGCTCGTCGGAATTTTTAAAAAAACACCCCCAAAAGATACCGGACGTTTTTGGAAAGGACGTGGCTTCACAAATGTTTCATCTCTAAAAGATACCAAAAAGTGAGGATTTGGCAAATCTCATATTTTAAACCCTAAAAGAGACCAAACTACCCCGGGACTCTGCTCTTTATTATATTTGCTTGAAAAAATATTTACCAGCCTCGTACACAAGCGTGCGAAAGGAAAATCCTGGGAACTAGGCTGATGATTGGAACTTTTTGCAAGTCCATCTTTTCGTCTTTATATTTTTCTTGACGCGAGAAATGGCCAAATTAGTTTACGCAAAAGCGCTTTGCCATAGAGGACCTTTAATTAGTGACAGCCTTTGACGTATTATTGTTATACATTAACTATATAAAGCAATTGTCTTTGTTTACTTATCAAATAACCATAAACAAATTGTCATGACAATGCTTCATATTAAATGTTACAAGAGGTCTGTTTGTTGGAACATGATAGCCCGGGAAGGAAGGGTGGTACAGCTGAATTCCGCGCAAACCTCAAAGACAACACACCTCCAAACCAGGCCATTTTATTAAATCATACTCTTTTGATAGGAGAAAATTTTGTCGAATTTTCTATTGCATTTTGGCGTTTTTATTTCCTAGGTAACCAAGCAGGGACATCATGTAAGTGTAGTTACAATGACTGTAAAAGCACAGTCGTGTGTTTTTTGCGGGTAAACAGTACCGTTTTGTGTCGCAGTTTCAAATACACTTGAATTAGCTAATACTGACCATTTAAACAGTTTGTTGAAATAGTGTTAATTAGTTTAAATAGAGTACTTTATAGTGATAACGTAGTCGAACGAACTATGGAAAATATGAAATCAGTGAAGCATCAAGAGCTCAACGGAGAGCAACTTCAGATCGGTAATCTCTTGTTTGCCGTGCTCTGGTTTGGATTGTATTGGAATGATTTTAAGTACAAATGGAATAGCTTTTTGAAATTAATCCTAACCATTCTCTTGCATTTCATTTCATTCATGTAATCTTCTCTTTGTGCGAGTGCTGCATTCATATGTTTATAATTGCACTCGGCTAGTTATGAAATTAGACTACCCTACCGTACAAAAGAACATTCTATAGTAATACCACCAACAGTAGCCACTCCAGCAGCGGGCGATTCCACTGAATGGCGTGTAAGTGGTTTGTTTATAGCAACCAGCAGACAATATAGGCATAGTATACAGCTATTAGTTTTCAGTTTTCTTGTTTTAAATACAAACTGCACATATTATAGTTACATAGTTTATAATAATTATGTGATGAAGTTATTATGTACATTTTGTTGTAATTGACCGTCACTATTTCTTAAAAACATAAAAATCATGAGATATGCAAATGACTTTGCTATTCGTTAAATCAGTATTTCAACTGGACAACCATTTCAAGAATAGCTGTGTATACTGTTAGCAATTTAGTTATTTATAGATTCCATACGGTTTACCGAATATTATTATTTTTAAAAAACAACACACCGTTCCCCGCATTCGCTTGATTGGCCACAAAACAATAGATTCACACCTAGGCTGGAGTGTATAAATCTATACATATACACTCCAACGTCGACATTTATAATTACAAATCTATTGTTTTGTGGCCAGACAAGGGAATGCAGGGAAGGTCTATACAAGCACTTTTATAATTTTCATTAAATCCACCCTCACAGTGGGAAGAAAGAATCCTTTTGTTTTGTTATCAGTGTGTTTGGTCTATGTACAAGCCTCTCGTGGCTGTCGTTGCCATTACGGTTAACCGTAAAAATTGGGGCTAAATTCAGTATTGCTTACGATTAACGGTTTGCCAAGATATGTTTCAAAAGAAAATACACTATCAAAATTGACATTCGTTGGCTTTTGGAAAGGTATGACACAAAAAGAGTTCAAAGAGCTAGCACAATGGCCAACGCACCATTTGTTGAGGTCCCTACGGAAAGGTTTCCACATATGAGCTGACTATGAAATCCTAAAACAGAAAGAAAATCAATATGAACAGACTTGTATTTAAATATTCATTGCAATTAGTATTTTATTAGTTAATTGATATTTGATTGATTTTGTAAATATGATATGCAGAAAGACCATTATTATGATTTTTGCGGTTAGAGTGCAAACACTACTGCCATTTATGCCAAGTAGCATTGGTTTGTTTGTAGTGCAATAAAAATATAGATAAAAAAGAATGGTTATATCAATTTATACGTTGTAAAGCTGATTTCGCACATGTCAAGACACAAGAACTGATGGATGGATTTTGACACAAGAAAACTTCAGTATTTGGAGATTACCGTTAACTTTTCGCCCGTATATTTTCCGCGGGATAGGCATGGTTTTTTATCCTGCTTGTAATATTATGCGCGCCATGTCGGTTCAAGTTTTTCATGTCGAAACAGGGTGTGAAATAAGTTTTCAACCAAGAGGAAAGGGGGAAAATAACTATTATATTGTTAGATGATGAAAAGAGTGCATCCAGTCTTGAATAGGGTTCGTTTTTTCCTTTGTGTCTTGGATAAGGTATAGTTTTTTCATTCTTTTGCTGCCTTAGATGGGATTAGGGTTATTAAAGAGGATCGGCGCGGATCACGTACCGAGGGAACGTGTTCACAATCCAGGTCTTCGATCAATTTTCAACAGTTTTCTATAATATATATTTCTAGTTGATCAGTCTCAAAGCGATCTTTTTTATTTTGGTGATAGTATATGTGGTTAATATCATTGGTGTTTTTTTTTTCTTCGTTCGTTTTCGTTTCTTTGTTACTTTTTGTCTTTTTTAACGAGCAATCAATATAAGATAACTTCTTTAAGAATTGTGTTGTTATGACATTTTCTCCATGTTTAACAAATATTCCACCTGTTGCCCAGAACTTTCTTCTCCAAAAAGTGCACGTGTTTATCAATAATCGTGAAATTGTACGAAGGATGCTCAAATTTGAACCATTACATAACATAAATGTTCTGATAGACAAAAAAAGTAAAAACTCCGCGTGTTCTTTGTTGTTGAGGACCTGCTATGAAAATGTGCCGTTACAGAAATTTAATTTGTCGCCTAGATATTCTGCATGAAATGGGAACCTGTTTAATTTATAAAGCAGGATCAACCTTTTATTTGAACTGTGCCCGCGGTGTAAGTGTACTGGAAATAGACATCATTCTGTCGAGCAGCACCAAGTTTGTCAATGAAATATGATAATCGGTAGAAATATGTTTGTGAAAAAAATTGATAGAAAAAATACTCAATAATTTGACCCAGAAACACCACAGTTAATATAGGACTATATTAACTATGAAAACGCCAAACTACAGTACTAACACCAAATGTGTGCAAAAGTTATCACTATTTAGTCAGTAGTAAATTGCACTATTTGACAGAACACTAGAACTTGCTTAAAAAAGTACCTATTTAAAAAAACAAAAACCGGTTATCGGTGAGAATGACAAATTCTGGATTGCGAATGTCGATTACAAGACTGAAAAGGTCGATATATAGTAATGCTTTTTTTAATGAATATCTACAGAGGATACATATATACCCTGATTTTACCAAGACCATCAGGGCAACTTGAGGAAATCAGTGTCGCTGATTTGAATAAAGTTACTGCTTATTTGTTGTTATTATTGGAAGCCCACAGTACTGGTTTCGGTCGTGAAATCTACATCCGGAATCCGTTATTCTCTTATTCTCCCCAACAAAGTTTTTTTTTTTGAAATAGGCATATAGCAATTTGAAATAACGTTGTCATCACCATAAAGCACTGAATAGATCATTTCAAGACCACTAGGAATTATGGGTAAAAGTCATGACAGAATGTAGAATGGCAACTTGGACAGAATCTGTACTGATTCAAAAAGATCACCATGCTCCTGATCTGATCTGATGATTGTATGCCGTTCCATTTGTGAATGCTTTCAAACTAGTGTTAATTTGTTAACAATTTGTTTTTGTTTCTTATTGACTTTATATGATAAAACAATAAAATTCTTCTAATAGTTATTTAGGAAGCAAAGCGGATTAACTGAAGCGTGTTCAGATCCCCAAGATCTATGAAAAGTTGTTTTGTTTAGTTTGAAGTCGCATTTTGCTTTGTCCAATCCCCTTTGTAGCACAATGTGTCCCAATTCAGGGGCGGCGGAACAGTAACAGCCATGGGGGGGCACTATAATCAACCACCCCTCCCCTCCTCATCCCCCACCCCAAAAGCTGTGTAAACTCATGCATTAATGTCTTTTAACCAATATTTTGTGGGGGGGCCGAGCCCCCCCAAAATATTTTGTGGGGGGGCCCGTGCCCCCCCGGCCCCCCCGGTTCCGCCGCCCCTGCAATTTTGTATTTTAATTGATTATTAAAGGGTAAAGAATTCGAGTATGAAAGAAAATTTGCAAGGAATTGCAGGTAGTTTAATGACGAAATAAGACCAATCGTGTGTTGTTCGATATTTTTGAATGGTTTACTCAGTTGAATAATAGATTGTAGTTCAAATATATAGATCATTTATAAATTGGAGCTCCGATTATTTATAAGCAATATGTACACATAAATAGTTCATTTTGTGCCTTTTTAAACATAAATACAATTTGTATAAAAAATAACAATTACAAAGATGGATAGCAAATAATGTAAAAATAACACGTGTCATAACTAATAGCAAATAATGCAAAACAATGCCCATAACTCCGAATTAAATTAGATCACGGGGGCGATATTGTATTTCGGTATTGGCCATTTGCTGATGCAGAATTTTCCATTTTTTTTTTTACTTGTGGTCCATTTTGATATTGCTACCCTAACTGATCGGACACTCGCGAGGCTTCCGTGTTAGAATGATCGGACACTCACGAGTTTATACTTGGATATGGGGCTTCGAATTAGTTGAGACTAGCAGCGTACGCCGACTCAGTCGTCCGCTGCTCAATTTAGCGGGTTTCTTTTTTGTATTTCTCTTCTTTGTGAGAAAAGTGAGGCCCTCTTGACAGAAGGCGAGTTACCCAGAGCGAGTCAATTCTCCGCACGTTTTGAATTCTTTGAGAAACGTAATCTGCTGTTAGCTGTGAGAAATTAGCTCTGTTATTTGAAACAACCATCTGAAACTCCACGTAAATGCAATGTTGTCGGTCAGACCGGGACAACTCGCCTCATGTAAACAGGGCCCGGCCGTGCATGCTTATGTGGCACAATGAATACCAGACTTCACTTCTATGCTTTGTGATGTCTATAGCAGTTTATATTTGTTTATTTCAATAGAAAACTAAATTATCAGGATGAAACACCTGGGGCCGGTTGTTCAAAGCTCGATTAGTTC
Source organism: Diadumene lineata (assembly GCA_918843875.1). Taxonomy (NCBI): domain Eukaryota; kingdom Metazoa; phylum Cnidaria; class Anthozoa; order Actiniaria; family Diadumenidae; genus Diadumene; species Diadumene lineata. The sequence continues at coordinate 8,021,180 of OU974075.1, read as the reverse complement.
TAATCCAGGGTTAATTCTAATTAAGGTTTTCTTAAGAGTTAATCCAGGATTAGTGCTAATCGCGCTTTGAACAATCCAGCCCTGTTTAACATTTTTTTCCACTGCATTTTTGACTACCGTGGACCTTTTATGGTAAATTTAGGCAGTATTGCGGGTTTCAAATCCCACTTTAGCAGAGCGAGATTAAAAAATGCTACGAGTCACACAAATAAACAATGTGCACGACAAAAGTCATGTTATTTGATATTTATCGTCAATAAATTATTATCAATATGATAAACATCATCTGATACTGATCATTCAAAGTCAATTTTAATTTTTATAAAAGATTTCTGTTTAAACTAAAAATACAAATCCTCGCTTTGCTCGGGCGCAAATGACGCTGCTTCGGGCAACAAACAATGTGCGCTCCAAACGTCATGTTATTGTCCCATTATCATCAATATCCAAAATTCAAAATTTATAGATTTTAAAATCGCTGTAAAAAAGTTTCGAATCAATCTGCAGCCAGCTGAAACAGTACCGTTATCGCCCGCTGCCCGCGCATTTTCAAGAGTGCAGTTTTTTGTCAGTCATTTGGCCTTGTATATTGATGGTGATTATAAAGGTGGAGAAAAATAAAGATACGACGCACATGACAAAAAACTGTAAGGCCCTACTAACGCCACCTCCTTCAAACTCTTTAATTGCATCGCAAAATTACAAGTGTGATTTTCCATAATCAGTCAAGTAATGAACAATTTTATCGGATGGAAGAAGTGCTCCACCGGGCGGAGTACAATTAACCTCGAACTTAACAGCCTTAGATTTTTCAGTGACAAATCGATGAGAATTAACTATTCCCTTTTCTAGTTCTTGATATGGTTCACCGAACACCTGAAAGGGGATGCAGCCATCCTTCTTCCAGTTCTCACCACAGGCAATCTCTTCTATGTGAGCCAATAGTTTCTCATACATGTCATCTCCGGGGAAAACTCCCTAGATGATAAACAGAAGCAACAAATTATTAAGCTGTCACAAAGAATAATGTCATCATTTTTTAAACTACACCCTATACCTCGTTCAAGGTTTCTAGAAGGGCCTATGTCTGGTTGTACAGGGACGTTGGATGAATATTGTAACCGGAAGGCCACAAGGCCATGTTTTAAACTCATGCCTGGGGGTACACCCTAAGGGAATATACAGAAGTTCAAGAAAGACATAATGTTAAAGATTGTGGCTGAAACCTGGAAAAGAGCTTTTTGAGAGGTTATTAGACCAATGCTCTGCTCACTTGACGAAGTGGGCTTCCTGCTGCATGAGCAATAGCACCTGCATGCAAGGTGCTGCTACATATCAATTTAGCCATAGCCATTTAAATATGTTTTCAAATAGATCAGAATGAATCCTTTCATTGAATAACATATTCTAACCCTAGGGTAAGCTTTGGGATGATATTTTTCAAATGAACAGATTCAACTGGTTAAGTTACAATAATCACGTCAGGGAGGTGGGCAATTCTTTTCCCATGTCTACGTGAGAGTCGTACATGTAACACAACAAATTGTAATTAGCAACATGAACTGAGAAAATCAAACAATGGTCAATTCTGAAAGTGTTAAATGTAATCCTATTCATAATTTATTGCAATTGATAAAAAAAAATAGTAGACACATAGACAGTGAAGCAAATTAACTCATTTCTGGAAGCATTCAGGAGCAGATCCAAGATTTTACAAAGGGGGGGGGGGGGGGGAGGCCAACTCCAAAAAATATCAGAAGGACCCAGATTTAGAATTTTCTGTAGACAATGTTTTACATTGAGATCATTTGTGGATTTATTTTGTTTTCTTTTATTTACTAAATTAACAAATCATTTATTTGAACACCTGCAAAAGGGGGCTGGCTAGCCACCCAATCCACCCCCTGGATCCGACCCTAATATTATTGCATAGAGATTTATTGACTGTACTACAGTCAGTATTCAGTAGTGGATCCAGGGAAGGGGTACAGGGGGTGTGCACCCCCTCCTGAAAGAATTTCAAGTTCTTGTTTTATCAAATATTTCCCCCAAATATCCTCAGTATTTCATTATTACTGGTAGTGCACCCCCTCCTGAAAACAATCCTGGATCCACTCCTGGTATTTACAAAGCATGAATGGTATCACCATGGTTTGATTATACACAGTCACAAGGTGGTAACTCAATAAGAAAAAAAAGACTTACACACATGGCATCCTTGCATTTAAATCGCATGGGAAGCATAGGAAAAATTCCCTCTTTAGCTCGGTTTTCTTGGAACATTTTCAGCTCGTCCCATGTTGGCTTTCTAATAAAAGAATAATAATTAATATACAAGTAAGGGAAGTGTCTAGCTTTGGTTAAATCCTTCAAAGGATTTTAAGAAAAAGAAGAAAACAAAGAAGACAAAAGCAATTACAAGGCTGATAAACATTTAATTGGTCATTTAATGGGAGGTAAAAATATTTTTCAGAGCATCTTCTATGACCTGTGCCCATAGGTAAATTAGGGACAAGTCTTTCATTTCGTATACCTGCAAGGGTCACAATACCAATCCCTAAAATATGAGGGCATCCTACGTCATGTCAAGAAGCCCTAAAATGACTTGGAAAAATTGGACTAATTCACAATTAACACCAAAAAAGTATTGCCCCCTTCTACACACTTCCAATCGTATAATTTATTCTAATTAGTATTGCTCTGCAATGTTGATCATTTCACTTGTTTGTAGCCGTGTATATGTCTTACATTGCTATAGCCTGAGTATAAGGTTTGGCTCCTTCCCAGGTCCCCTCCAATACCCCAGAAAGATTGATACTCAGGCAGTTTGATACTGGACAGTAGTCCAGTTCTAAAGAAAATATAACTATTATTGCATGCTGCCAAGGGTGCAATTAATATCAGACTAGCATGTGCTAGTTTCTGTGAGACATTCACTCCTTCACACTTACCATCTCACGCTCAATATACTCGAAGCACATCACTCATCCCGGAGCACAACCAAAGAATCACAGGAAAAAAAATTGTGATTCCACAATGGGTTTATTTTGGATTTCTGTTGGGAAAGTGATACCAAACACATTGCAGGACCAGTATTTGGTTCAAATTTACCCATATTTCCCCCATTAAATAGGGATATTTCCATTGCTGCAATTCCCATCTTTGGAAAATTTGGAATTCATTTTTTTCCCCTGTCAACCTGGAGAAAAACCCCTGTGGCACAGGAGAGAGAAACAACACTTATAATAAACTCTACTCACATATAATCCAGCACCTGAGCTGAACCAATACCATAAAGGTAAGAAGCTGCTTAACCACTAGTCGATGGGATTTTATATAACATGAGAAAAACAGGATTAAGACCCCCCTCCACCGGACCTTTGAAGAAAAAGGTTGCAGCATGGACCTTTGAACTTGTTCCATTGTGTAAGGCAAGTGAGGCACAGCTCATTTTTGTAAGTTGGTTATTGAGGTACCATAGCGGAGGATTTGTCTTACCTAAATAGTTGAGATAGGGTGTACAGTTGTGGCGGTCCTAGTGTGTATTTCTTGGTAAAGTGGTCATTTACAGCTTCAAATGGGGTTAGCCACTGACAAGTCAAAGGAAAAGTCATTAGTATTTTAAGTGGTTCTTATCAGTTTCTAAGGGGGTACCATGTTCACATAGCCATAAATCTAATTTCAAACAATAAACAATTGAAGTAACTACTGTCAAGGTTGGAGTGATTTTATGAAATGTATCTTTTTGTCACTAGAAATATGCTGTAAATTTATATTCTGTTTCGTCTGGATTTAAAAAAAATATCTTGATATAGGACTCGAAATACTGGTTTCTCGTTTTTTAGACAAGACATACCGAACAGTTAACCTCTGAGACTTTATGGGAAAAAATTGTGTTAGATTTTTATTCAAAATCCATGCACTCTTCCAGGTTTTGTAAAGAGTGATACTGTCTTGTAATGTTTGATTATGTATGAATCAGGTTTATTGGTGGAGATTTCACTTTATGCATATAAACAAACTATATCATGATTTGCCCAAATGAACATGTAACAACAGAGGTGTGAAGTATCCATACCAAATCATCCCAAGTCAAAAGAAATGAAAACAGTCAAATAGTTTCTCTAAGGTTATTGTTGGTAATCTTTTCACTACATCTAAATCACAGCTGTAGCATGTTATATGTCTAGGTAATTATGAAATCCATCATGATATTACCAGAGTGCACACACTAAAAGTGTGAAACATAAATACCACTAAATAGTGCTATTTTATGCTAGTTCTAGAGTGCATACACTAAAAGTGTGCAACATAAATACCACTAAAGAATGCTGTTTTATGCTAATGCTAGAGTGCACACTCTAAAAGTGTGAAATATAAATACCACTAAATAGTGCTATTTTATGCTAGTTCTAGAGTCCCGGGGTACTACCCTATATCGACTATACGGGGATGATCCGCTGAACAGGGTATGGTTTTTCGACCTTGGCGTCATGAACAGGGTATCCAATTCTATTCTATTTCCAATTTAATCCAAACTTCCTGTCATACTCAGGGCCCAAAAGATGAGAGAAATTATTTTGCATTCAGGAAATCGGCAGGAATAAGATCGTTGACTTTAAAAAAAGATAAGAGCAGCACGTGTGTCTGGATTGATAAATATATACATGTCAAATCATATAATGTTCATAAACAATTGTAATTTGTCATAAACAGGGTATGGAATTTAGGCATTTTTTGTCATAAACAGGCTAACCCCTACAAGATCCCAGCGGAACACCCCTACCCAGATCTGAAGGGAGTACCCCCCCTCCCCCCGGGTCTAAAAGTGTGTAACATAAATACCACTTAAGAGGTTTTATGCTAATTCTAGAGTGCACGCACTAAAAGTGTGCAACATAAATACCAATGACTAAATAGTGCTATTTTATGCTAATTCTATTGTTTTCTTTTGTTTTGTGCTATTTACTGTAAAATAGCAACAACTGTTGCACACATTTAGTTTTTGCACTCTATTGTGTTCTTTTGTTTAAATAGTGATATTTATAAGTACTGTAAACATTTGGTGTTTGTACACTAGCCATGTACTTGCATAATTCATTTGAAATTATACGTATTAAAGCACCTCTGAATGTATTGTCTCCTTTTCATCGTGTTGAGCAGCTGGCTCATGATCAGAAAAACACATCAAAAAGGCAGTATTAAATCTTGTCTTGAGGTCTACTGGTGTGAGCCAATTTGACCATTCACTTAGAGACCAGACATCAGGTACACTGTCAAGATTTCTTGAACAAATACATAACATTGTAAATGCATTAGTCATTTTTTGTGTTTCTATCTTCAAATCCAGCTATATACAACATGGGTTGCAGGGGGTGTACACCACTTCTATTAATATTAATATCAGTTGACCACCCCCCCCCCAAAAAAAAAAAGCTGTCTTGGATTTGGTTATTTTGTATTCAGTGAGGGCTTCATGTACTTGTACAGATGCACAGGGAACATACACCTGAGATGTAAAAATCTTGTACATCTGATGATACTAAAGATGACATATTTGCACTGGGATATGCAATCCATTGTGGGACAACTTTCAGGAACTCATCCTGTCAATTAAAATTTCATGTCCTATGCTATCATAGTTTTTGTGCAATCTATTCATTTGCTATTTAATACCTGCATAATTCAATAAAATTTGTTGCATCTTTATGTACATCCTTCATCCACTTCTTGATTTCATGAGCTGATAATTCCTGCTCCACATTTATGCAGCCTCTACTCACAGACTGTTCTGACGTGTTACTATGAATCCTCTTTAACAACAACACTCCAGATTCTTCAAAGGTCTCTCTAATTGCACATATTCTCAAAGCAATCTCACTTGGTATTGATGTTGACGATTTATTAAAAATGGCTGGTCTTGGGCCTTTTATGTCCAGAAGAGAAGAAAAATCAAAACCAAAAGCTTTGAATGATTTATGATAAAGATCCATCCAATTGTTGTCATAGTCTGCAGTGTCAATCATACCACCAGGAAAAACATAATTACCAGGCTGGAAGAAAAGCAATTGAATAAATTCAAAACTATTGTTATGCAATCATTGAACTTAATAAATAATTATTGAATAATATTAAACAATTATTGGATGAGGCATTGATGATATCGATAATTATCAATGTTTAGGTGAGTGTTATTGGTCAAAGTCGTAGGCTTTTGGAGGGTGTATTGTTTCTTTGTGGCCCAAGTACCATTATTTGTGCCCGAGCACAGCGCAGCGTGTATGAATGTGAATGGCAATGTATTGAATATTGCTACATCCCGGCAACCACATTATGGAAGGGGGCATTAAGTTACCAATATAGTAGAGATTAAAAAAATCTAATGATTTTAAAAAAGCAATACAAATTTGATCAATCAAAAAGTAATAGAGGTTCACGTTATTGACCTGATCAATAACTTCAATCTATTATCGTTTCCTTTATACTGGTCTAATACTGTTCTCTTATGAGCTTCTTCGAGCTGCAGTTAATACATTATCTACACAAATTACAACAAGTTTCCGTAAATGATCATGCACTACCAAGACTCAACGTATTTACATATCCTACTTACCATAAATCTGCTTTTGGCGCTTCTCTGTAGCATCAAAACACTGTAATCAAAGGGGTTCGTCTTTTTCAATTTAAAACCCTTACGAGCTACAATAATGAGTGTGGCTGAAGCCCTCCACAAACAAGTTGGCAGTTTTGTCGACATTTTTAAATTTGTAATGGACTTCTTTTCTTGAATTATTTGTTGAATTGTTTTTATCTTATCACAGTTCTTCACTCACAATGGAGAGCCAGCATAAGAGGGAAAGTCGACGTTCAAACAGCGATTGAAAAGAAATTGTGTCCTTCTGAGGACGCCATGTTGTCATCTTCATACACAGGAAGCCCATCGAGTTGGTCTGAAACAAAACGGTATGTACTTGGTGTGTGCATAGGCTATGCATAGGTATATGACTTATGAAAAATCCGCTATTAACATATAGTGCTAAATAGAAATGCAGCGATCTATCAAAGCTTGAAAGTGTCTCAGTTTATATAAATAATGGCACAATACGCAAATGTAAAACGCTGAAATGCAAGAGTGCATTTTATAGATGATGACAGATAAATAAGGGACCGTTCATTTTTTATCAGGTAGGGGGGCCCGGTGGTTTTTAGGTCATTTTGGTTGAAAATTTGTCTGGCCCCCCTAAATCTCTGTATTTTTTTATGACCCTCATCATTTACCCGATTTTTTTTCTAATGACCCCTCCCCCTTATATTTGACTCAAGTGAGCTGATGTCGATCTCATTTCCAGTTACTCCTTTTAATTTTCATCGGCTCGAAAAGAATATCTTGTTATTCAAATAGCTCCAAAGTGCAATTTCCAACACTTTAAAAGAACGAGAAAGAAGTTTTGCTATGTCGAACAAAGAAGACTATAAGCTTCAAATTATTACTCACCAAGAGGTGGCCATTTATTATGGAGTTCACATGGATGTTCCCCCGTGATAATCTAAGTATGTTAAAAATTGCAATTACAGCTATTATTACAGCTATTTGAGTAATAAATAAGTTCTGCTTTTTTTTGGAACCTTAAAAGTGCAATTGTTAGAATTTTGGATGATCTGAAGATCAAATATTGCGGATAGAAAAGGGGGGGAGGGGGGTACTACCCTATATCGACTATACGGGGATAATCCGCTGAACAGGGTATATGGTTTTTCATTACCCCGACAAAGGACTAAAGTACGAAACGTCAGTTTTCTCTATTATCATTCTACGGTGTCTAACTTATCATTACATTTACAACTGTTTCTCTAGAAACACTGACGCAGTACTACCTAGTATTTTTTACTAGTTTTCATACCTCTTTATGGTTTTTCGACCTTGGTGTCATGAACATAGTATCGAATTCTACTCTAGTTTTGATTTCATCCAAATTTACTGTCCCACTCAGGGCCCAGGAAATGAGAGAAATTATTTTGCAATGATTCATGGGAAATCGGCAAAATAAGATCATTTTTTGTCATAAAAGTTAACGGTATCCACTACAGCATCCCAGCAGAGCACCCCTACCCAGATCGGAAGAGATCAACCGGACAAAGATAAAAGATCTCTACAATGAAGTGGTGACAATTGTACATCAGAGAGTCGTTTTCGTATGAGTGGGAAACGGTACTGGTGCAGTTATGATACCGCCCTACGATACGGGAGATAATTCGAAAGTTTTCGGCTACGATACGACAAAGTACTGTTTCCCACTCAGGCGAAAACGACTCTGCCATATAAAGTATATTCAAATATGCATTTTGCTATTTCATCCTTTTTAATTTGTATAAATACCAACGTACAAGTTCAGCAATTCTTTCACACTTTATTGATGGAGAGGTAAGGGTTGTTCAGGATGATATTTGGCTCGAGCATGATACTGTACTTACGGGGCGAGTGCACAATCACCGAGAGCCATATTCTTGGGTTGCACGTTGCGTCATGGCCGCCATGTTGGACGACGATAACATCATGCATTACTCATCAGTCTCTCGTTTGTTCATTGACAACATGACAACAACAGCTTTGTTCTTTACTCGTCAAGGGATTATTGGTCATGTGGTTATTACCCAAGAATACAGCCTGGCGTTAGTCATTATGCTTATTATGGGTCTATTATTACATGACCCTGCATGCAATGTTAGAAATAGCAAGAAAACTAATAACTAAAATACTGAAGAAAAGCGACAAAAACGAAAAACCGTCCGCCACTGTTAGTAACGTCATTTCAAGGTTTTCTTAGAACTGATGTACGGAACAAGGCCGTATGGATTTCTACTGCCCTGCGCGTCGAAACATGAAAATCCTGTAAAGCCCTGTTTAAGGCGACTTAGCAGCATTACAAGTGTGATTCTCCAAAATCAGTCAAGTAATGAACAATTTTATCGGATGGAAGAAGTGCTCCACCGGGCGGAGTGCAATTAATCTCGAACTTAACAGCCTTAGATTTTTCAGTGACAAATCGATGAGAATTAACTATTCCCTTTTCTAGTTCTTGATATGGTTCACCGAACACCTGAAAGGGGATGCAGCCATCCTTCTTCCAGTTCTCACCACAGGCAATCTCTTCTATGTGAGCCAATAGTTTCTCATACATATCATCTCCTGGTAGAACTACCTAATATGGGAAACAGAAGAAACAAATTAATATTAAGAAGCTGTCACAAAGAATAATGTCCGATTACTTGTTAAACTAACCATGTACCTCGGCCAACCATTCTAGAAGTCTGGACAATATCTGGACGTTGGTGATAATTCAACCAGAAGACTACTAGTTCTTTTTTTAAACTAATATATGGGGGTACACCCTAGGGGAATACAGAGGAGTTTTTTTTAACATAATGTCAAAGATTGACTGAGAACAACCTTCTGATTTGGGCAAGCCTCGGGATATAACTTTCAGTTAGTATTTTTCAAAAGAATATATTTAACTGGTTAAGTTCCAGTAACAATGTCAGGGAAGGGAGCAAGTCTTTTCATACATAATTGTAATCAGCCGGACGAGAACTGAGAAAATCAAACAATGTGGTCAATTCTACAAGTTTTACAAGGATTCCTATTCATGAGCTATTTCAATTGATACTTTGTGTCTTTATTTAGCTTTAAAAAAAGCAAATACATCAACACTGAAGCAAATTTCTAATCCAGGAAACGTAATCATAGTTTGTGCAGATTTATTGACTGTACTAGAGTCATTATTTACATTAGCACGAATCATATCACCATGGCTTGATTATACACAGTCACAGTAACTCAATAAAAAAATTGCAGACTTACACACACAGCATCCTTGCATTTAAATCGCAACGGAAGTATAGGAAAAATCCCTTCTTTAGCTCGGTTTTCTTGGAACATTTTTAGCTCATCCCATGTTGGTTTTCTAAGTAATAATAGAGAAATTAAAAAGAAAGAATACTAATTATACAAGTAAGGGGAGTGTCTAACTTTAATTGGTAAAATTAAAAGAAGAATGGTAAGATCGAGTTGAAATGAATAAAAGCGAGACAAAAGACATTAAGGTTGAGGTAAAAATGTTTTTCACTGCATCTGCTAATGAGAAGGGGGGGGGGGGGGGTATAGAGGTAAAATAGGGACAAGTGTTTTGTTTCTTATCTCTACAAAGGTCACAATGATCCCTAATATATGGATCGAGGCATCCTACCACATGTCAAGAGGCCCTAAAATGACTATGAAGTGGCACCACAGGGAGTCCAGCTTATGGGATAATGCAGACTCCAACTCTCGTGCAATAAAACGTAAATGTGTAGCCTCCTCTCCTGGCATCACTGTTATGTATTATGTCCACAGATGGGTTCGGGCTTCCTTTGCTTGGGTTTCCTGTGTAAAACCGTTGCAAAGGAAGCCCAAAGGAGGGTTTTTCTTAAAGGGAGCAAAGAGTTGCCTGCGGAGAAGGCTATAGTAAATGTGGTGCTATTACACTAGTTCAGTAAAAAGTAGTGTTTTATTATGGGTCTTGTTACAATCTCAGGTTTGCACACTACGTGACCTCTAGCTGTTGACAAGAGAATCGGAGTCAGCATTATCTTGTAAGCCAGACTTCCTGTGGTGGCACTGAGATTAATTCACAACATAAACAAAAAAACAGTACCGTATACTAAGTCTAACTGCACCCTCCCAAACATGTAATTTTGTTTTTGAAATTGTCTGAAATGTTAATTATTTCAATTGCCCTAATTCACTGCAACATCACCTCAAAACAATCTTCAACAATCTATCTAAGGCTGGTCATCAGACAGTCATCAGACCAACCCAAATTCACCAAAAAATTGTTCTAAAACTTGGCAAGCAAAGCACAGTTCATTTTTGTTTGATGAATGTTGAGTTGGCATAGGGAAGGAGTTATCTTACCTAAATAGTTGAGATATAGTGTACAGTTGTGGCGGTGCTAGTGTGTATTTCTTGCTAAAGTAGTCCTTTACAGCATCAATTGGCGCTAGCCACTGACAAGTCAAAGAAAAATCAATTAATATTTAGTACTTTCAGTGGCAACTATTATTATGGGTTGACACCATGATTTCATTAGTTTTTACCTAATTAGTACTAAATCTAATTGCCAACACAGAATATTTGCTTCACAAATTTGTTGACTTTGAAAAGTTTATTTGACTGTCAAAATGTATTAAATCAGGGTGGGGAAGGGGGGGTACCGTTCACGAATCACGGACGATTTTTTGCTAATTTCACGGATCACGGCATTAAAAAAAGGCATTTCACGAATCACGAACTTCTGCATTTGTTTTTTTTTTCTATGTCTATTCATTCGTCTTTAAGACTTGTTTCAAGGCTGAATTTACAGACCTGCTTATTTCTACAAATACAAATGCAATGTTTTAACTGAAATATACATTGTATATATGTGCAAATTAATTATAAGTTGTTTACCCTGGTCCCAGAGGTTCGAATGTAAGCAATTTTGAACGATTTTAAGCAATTTTGAGCGATTTTAAGCAATTTTTAGCGTTTTGTAGCAATTTTAAGCAATTGTGCGCGAATGTAAAGCAATTTTGAGCGCTTTTATGCAATTTTGAGCGATTTAAAGCGATTTTGAGCGATTTAGAGCAATTTAGAGCAAATTTTGAGCAATTTTGAGCGACTTTAAGCAATTTATAGCAATTTTAAGCAATTTTGCGCGATTTTAAGCAATTTTGAACGATTTTAGAATTGTAAATGAAAATTATAAATGATCCACCCTTTCAAAGCTGTCATTTCCATCTGATCCCCCCTTTTGCTTTTATGAAAATGAACTGATCCCCCCCAAAATCCTCCGCCCCCCCAGGCAATAAATAATGACCGATCCCTAATTATATAGTAATGTTATTCATTAATTTAAAGTTCATAGTAAAATATTTGATAAAAATATCAAAATTTAAGATATTTAAAAAATATGTTAACTCACCATCGACATTTAATGATGCATTGGCGATTTCATTTATTCCGACGAAATTCACTCGCTGCGTCCTAATTATAAACTCCGAGAAAGATTTGTGTTTCACTGCACAAATGAGAATATTGAATTTCTTTCTGAATGGCACTCTTTCCAGCAGAGTAAGAATACAGAGGCACGAAAACACGAACAACAGTCGTGGAGCGATGTTTCCCAGCAAACAAGCAAGTAGAGCCACGAGGGTGAAATTTGATATCAATAAACAAACAGTATATGATAACTTATTCCAGTTAGTGTTTAAAGCAATAGGATCTCAGGTTTCAAGTCAGCGCAAGGTCAAGGTTTTTTTGTTTGTCTTACCGGTAGCCTGAATAGCCAGAGAGGAGGACGAGGTTTGCAAGATTTTTTAATTTTTTTTCACGACATATAATCGCTAAAATCACGAATCACGGCAACAAAAATATGCCAATCACGGGTCACGACCGACTTCAATTTCACGAATCACGGCATGTTTTTTCTGCTTTTCACGGATCACGGCATAAATATAGGTCGAATCACGGATCACGGAAAACCCCTTCCCCACCCTGTTAAATGCATTTCAGGCATTTGCCCTGAAACGTTCAGGTTTTATTAAGATTGCATGCTGCTTAGCTGTCTTGTATTGTTTGGAGTCCATGCAATTATATTTATGAAGTTTATTGGACAAAATTTCACTTGATGCATGTAAACAATAGTATGTCAATCAATTTTCCCGGCATATATAACGCAATAACATAAAGTACCAATTATTGGTACTTATGTTATTGTGGTATGAAGTCATCCCATTCCATTGCAAGAGTTTATGTAGTGCATTTCACCTTATCAATGCACATTACAATCTCTAGAATACTTATAGCATATCATAATACAAGCATGAGGTTGATTATTACAGTTAGTAATTTGTACCTGTTTGTACTAATGGTTATGACCTGCGTCCTCAGTCGTTCTTTTATTTACTGCATAATGTGAAAGTGTGGAAAGACCCTTCAACTTTCTTAACTGAGAAGACGTGAAGTCTAACAATAATTCTAAGTTGAAGAACATAATTCTGATTTATTTTAAAACTCTGAGTCAGATGGTGTGGCCAATAGAACCCACAGCCTCCCAGCTGACAGATCAACCTCTCCCAACTAAGCAAACCTGTCAATCTACAAATGACAACAGGCAGATAGTCTGGTTGAGATTATTGTGATTTTATCACGGTAAATTAATCATATTATAGTCAAAACTTAAGCATATGCCAACCAAAAGTTCATTGTTGATTTATTTCTTTGAACATAATGATTTGATTAATCAATTAATTAATTTGAATATTCAATTTTGAAATCAACCTGTCTAATGCATTGGAAACTAGATTGTCACCGTTTGAGACAAAAAAAAACTTTGAAGAAATTAAACATGAAAGATTAAACTATCTAGAAACTCTCACTGAAATATTTGTTGACATTCTTTAGCTTATCTAGACGTTATTTTGAAACTTGTAGACTTGTTTTCTAATTTGATTTATTTACTAGAATCGAATAATCAATTCAATATTCGAATAATAAACTTTTGGTGGATATAAGCTTGAGGTGTTTTGACTGTAAATCAAATTATCGTAATGTTGCTAATGTTGCATAATTCATTTTAAATTATATGCAAATACCTCTGAATGGATTGTCTCCTTTTCATCGTGTTGAGCAGTTGGCTCATGATCAGAAAAACACATGAAAAAGGCAGTATTAAATCTTGTCTTGAAGTCCACTGGTGTAAGCCAATTTGACCATTCACTTAGAGACCAGACATCGGGTACACTGTCAAGTTTTCTTGAACAAAAACCATACAGTTAGTTAAATGTTAGTAATATAATGTGATGCAATGTCAATGTAAATGAAAGATAATGGGGGGACTAAGGGGGCCCTATCGATTTTCTAAAATTGATTGATATTTTTAATTTTTTAGAGATAAATGGTAGGGGCAGGGGAGGGGGTGGATAAGAAATTGAGATTAGCCCCCTCCCACCTGAAATGAAAAACTGTTCCGCTGCATGTCCCTGAATGCAGTGTAATGTAAATGTCATATGATTGTAATGTATAATGTATTATAGCGCATTTCACCTAGCTAGCTGTTGTCTCGAGTTCTTTACAATATCTACTATTCATACTGTGTAACCTGGTTTTACAAGCATGAGGTTGATTTAGTAGTTAGTAATAATTATTAGTATGTAGGCCTAACATTAAGGATGGTCTTGACATGTGTCAGCAGTCATTCTTTTACGCCTCTGTCAATGGTAATGTGAAAATGTGGTGAGACAAAAACAAAGTTTAATCAAAAATTGAAGGGTTCAAAGCGAAAACGGTTTAAGGGTCCTGACTACTTTAGAACAACAACGACGCTTGAAACCTGTGCCCGCGAGCAATTTACCGCTGAGAACGCCGCGCGCGCGCCAAATCCCGCCAAAAGCCAACATAGGAACAACTCAAGAAGCCTTCGAAAATTATACTTCAACCAGCCAAAACCCTCATTTTTTGCGCGGGACTCTATATTTTTCTTCATTTTTTTTTTGAAAGATTTTGTAAAAATCTTTCTTTGGGCAAGATTTGCAAAAATCCTGATGACTTTTCAGCATTTCACGCGATGGTAAGTAGTTTAGGGTTTCACTTTTCAAAGCGATTTTAAGTCAAAGTCGACAACAAAACTGTACATTTTGACAAAATTTTAAAACATATATAATTTATTTTCCCATATTTGTGTAAAATAATGTCTGGTTGAAATTGCCTGTAAAAACTACGTCAATAGCTTTATTAGTTTTTGAGTAATAATTTTTTTTGTAAAAAATGCATTTTTCGTCATTTGTTCTTCAAAAATGTCAAAACATGATTCCGTTCAAAAAAATTTATCTCAAAAACGGGCTCGGGACCATATAGATTTCTATCCATTTTTGGATTAATTAATAAATTCTCTATAAAATATATTTCTAAGAAAAAATCGTGATGACTTTTTGCTTAAGTAATCAGGACCCTTAAGTGCATTTTAGGATAATTTTTTCGAATTTTCGAATTTTCACCAAATCAATCAAAAAAGGCATCTGACGATTTATTTTGGTCTAAAAATAAACATCTTCTATTTTTTTCCGAAGAAATTGTCCGAAAAAGGTGAAATTCGGACCGTAGTTACGCTTTCGCTTTACTTGACAACCGTTCACTCTTGCGTGAAAAGCACAAATTTGTATAAGGACGATAATAATCCCCGAGTGAATATGCATAAGTACAAATTTTAGAGTGCGCGCACTAAATAAATATCACTAAATAGTGCTATTTTATGCTAATTCTATTTTTTGTTTTGTTTAATAAGCGCTATTTACTACTAAATAGTGACAACTGTTGCACACTTTTAGTGCGTGTTCTCTACTTTCAATGCAAAAACTTTAATTCAATTTGTATCGTTTATCGTTTTGTGGATTTTCTGTCGATGTATTAAAAATGATAACGAGCTAATCTCGACATCAGTGTTCATGGGCACGAATAAACCTATTAATATATATGTATTTTTTGGCTAAAAACTTGGCCTTCGAGCAAAAAGTTTAATATCCCAAGAAAATTCAGTCCTTTTTCTAATCTTATGCAATTTTTTCAAGTTTTACTTCATTCTACTTACACCGCTAAAGCACTACGAACATGCCTATTTTGAACTACACATGTTTCGACAAAAATACCACTGCAATGCATTCTGGGAAATCAACAAGATTTTCGGCAGCCGACATAGCACAACCTCGTTCCCAGGGCCCCTCTTCTCGCAAGATGGCGGACGCTCAAAGAAAGACCCTGGCAAACAGTGCTTTATGACGGATTCTGATTGGCTCGTTCTTACATGCCTTCTGATTGGACAAACATAAGAAACAGTTTGCAGTGGAAGTTTAGCACATACACAAAAATGCATTTTATTACATCCATTTTAAGTAGACAATGAAAAAGTAACGAACACATCATAACCATATAAGTATATGTTTTCATAGTTATTTTTCCAGCTGTGAGACGATGACCAGTTGATGCGGTATTGCACAAATAATTTCAAATATATTAAACAGTTTAAAACACTACCATTTAATTAAAAAAATCGTTTAAGCTCATACTACTGTATTTAACCTGATTAAGAATAGCCATTAAAATGTTTTTGTATCCCTCGATCATATCTTGTGTGGCCAACTGTTTTCTTTTTCCATTGGATTCTGAAAAACATCGCTGAAAAATAATCCAAGCGAAGTAATCGCTAGCTAAACACGGCTTTGATGACCATTTACTTTCAGTTTTTGACATGGTTACTTGGGTTTTTGCCGTTCTCTTTGAAATCAACTTGAATTTTCCATAGTCCTTTCTCACGAACATTTTCAAAACACTGCACCGCCATTTTGGCCAAAAATCACGTGACAATAAAGTACTCCAAAAAAATCCTGGAGTATTTGACCACGTGACAAACCACTGTTTGCCAGGGTCTTTCTTCGAGCGTCCGCCATCTTGTCAATAGCGAGAAGACGGACCCTGGGGACGAGGTTGGGCAAACATTGCTTTATGACGGATTCTGATTGGCTCGTTCTTACATGCCTTCCGATTGGACAAAATAATAAACATAATTAGGAAACAAGATAATAGTGTGTTACGTCCACGTAAATATTTTATTGCTCCGAGCTTTCGGGTTTCAAACCCATCTTCAGGGAAAAACTGATTTACATGTATTCAAATCGCGAGATCATAACAAATAAGTTACGCGAGCTAAAATACGTTGTAGTTATGCGCGCGAAGATAGTAAAATAAGAAAATATATATCAGAATTAATAATGCAAAAATTATCGTTTGTCTTTATGCTTATTAATAATTGATATGTAACTAGCTGGAATTGTTCTTCCACAATCTCTATTAAATAGGACACTGTTGCTTTTCGAAGCAATCAAATACGCTTCAGTCCATTTTCGTTTGGACCAACTGGCTTCATTGGCTAAAACTCTTGATTCTTTCCATGCAATATCGTGATCATATTTATTTGCATGTTCCGCCAAAGCTGACGAGGCTGTTTTTCCAAGGCGAACGCTTGCCATGTGTTCTTTCTGGCGTGTCTTGAAAGATCTACCCGTTTCACCAATGTAAGTTACATCACAATTATTACAAGGAATTTCATAGACCACAGCTGTGCGATTTTCTTTTAACAGTGTGTCCTTCGGTCTTGAAAGTCTTTGTCTCAAGGTGTTAAGTGGTTTCGAGGATGTCTTTATCTGATGTGACTGTAAGACTCGTTGAATTCTCTCTGTTACTCCTTGTACGTATGGGAGGGTCGCAAAACCCTGCGGATCCTCTTTTTCCATGTCTCTTGTATTGGTATTCTTGTTGTTCTTATGTCTTTTTACAAAAGAGGTAGGATAGCCATTCATACATGTTAATACTTTATGTAGATATTCTTCTTCGGCAGTCCTATTTATGTCTGATGTAGGAATGACATTAGCACGTGTGAAAAGAGTCTTCACAACAGAGGCCTTGTGTTGTATGGCATGGTGGCTATTAAAATCCAAGTATCTGTCTGTGTGCGTCTTTTTGCGATATACCGATATATCAATCTTGCCATTACTCAATACCTTACACAAGGTATCAAGGAATGGCAGTCCCTCTTCACTGTATCTCTCAAGAGTGAACTGGATATTCTTATCTTGTTTGTTGAGATGTTGTTGGAAACTGTCGATATTTATCTTCTTCACAACACAGACAATGTCATCCACATACCTACTAAATAATCTTGGAGGCTCAATGAAAGTGGAATAAATAAGGAATAAAGTTACTAATATTCTCACGAACGCAAAACCACCAGAGCCTAATATTACTAAGGCAGAGCAGAAAGCTTTATGTGGACTTTCGAAAGATAGAAATATTATGATTTTGAAAGCGGACAAAGGGAATGCAACAGTAGTGATGGATAGAATTGTATACGATCAGAAACTACAATCGATGTTAAATGATGAACAAACGTACAAAGTCTTACCTCAAGACCCTTCTAAATCTACTGAAAGAAAAATGAAATCTCTTTTAAACACAATGAAGGACCGAATACCTGAAAAAACGCTAAGGGAAGTCAGTACCACCGACGGTATAACACCAAGACTCTATGGTTTACCAAAGATCCACAAACCAAACGTACCTTTACGACCAATTGTTAGCTTTATCGGTTCAACTACGTATGAGCTTTCTAAATATCTCAGCAAGTTGCTATCGCCACTTGTTGGTAACACCAAACATCATATACGTAATACCAAGGAATGGATTGAAATTGCTAACAAATTAACATTACAACCTGATGAAGAATTAATATCATTTGATGTGGTATCTTTATTTACATCTATACCAACTGATGTTGCAGTTAATGTAGCCAAAATACGCCTCGAAAATGATCATCACTTAGCAGAAAGAACACGCTTATTACCACCAGAAATCACGACTCTTTTGAAGTTTTGTCTTAACTCAACAGAATTCCAGTACAGAGGGAAATTTTATCAACAAATACATGGAACAGCAATGGGATCACCAGTATCGGTAGTGGTTGCAAATCTCGTCATGGAAGATTTAGAATCCAGAGCTATTTCCACTTTCATTGAGCCTCCCAAGATTATTTAGTAGGTATGTGGATGACATTGTCTGTGTTGTGAAGAAGATAAATATCGACAGTTTCCAACAACATCTCAACAAGCAAGATAAGAATATCCAGTTCACTCTTGAGAGATACAGTGAAGAGGGACTGCCATTCCTTGATACCTTGTGTAAGGTATTGAGTAATGGCAAGATTGATATATCGGTATATCGCAAAAAGACGCACACAGACAGATACTTGGATTTTAATAGCCACCATGCCATACAACACAAGGCCTCTGTTGTGAAGACTCTTTTCACACGTGCTAATGTCATTCCTACATCAGACATAAATAGGACTGCCGAAGAAGAATATCTACATAAAGTATTAACATGTATGAATGGCTATCCTACCTCTTTTGTAAAAAGACATAAGAACAACAAGAATACCAATACAAGAGACATGGAAAAAGAGGATCCGCAGGGTTTTGCGACCCTCCCATACGTACAAGGAGTAACAGAGAGAATTCAACGAGTCTTACAGTCACATCAGATAAAGACATCCTCGAAACCACTTAACACCTTGAGACAAAGACTTTCAAGACCGAAGGACACACTGTTAAAAGAAAATCGCACAGCTGTGGTCTATGAAATTCCTTGTAATAATTGTGATGTAACTTACATTGGTGAAACGGGTAGATCTTTCAAGACACGCCAGAAAGAACACATGGCAAGCGTTCGCCTTGGAAAAACAGCCTCGTCAGCTTTGGCGGAACATGCAAATAAATATGATCACGATATTGCATGGAAAGAATCAAGAGTTTTAGCCAATGAAGCCAGTTGGTTCAAACGAAAATGGACTGAAGCGTATTTGATTGCTTCGAAAAGCAACAGTGTCCTATTTAATAGAGATTGTGGAAGAACAATTCCAGCTAGTTACATATCAATTATTAATAAGCATAAAGACAAACGATAATTTTTGCATTATTAATTCTGATATATATTTTCTTATTTTACTATCTTCGCGCGCATAACTACAACGTATTTTAGCTCGCGCAACTTATTTGTTATGATCTCGCGATTTGAATACATGTAAATCAGTTTTTCCCTGAAGATGGGTTTGAAACCCGAAAGCTCGGAGCAATAAAATATTTACATGGACGTAACACACTATTATCTTATAATGTCTCCCACGTACAAAGATACACTTCAACTAATTAGGAAACAGTTTGCAGTGGGAGTTTCACACATAAACAAAATTGCATTTTATTAAAATCCATTTTAAGTAGACAATAAAAAACTAACGAACACATCATAACCATATAAACATATTTAAATTTTCATAGTTATTTTTCCAGCTGTCAGACGATGACCAGTTGATGCGGTATTGCACAAGTAATTTCAAATGATTAAACCGTTTAAACTGACACTAGATACCAATCACAAAATAAATCAACCATGTTCTTTATTACAAGTTTTTATCATTTTCGATTTACAGATATATGTATGTCCGGTCCGCAGTTAGTCACTTCACAGGCGGAAGAAAAAAAAAATATATAAGAAACTATTCTAGCATACATGTATACATCGTAATTTAAATCGTTTAAGCACATAATTTTATAGCTCGTACTACTGTATTAAACCTGATTACGCAGATCCATTAACTGTTTTTGTATCCCTCGATCACATTTGTTTTCTTTTTTATCGGATTAAAAACATCGCTGAAAAATAATCCAAGTGAAGTAATCGCTAGTAAACACGACTTTGATGACCATTTAGTTTCAGTTGGCATGGTTACTTGGGTTTTTACCGTTCTCTTTTATATCAACTTGAATTTTCCATAGCCCTCTCTCACGAACATTTTCAAAACACTGTACCGCCATTTTGGCCCAAAATCACGTGACAATAAAATACTCCAAAAACCTTGGAGTATTTGACAACGTGACAAACCACTGTTTGCCAGGGTCTTTCTTCGAGCGTCCGCCATCTTGTCAATAGCGAAGAAGAGGGGCCCTGGGGACGAGGTTGGACATAGCATCCCGCCATTTCAAATTCTGCCGAAATTTCAGGCTTGTTGTGTTCTTCTATCACCAAAACTTGCAAAAATAGCCGCAGCAAAATTTGAAAATAAAATGCACTTAAGCCGTTTTCGCTTTGAACCCTTCAATTGTTAAGCATATTCTTGAGACTTTGTCAGTGAAATGCGCTATATTTATAATATTAGCGCTGCATTACATATTCACTTATTTTAATACCTGCATAATTCAATAAAATTTGTTGCATCTTTATGTACATTGGTCATCCACTTCTTGATTTCATGAGCTGATAATTCCTGCTCCACATTTACGCAGCCTCTACTCACAGACTGTTCTGACGTGTTACTATGAATCCTCTTTAATAACAACACTCCAGATTCTTCAAAGGTCTCTCTAATTGCACATATTCGCAAAGCAATCTCACTTGGTATTAATGTAGAAGATTTATTGAAAATGGCTGGTCTTGGGCCTTTTATGTCCATTAGAGAAGAAAAATCAGAACCAAAAGATTTGAATGATTTGTGATAAAGATCCATCCAATTGTCGTCATAGTCTGCCGTGTCAATCATACCACCGGGAAACACATAATTACCAGGCTGGAAGAAAAGCAATGAAATAAAGATAATTATAATCATAATTACATTCCAGATTTGTAGGTAGTCACAAGTACATATTTTTACATCACAAACATAAAATAAAAGTCCTGCATGCTCTTCTGGTTAATGCTTAATATCTGAGAACAATATGAAGAATGCCGGAGTTCTTCAATGTGACATCAAAGCAACCCAATCTGGAGGACAGAACAAAAGGCTTTTGCTCTCTTGCTTGGGAGCTGAAATCCATTGTTTTGTCCTCTAAGTGGAGCTGCATTCCAACGAACTGCAAGGAGTTGAGTTCAAATAAACACATTTTAAATGAGAAGTCAAACTGATGATACTGAATGCTTATAAGAATTTTGCTGACTTTGCCCTGCCCCAATTTATAATAGCAAGCAGTGGTATCCTGGCAACCATATTTTATGGCAGGATGGCTGAGGCGGTGTTTTATACGTACATGGATCGGAACGAAGCAACAACCACAATTTATTCACACGACAGGATTCCCGGCACTTAAGACAGATATTCCTTTATAAACCAACCTCGGAAATCTGATTTTATTGATTGCTGTATTAATTTGAACACAAAGTTTCCGTGAGTGATCGATCGAGACTCAGCCTTTTTTGCATATCATACTTACCATAAATCTGGTCTTGCCGCTTCTTTGTAGCATCAAAACTCCGTAATCAAATGGATTTGTCTTTTTCAATTGCAAACCTTTACGAACTACCATGATAAGTGTGGCTGAAGCCCTCCACAAACCAGTTGACAATTGTGACATTTTCAAACTTATAATGACGGATTTTTCTTCCTAAATTACTTGGTGAAAAGTCGACGTTAAAAATAACGGCTATAATAGACCTTTTCAGCTTCGATTCGTATGCAAATTTTGCTTTTCAGATAACTTGACACTCTCTAGGGAATGGTTCTGTTGTGAAAAATGTGTTGAAATATTTACACATGAAAGAATCATTTCCCAAGAGTGACATCACATGGTCTGAAATGGGAAAATTAACATGGAAGCGAATAAGGTCTATTAAAATCACCAATCAAAGGACGCCGCATTGTTGTCCAGGAAGCTCAACAAGGTCAAGACGGTCAGTCCGGATCAAGAAAACGCGGCCTCTGCGGACGAGGTTGGGCTGGATCACAACCAATTTCATCCCAGAGCTACCCAAAGACCGCGTTTTCTTGTGAAAATTTGGGCTCTGGGTACACGATTGAATCAAAAAAACCTAATAAAATCGAGGAAATCTCAATCTATTTATGATTTTCAATTTTCTTGTGAATAAAAAAGCGTCAGGCGCACAACTTTTTTGCAAAGCTGGCTTGTGGACTTCCTGTGGTTAGTTTGCACATGTCTTTCCCCAGTACCACGCATACTATTTTACTTGGAGTGTTCAGCTTCTCTCTGATATTTTTCTCTTTATTTATAAGAAATGTAAGCTTACATTTCTCTCTGAAGAGGTTTCAAATATGAGTTCAAATTATGCAAGAAAGATGGCATTGCTCAGAGCAAGAATTTTTGGGAAATTGACTCGTCCAGTCACAGAACAGTAAGTAATAAATGAAGTTCAACAACACAAATGCTGACTGAATTTTACTTCGCAACTCATATGTGTTTGATCATTTTAGAATATTTGTAAGCTATGTATGTATATCAATATTTTTGCGTGGTCGTTTAGAACGTTCTGTTTATGCTTTCTTTCTTACTTGAACTTTATAAAATTATAAAATTGTCCTTGTGGTGTAGTGGTTATAACACGTCGGACTAGAATACCGAAAACGTGGGTTCAAACCCTGCCAAGGGCATATGATATTTTTCTCTCAACATTTCTTTAATTACTACACACCGATTGCATTCACAAATTACTAGTTTATAAAATTATGATTTGTTTAAAAATTGTTTAAACCTTATTATTTATAACGAGATGTGTTTAATTTTTTTTTGTGCAGTTATATTGATTAATTTCCAGTGAGAATACCTCCTGTATGTAGCTAATCACAACAAGGCTCTTAGCTCGCACAATGCCACCCTCTCATCTTGCTTGCACTTTCCCAATCTCATACCCAGAGCCTTTGTTGCCCTTGACCTGCATCGAGAAACATCAGACTCTGGGAAAACGGAATTTTCAGCTCTGTTTTGGGTTACTACTGCCATGCCCGTAATGCAAAATGGGATAAAGCAATTCCCTTCACTGTAGAGTTTTTGTCTCAATTTTTGTCTCAAAAAGATGATGTGTTAAGTTCATGATAAATGGGAATTAAACTTATGCACACTCGGAACAAAGAAATCACGGACAAACATCGTCAAGCTCCCTGTGTTTGCAGTTGTGTTTGAAAACTAAAGATTTATATTTCTAAGTGGTCTCAAATATTGCTCAAATCACTCGAAAACTTGCTTAACAATGAAAATTGATATTAAGGTAACATTTGTGACTGGTTTTTTGGGCTTTTGGGCTTAACTTTAGATTCATTGTTTTCTAAAGAGCCAATCAGAATCTGATAAAAATTCCATTTCATCAGAATCTTATGTTTCTTGATGCTGATCAAGAGGAACGGAGGCTCTGGGTAGGAGATTGACACCTTCCTCAAAATCAATCCAAAAATATTCCTAACCTCAGACTACAAAATATTGCATAAAAGAGGAAGATAATCACAAATAATAGTATAAAAACTAGTATGATACTCTGATAAGACTGTGTCGGTGTTTCTTTAGAAACAGTTGTAAAATGTGTAGATACATGTAAGTTATAGACGTTATAATGAAGTATTAAAGCAAAACAGAAGCTTAAGACGTTAGTCCTTCATCGAAGTAATATAATAAAAAAAATCACAAAGTCCTTTAAATTTATTATACCAAAATTGAAAAATAAGCTAAAAAATCAGAACAAAAACTCTATACTCCAAAATTCAACATTCACACAAGACTTGATTGAGTCACTTTCACATATTTAAAGAAAAAAACACAAAAATGTCATCTAAAGTGCTACTATACCCCCTCACCCACTGATGTAATTTCAATTTTTTCATTTGTCCATATTCTTACAGATGCACAGATAAACTTGAAATTTAGTGACAACAATCAGGAACTAGTACTGCATTAATTCCTTGTATACTTTCTTGTTCTCACCACAGATTAATGTATGTATTGATTGATTTATTCAATTTCAGATCCTATAAAGTAGTGAAATATTACAGTAAAAGGCCATTGGGAGATGTGCTCAATAGTTACTACCCTCCATTAAAGATGTTTAACTCTTTGTTATTACGATTGCGGCATCTTGGCTTTTACAGGGATGATCACTTGGTAAGACATACCTACATGTACTGAATTGTTTAAAGAACTGCTAAACAATCCAGATGGAACCACAGCTATGTAAAACCAATATAAACGTTGTACTGTACTGTAGTGAATTTTCAAAGATGATCACCTTACCACAGCTTAGAAAATGCATTAATTGCATCAAAATTTGATATTTTGCCTATAATTATTAATACAAGTTCTTTGACAAACATGAGATCCAACATACAAACTTGATGACTCTTCATATTGATCAATAAATTGCAAATGAGTAACTAAGTTGCATAGCTTGGTAAAAGGTAAAAGGTAAAGGTACTTATATTTAACGTCGGTAGTTCCTTCAGCTTGAAGCTGGTCTCCCAGGAAGCATATGGTGCACACTTTACCCCCTCTTTCCATCAATGCTCCTTTTTCCAGGTATTTAAAGCTACTACAAGCTACACAGAATAGAATGAATTTGAAACAAGGATGTGAACCTACTGTGAATCAAACTCGTAGGCCTCTCATGCCATTCTTGCTCCTTATCTTGGTAAACACAAGACACTGTTAGAGCGTGTCAGCTCGGGTTTGTGAAGAAGTACTGCAGGCACGGTCTGGCTCTTCTAGCTATACCGTTGCATATTAGCATACATATTCTTTTTATAGTTTACAAGCTAGTTTTCTTTGCATTCCTTTCCTTACATTGAAACATGACCACTTACACAATTTTATGAGCAACCTTTTCTACTATTGACATGACATATAATTATCACAAATTAATGTAATAAATATAATCGCTGGTGCTCTCCAATAATACCTATAGATAACCATCAGACCGCTGAAAGAATCGCTGGCATGCGCCAATGATTCCTACAGATGATACCCAGATGCTGATGTTCAAAATTATCTGTAGGCTCTCAACTAATAAGATAGATCCTGAGTACAATGTATAATAACTACATTAAACAGGCATACTACATGTACAACTGTATGCTTATGAGATTTGTTAATGTTGTATGGTCTAGAGCAATATGGGGACAATCAAAATCATTACCATTTAGGCTCCTTTAATTACTTGTAAATAAAATTTGTGGCGGGCTTTATGGACAATCATTGTGATTTTGTATAGAACTACAGGGAGGAAATGGCTGTGAGAAGAAAAGAAAGAGGAAAGGGTCCTCCTAAAAAAGGTTGGTAGACATATTACATTTTTTTTTTAATTTTATTATAATTTATATTAGATTTTCTTTGTTTGAAGTAAAGGTAGGAAAACCATCAGAGCTATCACCAATTACCTTGGGTTCTGGGACCTCCAGTTTATTGTGCTTATCCCAGAAGACATGAAATTCTAACCGGCATTTAAAGATGTAATTACAAAGGCAGCTATTTTTCTTCAGTTATTTTAAGACCCTGAGTGTTGGTCCGGCCACGAGGATCCAACCCGTGACCTCCCACTCAATGGACAAGTGCTTAACCAACTGAGCCAACTGTGCGGCAGTTATATATATTGTGCTTTGTTTTTTATTGTTTGATTTGGAGTCTTTTGTTGTTGTTGTTTGTTGTTATTTTTTTCTTGCATTATGATGTAATTTGTGCTCTAGTACCTAAAGAAACAACCCTGCCTTGTGCGCTGTCTCTTGGTTATTTCCCTTCTCTTAATGTCTTGTAATTATATTGTCTTTAGGTGAAGGAAAAAGGTCTAAAGGAAAGAAAAAGAAGTGATTGAGTGAGCATTGAGTAAGACTTAGCTGTGAATAAAACTCTGGATGTCATGTTCATGTAAATATGTATTAATAAAAGGAGAAAAATGAGTGATCGAACTAATAGAGGTTTTTTTAAACATTTTAAGATAAAATTGAACAATAGAATATTCTATAGAAAAATGAGTAAAAGATTTTTTTCAACTAAAAAAATGAGAAAAGAAGCTGCTACTAATATTTTTTTTAAAGTTTTTATTTAAATCAACTTTATTTTAAAATGTGAAAACAAGCAGAGTGTTGGAATATCATTTTGTGCAAAAAATTGAATACAGAGAAATAATGTGTAGTGTTCATTATCAGAAAAATGGCCTTTAGTGATTATTAATTTTTCCATAAACTATCCATTGTTTTTTTATTTTCACTACACGTATTTAACATCAAATGTTGTTACTTATCAATGTGTCGTTTTTCTACTGTCAACATAACTCTTATCAGTATGTAATAAAGTAACATAACTTTATGTCTGTGATGTTTTGCTACTGTGGACGTTACTCTGAATAGTATGTAATTAACATAACTGGGATGCATGACAAACTAATCGTTCGGTAATCAATGTAAACCTTCGTCTACCTTAGCCATCTTAATCAAATTCTTGCTTTTACTTATAGTTTTGTACCATAATTATGTGAAATATTACAAATATTAGAAAAAAACAGTCACACTTCAAACAATCTACAACTCAAGCTTAAGAAATGATGATATATTTTAGTTATAAAACTTTCCTAATTTTATCACTTGTATTATTAGTAATTATAAGTAATTACAGAAAAAAAGATTAAATTGGACATATAAAGACACAGAATTTCACTCACCTCTACAACAAACAAATCCAAGCACGAGGAAGACTTTGCTGTCACATAACAACATATATACCATGAGGCACACAAGAGACTTAGGTAAATGAATTTGTGCTGCATAATGGGCAAATATTGAGATTTTTATATAGGAATTAGGGTCGCTGCCTTGCTTCCTCGCTTCAAGCTTGCTTGCTGTGGCAGAAATATTAAAGATTGTAAAACACATTGAGGCATTACTGAAATGCTCTATATAAGCACTATATTACATTGCAACATAACTATAGTGATGTTTTTCTACTGTGGACGTCACTAATATTATTAGTATGTAATTAACATAACTATAGTGTTGTTTTTCTACCGTGGACATCACTAATATTATTAGTATGTAATTAACATAACTATAGTGTTGTTTTTCTACTGTGGACATCAATCTAATTAGTATGTAATTAACATAACTATAGTGTTGTTTTTCTACTGTGGACATCACTAATATTATTAGTATGCAATTAACATAACTATAGTGATGTTTTTCTACTGTGGACATCAATCTAATTAGTATGTAATTAACATAACTATAGTGTTGTTTTTCTACTGTGGACATCAATCTAATTAGTATGTAATTAACATAACTATAGTGATGTTTTTCTACTGTGGACATCACTAATATTATTAGTATGTAATTAACATAACTATAGTGTTGTTTTTCTACTGTGGACATCAATCTAATTAGTATGTAATTAACATAACTATAGTGATGTTTTTCTACCGTGGACATCACTAATATTATTAGTATGTAATTAACATAACTATAGTGTTGTTTTTCTACTTTGGACATCACTAATATTATTAGTATGCAATTAACATAACTATAGTGTTGTTTTTCTACTGTGGACATCAATCTAATTAGTATGTAATTAACATAACTATAGTGTTGTTTTTCTACTGTGGACATCACTAATATTATTAGTATGCAATTAACATAACTATAGTGATGTTTTTCTACTGCGGACATCAATCTAATTAGTATGTAATTAACATAACTATAGTGATGTTTTTCTACTGTGAACATCACTAATATTATTAGTATGTAATTAACATAACTATAGTGTTGTTTTTCTACTGCGGACATCAATCTAATTAGTATGTAATTAACATAACTATAGTGATGTTTTTCTACTGCGGACATCAATCTAATTAGTATGTAATTAACATAACTATAGTGATGTTTTTCTACTGCGGACATCAATCTAATTAGTATGTAATTAACATAACTATAGTGTTGTTTTTCTACTGTGGACATCAATCTAATTAGTATGTAATTAACATAACTATAGTGATGTTTTTCTACTGTGGACATCAATCTAATTAGTATGTAATTAACATAACTATAGTGATGTTTTTCTACCGTGGACATCACTAATATTATTAGTATGCAATTAACATAACTATAGTGTTGTTTTTCTACTGTGGACATCACTAATATTATTAGTATGTAATTAACATAACTATAGTGTTGTTTTTCTACTGTGGACATCAATCTAATTAGTATGTAATTAACATAACTATAGTGTTGTTTTTCTACTGTGGACATCAATCTAATTAGTATGTAATTAACATAACTATAGTGATGTTTTTCTACCGTGGACATCACTAATATTATTAGTATGTAATTAACATAACTATAGTGATGTTTTTCTACTGTGGACATCACTAATATTATTAGTATGTAATTAACATAACTATAGTGTTGTTTTTCTACTGTGGACATCAATCTAATTAGTATGTAATTAACATAACTATAGTGATGTTTTTCTACTGCGGACATCAATCTAATTAGTATGTAATTAACATAACTATAGTGATGTTTTTCTACTGCGGACATCAATCTAATTAGTATGTAATTAACATAACTATAGTGATGTTTTTCTACTGCGGACATCAATCTAATTAGTATGTAATTAACATAACTATAGTGTTGTTTTTCTACTGTGGACATCAATCTAATTAGTATGTAATTAACATAACTATAGTGATGTTTTTCTACTGCGGACATCAATCTAATTAGTATGTAATTAACATAACTATAGTGATGTTTTTCTACCGTGGACATCACTAATATTATTAGTATGGAATTAACATAACTATAGTGTTGTTTTTTTACTGTGGACATCACTAATATTATTAGTATGTAATTAACATAACTATAGTGATGTTTTTCTACTGTGGACATCACTAATATTATTAGTATGTAATTAACATAACTATAGTGTTGTTTTTCTACTGTGGACATCAATCTAATTAGTATGTAATTAACATAACTATAGTGATGTTTTTCTACTGTGGACATCACTAATATTATTAGTATGTAATTAACATAACTATAGTGATGTTTTTCTACTGTGGACATCACTAATATTATTAGTATGTAATTAACATAACTATAGTGTTGTTTTTCTACTGTGGACATCAATCTAATTAGTATGTAATTAACATAACTATAGTGATGTTTTTCTACTGTGGACATCACTAATATTATTAGTATGTAATTAACATAACTATAGTGATGTTTTTCTACTGTGGACATCACTAATATTATTAGTATGTAATTAACATAACTATAGTGTTGTTTTTCAAGTAACCAATAGTCATAATTGCATGATCTAGGTGGAATAATCTGGCGGCTATTCGAAAACGGTCTAGTAAAAAATAATTCGGTATTGGCAAATGAGCTGATCTAGGTGACATACGTTTCTCCAAACTTGTTTCAATTGCAACAATTGTCAGCGGTCTCACCAAGCGTATATAAGGGATGAGATCAATCACACCAATATAGTTCGAGATTGAAGGCTGCAATGAGGTCGATGTAGGCTAGCGATCTATGTTGCATGCACTTATTTGCAATCTGCGTGTCCGGCCTGTAGATTTTCTTACCCTCCCTCTCACCCTTTTTTCTCGCCTTCGTCCGGATTCGCGATTGCAGATTCCCATTCTCATCCATGTTTAGCCGGGGAGATCGCTGAGAATAGGTTACTATAAAGTGCCACGTTTCTCATTCCCCCAGAACCCCATAAGACTATATTTTTGCAATAAAGCATATTTGCATCACGTGCAAAACCTAATTTTCTTTCGAATTTCATCTGCTGCAGCATGATATGAGGTTATAAATGAGGTTATAAATTTTATAAACTTTTCCCAGCCTTTTTTGTCAATGATGTAACTCGATATCTCACTTTATTGTGGTCTCTGCCCTTTTTTGGAACATTTCGATCTAAGGCAATTTTGGATAGGTAGTGGCACAGAGTTGATTTGCGATTAATTTATGTTGATATGTTTTGGGTACAAGCATGAACGGAGCATATTGAACAAGGCAGACTTTAAGCTCCTGTAGTTTAGTAGTCGACATAGAGGGTAACATCGTCATGACGATGATGATGATGATGAAGAATCAATCTGCCAATGGTAGAGTAACTTGCGGGATTTAGCTATCTTAAAGCGGCCAGCACTTTCGAAAATCGCTAGAAAATAAAACAACACACTTGCTTCTAGTTTGCAAGCGTCACGTGTACGGTTCGAACGAGATAAACACGTGTAATAATGTAATGTTTTCTTTGTTTTTTGTTTTTCCTAATTGACGAAGGCAAATATACTCACCTACCCCCCCCCCCCCCCCCCCCAAGTGGTCAAACAAACTTACTCTCCTCTCCCCAAGTTAACAACCAACATTGACAAATTTGTCACGCACTCTTATAACTTGCTTGTTTCTACGCAAACCGCAGGTTAAAAGTCATGCAATGATATCAAATGAAAAAAAACTTGCATAATGGGCAATCCGAAAAAAGGTTGAACCTTCCCCACCCCCTCCTCTTTTCTAATAGCCCGCCCCTAATGACGTAGTCTATTCTGTTAATTACGAAAAACCACGCCCATTTCTCAAATTAAAAAAAAAACAAATCAGCAAACAAATACAAACTTTAAGAGTTGTTTTTCTGAAAGTTTGGCCGTATATTCTGACCAAAGCCATTTTTCAAATTCGAAAAACAAGGCAACAAACGAACACAAACTACAGGAGAACTTTATGGCCATGCCATGACATTTTGCAACCCTTTTTGGGCTGTGTTAAATTTCATGACCAGCGTATTCAATACTCTTGTTTTTTTCGACAAAAACAAGATATTGTAATTAGTAGTAGTTGATATGGCGGTTAATTCGTTCCACTACTTATTTTAATGACGTAGTTTCTATTCTGTTGATTACGAAAAACCACACCCATTTTTCTAATTAAAAGAAAAATCAAACAAACAAGACAACAAACACAGCACAAACTACAGTATTATTTTTTCTGAAATATTACCGAGCAAACGACCGTCATGACTGTGCAATAGTTTTGAGTTGTGTTAAATTTCATGACCATCGTCGGTATTCAATTTTCTTATTTTGTGACAAAAACAACAACAAAAACAAGATATATGTAATTAGTAGTTGTAGTTAATATGCCGATTAACCTGTTCATGAATATGAATTATTCAAGTGGTCCACGACAATATAAATGGAGCAGATGAAGCTGCAATGCTCACTTCAGAGCTACTGATACAGCGAAAAGAGCTTAGAGTGAAGGTTGGTTAATCAACAAGACTATACATTTGTCGTCAACAATGACTACCAGCAGTTCCTCGTCTGTTCGTGAGTACAATCACCTATCTTCTGTGAACTCGGGTAAAGCGTTGGCCTCGAATAACATTTGTTGTTTGGACAATTTGGGGGAAACAGGAAAGACCGTCAACCCTGAACATTATTCCAGTTCTTCTCTGTCGAGTTCATGGGTTCAATCTCAACCATTCATGGTTCGTCAATCTTTGGACAGTCCAACTCAAGGCCCATTTCCAGAGGAGTCCCCACTGTTGTGTGTCGCCGAGCCAGTGAGCTGCCATCTAGAAGAATATGGCAACGTCGATGTCGATGACGTTTTCCTCCATCTCCAACCACCAGATGATGTCATGTACGGTATGGTATGCTCAGCTACCAAAACCACGATTGTGTTCTCAAATAAGTGTATGGCATGCATCAACAGTGGTCGAAAGAAAGCAGGCCCTCGACGCAATGCTACTTGTCATGCTCTAGATGAATTCCAAAAAGCTCGTGTGACGGCACGCGTCATGATGAAAACGTTTGGTGAACAAGAACCCATGGAAAACCAGCTGAGCCAGTTTAGCTTCAATTGATCCGATATCGTCGAAAAAGAATAAAAAATAATCGGACTTGACATTACATATATAATAGAATAGAATATTTCCCCAATTTTTTCCTATTTTTTTACAGCGAAATTAGAGTAATCAATATAGAAATATAATATATATTTGGTAGCAACAAGAACACAAAAAATCATGTCCTTTTCATCCTCAAATGTGATTGCATGAAATAGTTTCAAGCAATTCATTTAAAACGACGGTATTTACGTCTTAAATCGTTGCATCGCAACGGGGTGCCTTGGCAACTTTGACTGGATCTATATTTTTCTACGACATCAATGATGTCACCTCGATGGATCGACTGTTGACTGGTCGCAAAAACAAATCCAGTCAAAGTTGCAAAGACGCCCGGTCTCGATGCAGCGATTTTAGCTGTAACTAAAGCTTAGATATTCTGTGAATGGTTTTTAAATTTTTCGTCATAAGCATTGTTGATATACACTAAGGACAAAGTTAGCCCTATAATAAAAGCAACACTTTTCCCGAATTGGATGCGTCGCCTGAATTCTGTGTGCTTTGCATAAGCCTTAACAATCATTTTGGCTTGAGTAACACTGATTGACAGGTTAGCTCACTTGGGAGATCATTATTGGTCTGTCAACCGGTAGGCCACGGGCTTGAACCCCAGGTTGGACCATCACTCAGAGTCTTAAAATTAATAATTCAGAAGAATGTTCTTCAATTTATAATTGTTAGGGATCGCGTCTTCTCGGATAAAGTTGTTAAATTGGAGGTCGCATCTCACATTAGCCGGTAACGGGGGGACGTAGAAGAACTACCGAGGAGGCAGGTCGCAACCATCCTCGGTGATAGGTCTACCTGCATGACTAATACATACTAGCTAGGGGTTAGGAAGTGCGGGCGGGATCGTTGTGAGGAACATTGTTATCCCTTCCTTTACATTGCGAATGGATAAACAATTGAACCAAAACAAACATCAGGCCAGATTTGAACCCTTTCAAAAATCAGTAGCAAATGTGGAAAGATCAGTTTTCCTCTCAAATGTATGTCATACGGCATCGTTGCATCGTGATGTTGAAGCGTGCTAATGAACCGAGGTATAGTTCTGATATAGTATTCAACAAGAATTGAAGCAATAATCGTACGAATGCCGGGTTTTGACGACCAAAACGGGTCTGATTTCGGCAAGATTATACAATAAACGAACTTGTTAGGTTTTGACACGCCGTTCAAGCCCATACTATAAAAACGTATAGATTCATTCGCTAAAACAATATACACGTATAGGATGGAAAGATGAACATACAATAGAAGTAACTATAGCATTTCAATACATTTGTATGCTATCTCAAGTGATCCACCTGCTTCGATTCTCTCTGATCTGACGGAGGTATTATAGCTGTACATGTCGAGTTGTTATCGGGATTCGGAATTTTCTCCGACATTTTTTTTTTGTTTGGTTGGTTTTTTTTATTTTTTTATTTTTTTATTTTTTTGAAAAGGTGCTATTTCAGACAGGTTTAATTTTAGGGCCACTTGGTCAATATCAATTTTTAATTCAATATTAATTCATACAAAAATATATATTTCCAATAACTTTCAAATTGATGAACACGAAATACCGTACGTAACACTATTGTCCTTTATTTATTTAATAGTTAACTATGTTTAAATTAAGCTTCGTAAGTCAAAGCTTTTAGTGTTGTAGTTCTGTCGGATGGACCGATAATTTTTTGTGGTATGCTCGTCTCCCATTTAAATGTTTTTGATGCTGCAGGTGTTTGCATCGGCGTGACTGTTGATTTTATTCTTTGGCCTTTGTAAGATAAACTTTTTCTTGTGTTTAGAGCTTTTTTAACGACATCCGTTGCCTGAAGAAAAAGAAACAAAGTCAGAGGCGGATCTAGGGGAGCGCCCTTTTTTTTAAAAAAAAAAAACGTGATCTATTTTTATAGATAGTACTTTTAATTTTTGATTGATGATCAGTAACTTTTTTATTAGTGCTTTTATGTGGGTCGTTTAGAACGTTCTGTTTATGCTTTCTTTCTTACTTGAACTTTATAAAATTATAAAATTGTCCTTGTGGTGTAGTGGTGGTTATAACACGTCGGACTAGAATACCGAAAACGTGGGTTCAAACTCTGCCAAGGGCATATGATATTTTTCTCTCAACATTTCTTTAATTACTACACACCGATTGCATTTACAAATTACTATATAAAATTATGATTTGTTTAAAAATTGTTTAAACCTCATTATTTATAACGAGATGTGTTTAATTTTATTGTGTAGTTATATTGATTAATTTCCAGTGAGAAAACCTCCTGTATGTAGCTAATCACAACAAGGCTTGTAGCTCGCTCAATGCCACCCTCTCATCTTCCTTGCACTTTCCCAATCTCATACCCAGAGCCTTTGTTGCCCTTGACCTGCGTCAAGAAACATCAGACTCTGGGAAAACGGAATTTTCAGCTCTGTTTTGGGTTACTACTGCCATGCCCGTAATGCAAAATGGGATAAAGCAATTCCCTTCACTCTAGAGTTTTTGTCTCAATTTTTGTCTCAAAAAGATGTGTTGAGTCCATGAAAAATGGGAATTAAACTTATGCACACTGTGAACAAAGAAATCATGAACAAACATCAGCAAGCTCCCTGTGTTTGCAGTTGTGTTTGAAAACTAAAGATTTATATTTTTAAGTGGTCTCAAATATTGCTCAAATCACTCGAAAACTTGCTTAACAATGAAAATTGATATTAAGGTAACATTTGTGACTGGTTTCTTGGGTATTGGGCTTAACTTTAGATTCATTGTTTTCTCAAGAACCAATCAGAATCTGATAAAAATTCCGTTTCGTCAGAATCTTATGTTTCTTGATGCTGATCAAGAGGAACGGAGGCTCTGGGTAGGAGATTGACACTTTCCTCAAAATCAATCCAAAAATATTCCTAAACTCAGACTACAAAATATGGCATAAAAGAGGAAGATAATCACAAATAATAGTATAAAAACTAGTATGATACTCTGATAAGACTGTGTCGGTGTTTCTATAGAAACAGTTGTAAAATGTGTAGATACATGTAAGTTATAGACGTTATAATGAAGTATTAAAGCAAAACAGAAGCTTAAGACGTTAGTCCTTCATCGAAGTAATATAATAAAAAAATCACAAAGTCCTTTAAATTTATTATACCAAAATTGAAAAATATAGCTAAAAAATCAGAACAAAAACTCTATACTCCAAAATTCAACATTCATACCATATAATCCGACAAGACTTGATTGAGTCACTTTCACATATTTAAAGCAAAAAACACAAACACTTCATCTAAAGTGCTACTATACCCCCTCACCCACTGATATAGTTTCAATTTTTTCATTTGTCCATATTCTTACAGATGCACAGATAAACTTGAAATTTAGTGACAACAATCAGGAACTAGTACTGCATTAATTCCTTGTATACTTTCTTGTTCTCACCACAGATTAATGTATGTATTGATTGATTTATTCAATTTCAGATCTTGCTAAACAATCCAGATGGAACCCCAGCTATGTAAAACCAATATAAACGTTGTACTGTACTGTAGTGAATTTTCAAAGATGATCACCTTACCACAGCTTAGAAAATGCATAAATTGCATCAAAATTTGATATTTTGCCTATAAATATTAATACAAGTTCTAATGGTAAGTTATAAGTTTCTTTGGCAAACATAAGATCCAACATACAAACTTGATGACTCTTCATATTGATCAATAACTTGCAAATGAGTAACTAAGTGGCATAGCTTGGTAAAAGGTAAAAGGTAAAGGTACTTATATTTAACGTCAGTAGTTCCTTCAGCTTGAAGCTGGTCTCACAGGAAGCCGACCATGTACACTTTACCCCCTCTCTGTCAATGGTCCTTATTACGGGTATTTAAAGCTACTACAAGCTATACAGAATAGAAAGAAGTCGAAACAAGGATGTGAACCTACTGTGAATCGAACTCGTAGGCCTCTCTCACAGACGGCCAAGCACTAACCAAATGTGCCATCCTTGCTCCTTATCTTGATAAAAACAACACACTGTTAGAGCGTGTCAGCTTGCTGAAAGAATCGCTGGCATGCGCCAATGATTCTTACAGATAATACCCAGATGCTGATGTTCAGAAATATCTGTAGGCTCTCAACTAATAAGATAGATCCTGAGTACAATGCATAATAACAACATTAAACAGGCATACTACATGTACAACTGTATGCTTATCAGATTCATTAATGTTGTATGGTCTAGAGCAATATGGGGACAATGCAAAATCATTACCTTCTAGGCTCCTTGAATTACTTGTAAATAAAATTTGTGGCGGCTTTATGGACAATCATAATTGTGATTTTGTATAGAACTACAGGGAAGAAATGGCTGTGAGAAGAAAAGAAAGAGGAAAGGGTCCTCCTAAGAAAGGTTGGTAGACATATTATATTTTTTTTAATTTATTTTTTAATTATTAGATTTTCTTTGCTTGAAGTGAAGGCAGGGACACCATCACAGCTTTCACCAATTAGTACAGTGGACCCTGGGACCTCCAGTTTATTGTGCTTGTCCAAAAAGACATGAAATTTTAACCATTTAAAGATGTAATTACAAAGGCAGCTATTTCTCTTCAGTTATTTTAAGACCCTGAGTGTTGGTCCGGCCATGAGGATCGAACCCGTGACCCACTCAATGGACAGGTGCTTAACCAACTGAGCCAACTGTGCGGCAGTTATTTATATTGTGCTTTGTTTTTTTATTGTTTGATTTGGAGTCTTTTGTTGTTGTTGTTTGTTGTTATTTTTTCTTGCATTATGATGTAATTTGTGCTCTAGTACCTAAAGAAACAACCCTACCTTGTGTGCTGTCTCTTGGTTATTTCCCTTCTCTTAATGTCTTGCAATGATATTGTCTTTAGGTGAAGGAAAAAGGTCTAAAGGAAAGAAAAAGAAGTGATGGTTAAAGCATTGAGTGAGACTTAGCTGTGAAAAAAACTCTGCATGTCATGTTCATGTAAATATGTATTAATAAAAGGAGAAAAATGAGTGATTAAACTAATAGAGGTTATTTTTAAACATTTTAAGATAAAATTGAACGATAGAATATTCTATAGAAAAATGAGTAAAAGATTTTTTTCAACTATAAAAATGAGAAAAGAAGTTGCTACTAATATTTTTTAAAGTTTTTATTTAAATCAACTTTATTTTAAAATGTGAAAACAAGCAGAGTGTTGGAATATCATTTTGTGCAAAAAATTGAATACAGATCTAAACATAACTATAGTGATGTTTTTCTACTGTGGATATTAATCTAATTAGTATGTAATTAACATAACTCTAGTGTTGTTTTTCTACTGTGGACATCAATCTAATTAGTATGTAATTAACATAACTATAGTGATGTTTTTCTACTGTGGACATCACTAATATTATTAGTATGTAATTAACATAACTATAGTGATGTTTTTCTACTGTGGACATCACTAATATTATTAGTATGTAATTAACATAACTATAGTGATGTTTTTCTACTGTGGACATCACTAATATTATTAGTATGTAATTAAGGTAGTTCGGGACCCTTGCTACTGCGGATCCTGCTTGCGCATGTGAAATCAAATAAAATTTCTCGTGCGGTTAAAAAGACATTTTGTTGTAGAGCCAAAATATGGTCATTCTTGAACTTTTTGTTAAAAAATAACATCATATCATTGAATACGGGCCTCAAAAGCATCTAGTGCCCATTCCCGCGCGTCCAAAACATTGAAATCATCTTATTTTCCGCGCGTCTTTTGCTTATAGCTCTAAAATTAACACGGTGACACCCGATTATTTTTCCATTTGTGTATTTGGCATAAACCCAGCTTTGAAATTTTGAAATAAAAAATACATGGTCTTCGAGACCAAAACATTGTAATTTTGACTTTTTTGGGGTAAAATGTACAAAAAATTAATGAAGCTCTTCTTTTAAATCTCCGTAAAATATCTCAGTCGATGTCTTCTCCAAGGAATAAATTTATGAGAGCTATAACGAAGGGAGTATTTTGTCAAACTCTTATAGCAGATTTGTAAAAAACTTTCAAATTTGTTTGCAAGAATATAACTTTCAACAAATTTGATGTTACTTTTTTTAGTTGAAATGGGGCAAAAATGGGCCTTTTACCACCCCCCACAGTTCCAAAACAAGCGCGGTGACCCCTATTTTTTATTCCATTTTTGTTTTTCATATGTGTCAGTCCTTATGTAGAAAAAGTTTTAAAAAAATCTATCGGCGGGAAGTGTGGATCCCGAACTATCTTAACATAACTATAGCGATGTTTTTCTACTGTGGACATCACTAATATTATTAGTATGTAATTAACATAACTATAGTGATGTTTTTCTATTGTGGACATCAATCTAATTAGTATGTAATTAACATAACTATAGTGATGTTTTTCTACTGCGGACATCACTAATATTATTAATATGTAATTAACATAACTATAGTGATGTTTTTCTACTGTGGACATCACTAATATTATTAGTATGTAATTAACATAACTATAGTGATGTTTTTCTACTGTGGACATCACTAATATTATTAGTATGTAATTAACATAACTATAGTGATGTTTTTCTACTGTGGACATCAATCTAATTAGTATGTAATTAACATAACTATAGTGATGTTTTTCTACTGCGGATGTCAATCTAATTAGTATGTAATTAACATAACTATAGTGATGTTTTTCTACTGTGGACATCAATCTAATTAGTATGTAATTAACATAACTATAGTGATGTTTTTCTACTGCGGATGTCAATCTAATTAGTATGTAATTAACATAACTATAGTGATGTTTTTCTACTGTGGACATCACTAATATTATTAGTATGTAATTAACATAACTATAGTTATATTCTAATTCGCTCCCCCGCTCAAACGAATATAAAACATTTACCATTAAATACTACAAGACTTCAGGGGAGTGTCCACACGACAGCGCGTGCGTGCTTTATTGAACTCTGTGACATGTTTTGAGTACTAATGATAGGCTATAATCATTCGATAAAATTGCATAACGTTACCGGCGTTTACATAACAATTATGTTGTCGTAATTGGGGATGAACCCTTGCTTGTATCTGGAATGAGTTTATCCTCTTATGTTGCACTTGATTAATTCGTTCATTTTTTATTTTATTTTTATTTTTATGTATATATCAGCACGACGGAAGAACGGTCGTTGGACGCGAATGGATTATTGCACAACTTGCACCCTTTTATATACGCGTCCCTTCACTGAACCGTATACTCTCCAGAGTATACTTAGCGTTCCATTGTGCCTATACGCTAGTTCCGTAAACAATGATAAATACATTTATATTCTAATTCGCTCCCCCGCTCAAACGAATATAAAACATTTACCATTAAATACTACAAGACTTCAGGGGAGTGTCCACACGACAGCGCGTGCGAATATAAAGAACGGGCATAGCTAAAGAGGTCAAATGATACTTGATATGAATAAATAAATAAATAAATAAAATAAAAAATCAATAAATAAACAAACAAGTAGGAAAGTGGAAAGTGTAATACATTATAATGGTAGGCGCTGGATCAGTAAAGGATGGGACTTAGAGGCCTAACGACTTAGACACTGACAGAAGGGCTTCGATGTTGTCTTTGATGTAACCATCTTTTGCTTTCTCCGACTTCCATCGCCCATGCCTTTTGAATAAACGATCTGAAATGTTAGCGTTTGCAGCAGCAGAAGCCCCCCCCGCTCGAAAGCTATGTAAACCGAACATGTCTTTAGGGAGGCCAATGCACTCTAATGCTTCTAAAACTATTTCCCGAGACCTGGAATAGGATAATGGTTTGGACCCACGAAGAATATATGTGCCTGTAGAGCTGAGAAAAGTTAGAGACCTAAATATAAATTCGTCTGAACCCAAAGGGATTTTTGCAACATCGAGATACCTGTGTACGAGTTGAACAGGGCATGTAGGGCCGAAGGTCTTAGCAATAACAACCCACGCGCCATCCCGGTAGATGTCTGTTTTACTCTTTTCTATGAAAATGCGGACAAACGTAGGTTCAAATTGAAAATCACAACCTCTGAGATTGATGACTTCACTGAAACGCAAGAACCCGGTGTAACTAAGAACACTAATGGCCAACACTCTTAGATCTGAAAGTGTGGCTAGGTGGTGACCAAATTTGGAAAATAAGCGCTTCATAATATCTGGTGAAATAGGTTCTTTTTTACGCACAGGCTGGCTTAGAATTCTTTTAGCGGCTTCTAGTATGGTGGAAACCATGCTATGTTTACAAGGATCCCCAAACCCTGAAATATCGTGATACCATTTTATCCCGTAATGAACCTCGTTTATTATGCAGGATGACACACCCTCTTGAATTAAGCTAACGATAAATAAGCAGATATAGTTAGTGGAAGCGGGGAGAATAGAAATTTCTGGATAATTGGCAGCCCATTTCTGCCAGCGTTGGAAACCGCGACGGTACTTAGTTTGTGTGTTCTCTGCTTTGCTTTGTGTGAGCAGGCCAAAGACACTGGTGGATAGATTTTGCAGGCTGGGGTCTTGAACGTTATTGAATTGTCTTGAAACTGCATCTTGTAATAAATCTATAGAAGTAGATCAAAAGGTTAGCCGTAAAATCCTGATAGATAATTGACATTAAACCTGAAAACACTGATGGTAGAGATCTCATGTAAGTCAATCGACTAGTGTGCATAGCAGATATACAGTGGTAAAACTAAGGTTGCACAATACGTTTCTCTGTCAATCGACTATATTGAGCTTTTTGAGTGCTAATCAGCTAAACAATCATATACATTCTGAAAAGCTAGATTAATCAAGAATAACTCATAGGGGTCAATCGACCAGTCAATTGGTGGTATAAGAGCTGCACCAATCTCATTAAACTAATCAGTTCTGAAGGAATAGACGGTAATGACCATGTTACTTGCTAATCAGCTGAACATAAATTATCTGGAAAAACGAACCAAACGTTACAGTCGTAACTAAGTCAGATCAATAACCTTGTAGTGTAAAATAATCAAATAACAAACCCTGGTAGATTTTGGCTGCTTTCTGTCAATCGACCTTAATAAGCAGTTAACAAGCTATACAATCGTATGCTGGCTTATAAAGCAGCCCAATCGTTTTTTTTTTTTTTTTTTTGTAATCAAGATCGACCATACCAATCGGCTAAGTCGCTAATCTTGAGCATTTCTCTCTCTTTTTTTTTTTTTTTTAATTATTACGTAGTTACGTATCAGCCAATGGCGAAGCGATACGAATAGCAATAACCTGGCTCGTAAATCTTGATGAACCTAAAAGGGAATCTTTGTAATTACCTAAAACGAAAATACCGATCCCACTCGAAAAAACGATGCATTCTTTAACGTAGGGTTTGCAGTTAAAGGCGTCCTCGAACAGTAATGGCCAAAAACCGCTCGAAGGCCAATAAGGGACTATTAAAGTACCCCATGCTTTGCTGGCTAACAAGTGTTTAATGACTTGAACGACACAATGCAAAGGTGGAACTAACCAGTTATTTTCACCTGCCCAGCTAACCGAAAAAGCGTCTACGCGTTCTGAGCCAGGAACAGAAAAACGAGAATTAAAACGAGGAAGGTGAGCATTAAAAGAATCGGCAAATCTGTCAACGGTGTGTGGACCCCAAACCTTGTCTATATACAAGAAAAACTGACGCGAAGTTGCCCAATCATCATAATCCGTAGTCTTACTGATATCGTCCGCAATTTTGTTCAACTCTCTGGGGATCCAGTACGGTAATAAGCAAATACTGTTATTCTTACATAAAGTAAAAATATCTATAGCCAAACTTTGTAAATCAGGTTTAGGGCTACCCACCTCTAGAATTCTAACCGCTGCCTGGTTATCAGAGTGCCATAGGACAGAACTGTTTTTGAGCGAAGAGCAAAAAGATAATAAACAAAAATGTATAGCCTTTAACTCCCGCCAAGTTGAACTTTTTAGTCTTTCGCTCGGATTCCACGAACGGAAAGAGACAGTGTTATAGTCGTCCAAAAAACCTCCACATGCAAAGTTGCTAGCGTCTGAGAAGCAAAGTGATCTAGGGACTGTATAATGATTGATATACTTTATATTAAGTATAGAGATGTTATTTTTCCAAAAAAATATTTCCTCTAAAGCCTCGTTATGACGACCGATATTGATGCGATCATACCAAGAAATTCTACCATCTATAATTTTGTATAAATATCTGGTCTTGAGCCTTGTTAAATTCCCTACTACAGGCGACATGGAAACAATGTGTCCTACTACACTGGCGCAATCTCGTGCAGTCACGTAAGGAGCTTTATTTAAGAAAGTATTAATTACCTGGAAAAACTTTGTCAGACGGTTAGTTGTGATCTTAAGGCTACCTTCGTTTAAATCCCAATCGATACCCAACCAGCAGAGCGAATTCACTGGTTCCCATAACGATTTTGTGCTATTGATAACAAAACCCGAATTCCGCAAGGTTAGCTTCACTAATTCAGAATAATTTTTTGCCGAGTCCCGCGAACACGAAAACCCACAGCCGTCGTCTAAGTAGAGGACGATGAACACCCCATTGAATCTCCAAAACTTTACTAAGGGCCTCAAAACTTTGGTAAAAATATATGGAGCTGAACTTAACCCAAAAGGGAGAACAGAAAAACAATAATGCTTTTTAATACCGTTAAACACCCAAGAAAAACCCAAAAATGTTTGGTGTTCGGGGAATATATCTATGTGATGGTAACCCGATTTAAGATCGAACGAGAACAAGAACCCGCCTTTGCTAACATAGGACATCAGTAAACGCCAATCCTCGAATTTAATTTTTTCCTTCCATAAGCATTGATTGACATGACGCAAATCAAGAATTAAACGTTTCTTACCCGATGACTGAACAGAAACCGACAGTGGGTTTACTACGTGAGGGATGAATGGCACCTCAATAACGGAATCGGTATTTAGGAGTTCTAAAATCGCGGACTCAACAAACTCAGTGTGGTCGTAAGCAGACTTATTATTTTCTAAAATGACACAAACTGGTGTTTCGATAAAAGGAAGTCGGTATCCGTGCTTTATAACATCTAAAACAAACGTGTTGGCATTGATAGTTTCCCAGTATGTAAGATGCCTGGCTAATCTACCCTTGAGTCTCGGGGGACTATCACTTTGCTCATATTCAAATTTTTCATCAATATCATAATCAAAATGCAAGTCGTTCATATTACAATAAACAAAGGTGATTCGCTTTGCATGAAAACGTATAGTAAATAATAAACACTATACCTTAACGGAGCTTACAGATTACCTCCACTGCGTGGTTGATTGTTAACAGTTGTACTTGTACTCTTAGGAGAAAACCTTCTACAATCGGCTCTCCAATGCCCTTGTAACCCACAGGCAAAACAAATATCGTTGGGACCCGCCCTTCTGGTTTGGAATCTGTTAAACTGTGGTCTGTAACTAGCTGATGGAGGGTAGTGCTGAGACGTCTGGCTTGGTGGATGGACAGAAATGTGGCTAGGAGAAAAAGGTTGAGTTAAAGTGTAGGGCTGTGTTCTTGCTCTGAGGGGGGGGCGGTTTCTTTGCTTTAGCTGTGTTTTCTTACGCAACGCCACCTGCTCGGCCTTTCTGATTTTTCGCTCGTCTTCACTGCCACTAGCCAGCTCGTCCGACAAGTATTCGTTTACCAAGTCCCAACCCGCCGGGGATTTATCGGCAAGCCTGATAAGCTTGTTACGTTTTTTGATCTCCTTAGCCAGCGTATCAAGCGAACTGTTGGCTTGTCCGTACTTTTTCTTCGCTAGGGATTTTTGCGCTGCTTCCACGTGCTCGGCTAACGATGTATTAAACTTGTGTTGTTGTTTGTTACCCTCGTATTTGAACGTTAGCTCTGAGGATTCTTTTATCTTCTTGGCCACCGATTCTGATGACGACGTCGCTTCGTCTCGCAGATCTTCTTTTAAT
Source organism: Diadumene lineata (assembly GCA_918843875.1). NCBI lineage: Eukaryota > Metazoa > Cnidaria > Anthozoa > Actiniaria > Diadumenidae > Diadumene > Diadumene lineata. The sequence continues at coordinate 7,976,875 of OU974075.1, read as the reverse complement.
GACGATAACTTCTTATCGAGATAATCCTTGAAAAGTGAAAATGTATCTGCAAGATCTGGATTTGGACGGCCCTGCGTATGGTTAGGATTCTCCGTTGGTTGTTGGTCAGCTACTTCTCGTGTTTCGTCTTCAGATATCAAATCTACATCGGTGTGTTCTAAAGAAGTCATTAGTATAAACCGACAAGAGAGGAGAGAGTTCAAAATATCAGCACGACGGAAGAACGGTCGTTGGACGCGAATGGATTATTGCACAACTTGCACCCTTTTATATACGCGTCCCTTCACTGAACCGTATACTCTCCAGAGTATACTTAGCGTTCCATTGTGCCTATACGCTAGTTCCGTAAACAATGATAAATACATTGATGTTTTTCTACCGTGGACATCACTAATATTATTAGTATGTAATTAACATAACTATATATAGTGATGTTTTTCTACTGTGGACATTAATCTAATTAGTATGTAATTAACATAACTATAGTGATGTTTTTCTACTGTGGACATCACTAATATTATTAGTATGTAATTAACATAACTATAGTGATGTTTTTCTACCGTGGACATCACTAATATTATTAGTATGTAATTAACATAACTATATATAGTGATGTTTTTCTACTGTGGACATTAATCTAATTAGTATGTAATTAACATAACTATAGTGATGTTTTTCTACTGTGGACATCAATCTAATTAGTATGTAATTAACATAACTATAGTGATGTTTTTCTACTGTGGACGTCAATCTATTTAGTATGTAATTAACATAACTATAGTGATGTTTTTCTACTGTGGACATCACTAATATTATTAGTATGTAATTAACATAACTATAGTGATGTTTTTCTACTGTGGACATCACTAATATTATTAGTATGTAATTAACATAACTATAGTGATGTTTTTCTACTGCGGACATCACTAATATTATTAATATGTAATTAACATAACTATAGTGATGTTTTTCTACTGTGGACATCACTAATATTATTAGTATGTAATTAACATAACTATAGTGATGTTTTTCTACTGCGGACATCACTAATATTATTAATATGTAATTAACATAACTCTAGTGTTGTTTTTCTACTGTGGACATCAATCTAATCCTTCGTCCGGATTCGCGATTGCAGACTCCCATTCTCATCCATGTTTAGCCGGTGAGATCGCTGAGAATAGGTTACTATAAAGTGCCACGTTTCTCATTCCCCCAGAACCCCATAAGACTATATTTTTGCAATAAAGCATATTTGCATCACGTGCAAAATCTAATTTTCTTTCGAATTTCATCTGCTGCCGCAGGATAGTGATTTATCCTGTGGAACATTTCGATCTAAGGCAATTTTGGATAGGTAGTGGCACAGAGTTGATTTGCGATTAATTTATGTTGATATGTTTTGGGTACAAGCATGAACGGAGCATATTGAACAAGGCAGACTTTAAGCTCCTGTAGTTTAGTAGTCTACATATAGGGTAACATCGTCATGAAGATGATGATGATGATGAAGAATCAATCTGCCAATGGTAGAGTAACTTGCGGGATTTAGCTATCTTAAAGCGGCCAGCACTTTCGAAAATCGCTAGAAAATACACACTTGCTTCTAGTTTGCAAGCGTCACGTGTACGGTTCGAACAAGATAAACACGTGTAATAATGTAATGTTTTCTTTGTTTTTTGTTTTTCCTAATTGACGAAGGCAAATATACTCACCTAACCCCCCCCCCCCCCCAAGTGGTCAAACAAACTTACTCTCCTCTCCCCAAGTTAACAACCAACATTAACAAATTTGTCACGCACTCTTATAACTTGCTTGTTTCTACGCAAACCGCAGGTTAAAAGTCATGCAATGATATCAAATGAAAAAAAACTTGCATAATGGGCAATCCGAAAAAAAGTTGAACCTTCCCCACCCCCTCCTCTTTTCTAATAGCCCGCCCCTAATGACGTAGTCTATTCTGTTAATTACGAAAAACCACACCCGTTTGTCAAATTAAAAAAAAAAACAACAACAAAGCAGCAAACAAATACAAACTTTAAGAGTTGTTTTTGTGAAAGTTTGCCCGTATATTCTGACCAAAGCCATTTTTCAAATTCGAAAAACAAGGCAACAAACGAACACAATACTCTTGTTTTTTCGACAAAAACAAGATATTGTAATTAGTAGTAGTTGATATGCCGGTTAATTTGTTCCACTACTTATTTTAATGACGTAGTTTCTATTCTGTTGATTACGAAAAACCACACCCATTTTTCTAATTGAAAGAAAAATCAAACAAACAAGACAACAAACACAACACAAACTACAGTATTATTTTTCTGAAATATTACCGAATAAACGACCGTCATGACTATGTGCAATAGTTTTGAGTTGTGTTAAATTTCATGACCATCGTCGGTATTCAATTCTCTTATTTTGTGACAAAAACAACAACAAAAACAAGATATGTGTAATTAGTAGTTGTAGTTAATATGCCGATTAACCTCTTAATGAATATGAATTATTCAAGTGGTCCAAGACAATATAAATGGAGCAGATGAAGCTGCAATGCTCACATCAGAGCTACTGATACAGCGAAAAGAGCTTAGAGTGAAGGTTGGTTGATCAACAAGACTATACATTTGTCGTCAACAATGGCTACCAGCAGTTCCTCGTCTGTTCGTGAGTACAATGACCTATCTTCTGGGAAGTCGGGTAAAGTGTTGGCCTCGAATAACATTTGTTGTTTGGACAATTTGGGGGAAACAGGAAAGACCGTCAACCCTGAACATTCTTCCAGTTGTTCTCTGTCGAGTTCTTGGGTTCAATCTCAACCATTCATGGTTCGTCAATCTTTGGACAGTCCAACTCAAGGCCCATTTCCAGAGGAGTCCCCACTGTTGTGTGTCGCCGAGCCAGTGATCTGCCATCTAGAAGAATATGGCAACGTCGATGTCGATGACGTTTTCCTCCATCTCCAACCACCAGATGATGTCATGTACTGTATGGTATGCTCAGCTTACAAAACCACGATTGTGTTCTCAAATAAGTGTATGGCATGCATCAACAGTGGTCGAAAGAAAGCAGGCCCTCGACGCAACGCTACTTGTCATGCTCTAGATGAATTCCAAAAAGCTCGTGTGACGGCACGCGTCATGATGAAAAAGTTTGGTGAACAAGAACCCATGGAAAACCAGCTGAGCCAGTTTAGCTTCAATTAATCCGATACCGTCGTAAAAGAATAAAAAATAATCGGACTTGACATTACATATATAATATAGAATATAATATTTTCCCAATTTTTTCCTATTTTTTACAGCGAAATTAGAGTAATCAATATAGAAATATAATATATATTTGGTAGCAACAAGAACACAAAAAATCATGTCCTTATCATCCTCAAATGCGATTGAATGCAATAGTTTCAGGCAATTCATGTAAAACGACGGTATTTACGTCTAAAATCGTTGCATCGCGACGGGGTGCCTTAGCAACTTTGACTGGATCTATATTTTTCTACGACATCAATGATGTCACCTCGATGGATCGACTGTTGACTGGTCGCAAAAACAAATCCAGTCAAAGTTGCAAAGACGCCCGGTCTCGATGCAGCGATTTTAGCTGTAACTAAAGCTTAGATATTCTGTGAATGGTTTTTAAATTTTTCGTCATAAGCATTGTTGATATACACTAAGGTCAAAGTTAGCCCTATAATAAAAACAACTCTTTTCCCGAATTGGATGTGTCGCCTGAATTCTGCGTGCTTTACATGAGCCTTAACAATCCTTTTGGCTTGAGTAACACTGATTGACAAGTTAGCTCACTTGGGAGATCATTCCGGTAGGCCACGGTCTTGAACCCCAGGCCGGACCATCACTCAGAGTCTTTAAATAATTGAGAATAATGTTCTTCAATTTATAATTGTTAGGGATCGCGTCTTCTCGGATAAAGATGTTAAATTGGAGGTCGCATCTCACATTAGCCAGTAACGGGGGACGTAGAAGAACTACTGAGGACACAGGTCATGACTAACCTCGGTGATAGGCCTTCCTGCATGACTAATACATACTAGCTAGGGGTAACCTCGGGTTAGGAAGTGCGGGTGGGATCGTTGTGAGGAATATTGTGATCCCTTTCATTTACATTGCGAATGGAAAAACAATTGAACCAAAACAAACATCAGGCCAGATTTGAAAAGTGTGGAAAGATCAGTTTTCCTCTCAAATGTATGTCATACGGCATCGTTGCATCTTGATGTTGAAACGTGCTAATGAACCGAGCTATAGTTTTGGGATAGTATTCAACAAGAATTGAATCAATAATCGTACGAATGCCGGGTTTTGACGACATGCAAAACGGGTCTGATTTCGACAAGATTATACAATAAACGAACTTGTTAGGTTTTGACACGCCGTTCAAGCCCATACTATAAAAAAGTTTAGATTCATTCGCTAAAACAATATACACGTATAGCATGGAAAGATGAACATACAATAGAAGTAACTATAGCATTTTCAATACATTGCTATGCTATCTCAAGTGATCCACCTGCTTCGATTCTCTCTGATCTGACGGAGGTACTATAGCTGTGCATGTCGAGTTGTTATCGGGATTCGGAATTTTCTCCACCTTTTTTTTTTTTTTTTTATTTGGAAAGGTGCTATTTCAGACAGGTTTAATTTTAGAGCCACTTGGTTAATATCAATTTTTAATTCATACAAAAAATATATATTTCGAAATACCGCACGTAACACTATTGTCCTTTATTTATTTAATAGTTAACTATATTTTTCATTTAAGCTTCGTAAGTCAAAGCTTTTAGTGTTGTAGTTCTGTCGGATGGACCGATAATTTTTTGTGGTATGCTTGTCTCCCATTTAAATGTTTTTGATGCTGCAGGTGTTTGCATCGGCGTGACTGTTGATTTTATTCTTGGGCCTTTGTAAGATAAACTTTTTCTTGTGTTTAGAGCTTTTTTAACGACATCCGTTGCCTGAAGAAAAAGAAACAAAGTCAGAGGCGGATCTAGGGGAGGGCCCTTTAAAAAAAAAAAAAAAAACGTGATTTATTTTTATAGATAGTACTTTTAATTTTTGATTGATGATCAGTAATTTTTTGATTAGTGCATTTGTCAAGTACTAGCCGTATCGCGATCCGCCGTTTTAAAATGAGACAGTAAATACGGAAAAAATCACGAGATATAGAATCTCGTTATTTACCTTCTTTTTACTTTTGATAATATTAATATGAAAGTCTTGCTCATCCATGCAAGATCGAATCTCGGGGAACATGCCATCTCGTATTGGTGGAAGAATAGATTTGCCTGAAAATTTTGAACTCGCTTCAGAAGCTTTGCAAGTTGGAGTCGGGAGCTGAGGTCCAAACGCATCACGTATGTGAGCCTCCACTGCTCGTCCAGCGGTCTTTCCTAAGTTTCCTTTGGTAATTTCGTTGACAGTCCTTCCAGGAAATAGACGCGAGAATATTGAAAGAACTTCTTTGTTGTTGGAGTTGAGGTAGAGGCATTTAAGGACGTCCTCTCTTGCACCATCACTGTCCTAATTTTTGAAAAGATAAAAAGAAATTAACATTTTGTCTTACAGCAAACAAGCAATTCAAAACTACCCATATACCTCCACCCCGTTTCAACGGTTATAATTAGCATATGTTGAGCATTTTTTCATCGAAAAAGCTTTTTCAAAGAAAATTATTGCTTTTATGCTTCAAAAGCCCTACAACCTAAGTGAAACAACACATATATACTAGGCATGCAGGAAGGAAAATGTCTGTTAAAAAAACCGACGAGAAAATACTGCAGATTGGCAGTATCAGCGGCCACTTTGAGTTGAGCTCTGCATCAAATATTGACCAAACATGGTGGTAAAATTATGCTAACTAATTTGAATATTTGTGGGCATGGAACTGCACTACATATTCTTACCCATATAAACCCCCGGGGGGGGGGGGTACCAAATCGCTGATGTTTTACCCTAAAAGATACGACGAGCACATCCGATCGTTTACCATTGGAGTACCACCCCCCCGGATAATCCCCTTATGAGTTTCTGTTTAAAATGAGTCCAGTGCGTTGCAGTGTTATAATCATTCGACGTACCTCTATCATATACCTGGCCCTTGCTCTAGACAAATAATACGACGATACTTTAGGATTATAATTGATGGCTGTAGTAAGACAATCTATGGCCTCTAAGTAATGGCGATCATAATATTCCAGTATTCCAAACTCGTTATATACCACAGACATCCTGGAAAGCACAGTCTGGTCGTTAGGGTCCATCTCGAGGGCTTGTTGATAGTCGGATAAAGCAAAGTGTAATTCACTTGCACGGAAAAAACAATCTAGAAATTAATTGACACAAAGATGTTACTTTCTAAAGGGTGATCGGAAATACAGAAAAAGGTTTTCTTGATCTGTGCCAGGCATACAATTTTAGTTATACCGTATAATGCATAAATCAATTGAAATAGTTAGACCAGTGGCAGGCAAAGCGTCTTCAAGCAAAGACATCTTAGGGTTTTATCAGTGTATATAGCTATTTCAAATAACGTTGTCGTTCGGAAGTACAGAATACAGGAATACAGACGTTGTCGTTCCACACATTTTAGTTATGACTTGACTTGCTTTCTGTTCGCTCCATAGATTAAAAGGTCAATATTAATCTTTTTGACTGTCCAAGATGCCATTTCACATTGTTGTGACTTTTACCCATCATATAGCTAGTCGTCTTTGAAAGGCCACCATGTGGCCTGCATGATGACAACGTTATTTAAAATTGCCATATTGACTAGTTGAATAATGAGCAGGTTGCACAGTGAAGGACTGAGGGACATACCTCCACGATTGATGTATAATCCTTTTTCATTCTTCTCCCCTTTGATGGACTTGTTTAACAGAACTATGGCTTCGTCGTAGAACCCTTTACTGAAAAGTCACAAATTTACAAAGAAGTGAGTTATCATTTTGATACTAAACGTTTACTAACTCATTGTCCTGTTCTCTTGACAACAAATTGAATTAACGCCCAAATACGTTTTTCCTCGCACATGAACGGCAAAGGTTAGATTTACCTCAACAAGAAAGGTATAGAATGGTTTTCCTTCGCCATACTCTACGTGCAGAGCCACTTTTCTCCACCGCCGAAAAAGCGAGGAGAAAAATGGTGAGCTATTTTTCTCTTCGCTTTTTCAGCGGGGGAGAAAAGTGGCTCTGCACGAGTATCCTCGCCAAGGCTCTGAGCTCTGATTTCTCAAGGCTATAGGATGGTCTTTCAATGAATAAAGGATTCCCTAGGCTCGGAAGCTCAGGATATATACAAATCGTGCCTACGCGCTTGGGTTCAGGTTTTAAAACTAGGACTCACGATGAACGCCCTAAGATTGGACCACTAATTGGTAGTTACTATTTACTGAAGATAGCATAGTGTATTTCAAAAGTATAATTGGCTAACCTGAAGCATTCTACAGCGAAGTCATTATAACAGAGCAGAAGCTGCCTTTGTGCCTCTTTGTATATTTGGTTATTCTCGTCATGATCTGCTTTGTCCATTGCAAGTAGAAAGTCGTCAATAGCAGCATTAAATTCACCAGTTCGTCTGTGCAGAGCACCCCTGGATAGAAGCAAGACTAAACATCAAAGAATTGTCATATATATATTTACCCATGAAAGGTTACTTGAGCAAGGACAAAAGCCCAGGCAACAGGCTTTCTCTAAACCGCCTTTCTTAACGTTTATTTACATAAAGCTGGATAAATTTCAAAAAATATTCATGTTCAAATGTTTTTCTATTTGTAGAATATGTAGAGACGGAAGGTCCTGTACAAGAAAAATGAAAAAAAAAACATACTCCATACCTGAAGACATGATATTCTGGGATTGCTGGATTAGTTTCCAAGGCAACAGATATTTTTGTCAGAGCCTCCTTAACTTTCCCAACTAGTAAAAGCTGTACAGCCTGGAAAGATATGAATGATAAGATTATCATATACATAAATATCCACTGACAAAACAATTGTAAAGGCCAACAGGCATTAGCAAGTGTCAGCAAATGTGAAGGGCCAGCTGCAAATGAAATAGCATTTTGCATTACGTGAAAAACGATAATCTAGAAAACGCCCGACCATGCGCACATAGTTTGACTGCGTTTTATTTGTTCAGTTGTAAACGTTTTTTTTTAGTTCACTGAATGTGACTGAAAAGGTTGAGGGCCATGAGCAAATTTTAAAATCTGGTTTATGGAAGGATTCAGCCGTCTTGCATGGTTTGCCGAATGAAAGACTCCCACACAAGACGGCTGCAGCGAAGCCTCCTGCGTGCTCACGTATCTCCTCATCCTTCCTTCGGGTTTCCTTTGTAGCTGCTAGAGAGAGGAAACCGAGTAAATTAAATACCCTTGAAAAGAAACTCGTGAAGAAAATTGAAATGTGTAACGTCATTCAATGCTCCGAAATATGCATCTGAATATTAAAAATGGATATAATAAATAAAGTAGTAGACTAGTATTGTAGAACACTCACGAACCTGCTGTTTGCTATCACTGGCTCTCTTCTGTAAAGCCTTCATCAATGATTGGGCTTCTTCATTTTCAGGTGCCAACGTCAGTGCATCTTTAACATCATAGTAACAAAGGGTAGACTGTATAAATTTGAAACAATGTGAAAATTATTATATCATATATATAAATATTCTACGTCTATTTACCAAATATTTCAACATTTAATTATAATAAAATATTGTTAAAGGTAGTTCGAGATCCACACTTCCCGCAGATAGAAGTTTTGAAAACTTTTTTCTACATAAAGACTGACATATATAAAAAAAATGAAATCAAAAGTAGGGGTCACCGTGCTTGTTTTGGAACTGGGGGGGGTGGTAGTAGGCCCATTTTCCCCCTATTTCATCTAAAAGAAGTAGCATCGAATTTGTTGAAAATAATATTTTTGCGAACAAATTTGAATGCTTCGAGTCTCTCTTTGCTATAGTTCTCACAAATTTATTCCTTGGAAATGACATTGACTGATATATTTTAAAACTAAATGAAGAGCTTCATTAATTTTTTGTACACTTCATTCCTGTATGAAATATGATGTTATTATAAAAAAAACTGAGAATGACCATATTTGGGCTCTAATGCAAATTTTTTTTTAATCGCACCAGAATTTTTGTTTATTTCACATGCGCGAGCAGGTTGTGCAGTAGTAGGGTCCCAAACTACCTGAAAATATGGTATATGTCTAAAGTAATGACAATCAAGCAGTTTATTTGAAAGGTGGTAGCATGGACAACTGCTCATATTGCAAGCATGGCAATTGTCACAATTTTAGGCCGCAAATTAAGTAGTTATTGTTCTGATTGTAATTAAAAAATGGACAATTTTCAGCCTTTAAAGATGTATACAGGCTAAGGCTCGACAACTTACATTTCTAAAAAGTTCATGTAGTCTTGCTCTCATAATGAATAAATCAGGATTGCTATTCTCTTCTTCCACTCTCTTATTAACCAGAGCTAAGCATTCTCCATGTCTTTGTAAAGCAGACAGACATGCCACACTGAAAAAATGAATTTAAATGACATGAATATATGTACATACAAAACAATTTTGTCTTATGTGTAAAATTGACCCGGGGGGGGGGGGGAGGGGGGCAAAATCATGAGTTTCAGTGGCTTAATTTAACCCCTAAAAGATACCAAAAAGTAAGAATTTGACAAATTTCATATTTTTAAACCCTAAAAGATGCCAAATCATCCAAAGCATCCCCAATCGATTATCATCAGAGTAAACAACATTTGTTGATTTGGTATCTCATAGGGAGCCCGATAAAAATTACAAAATTTTAGTGTAATGAAAGCAACCATTGAGTCAATATATATTGTTTGAAATATTGAGTATGCTGCTATTGAACTTATTAAAAAATTGCATTTTTAATTTTTAATATCTTTTAGGGGTTGAAAATTTGTTGGGCTGCACCATTCTTACAGAATGAGTACTGGTATTTCTTAAGGATTTTAACCTTTCAATGTATACTGGCTAATCTGTTTTAAATTGTGCCTCTAGCATATCAGGCTTTCTTAGACACTGTGATCTAAGAAAGAATGTGTTAGAGACTATTGACCTCCATACGGTGTGGATGATCTAATAGAATTATGTAAATTATAGTCAATGGTAAGGACAAACATTTTTTGAGTGAAACAAACAAACCTTCTTGTATGATATCCTATAACTTCAGGCTTCATTTCAGCAGCTCTTGAAAACGACTCTAGTGCTTCGGTATAAAGCTTTTGATCAAACAAGCATTGTCCTTGAAAGAAGTATATAAACGCAAGTCTTGAATAATACTCATCATTTTCAGGATCTAGAATACATGCTTTCTTATAATTCAAAATTGCTGATTGAAAGTCGCAGATTTGAAGGAATGATTCTCCTCTAGCGATATAGAATCTGATAATGTCTGGCTTGAGAGAAATAGCTTTGTTGAAGCAGGATATTGCTTTGGTGTCTTGATTGTCGTCTGAAAACTTTATTCCATCTTGATAACTGTGAAAGAAAATAAAGTGCAGTCAACAAAATGTCAATAAAATATAATGTCATTATCCAGTTAGTCACCTGCATCCTCCAGCTAAATTAACTGACTCCCTAGTTATTAGAAATATAATAGGTAACAATCTTAATGGAGCTTTCTCAACCACAATGCTTTGTGTGCCTCTTTTATTGTTTACAAAAAATTAAAAAAATATCTACAATATCATTTACCTTCAAAAATCAATCAATAGCCAATATAAAGAACGTTTAAGAAATCAATTCACTTGTGTAATAATAATAATAATATCTATGAGGCAAATTTTTAATGGCGAGATGATCAAACACACAGTAAAGTGTGAGTGAGTTACAATGTGAAGAATTAGAAGAGATTTTATTTCACCTCGAACATGGCCATGCACTCTAAGCATATACTGGTTAGACCACATTATGTTAAAATGCATCCTGCCTGAGACTGCTCTTTTAACAAATGGTCTTGTAGTAGTTTTTCCTCTGTGTTAATATTTTAGTACTATAATCTTCACTTTCTAAAAATGAGCTCGTGTTTGGTCTTGAATATTGATGAAATTTTTATTTTCAATATAATTTATAGGATTTGGCAAGATGTATTATTTCATTTTTACAATATATTGTATTTCAGATACATAAAAAACTATTTACTTTTTTGTTGTTGTTCTGTGAATAATGATTTATCTTGATCAGTTTAAAACATTAATTAAACAAATCTAACAATAAAAATATGTTTATAATACATGATTGTAACTTCATTATTTGAATCAACATGCATTTCTATTAAAATTGCTAAATTGTCTTCAAATATAAATATTGTCTGAATGTTTAAAAACCGTTAAGTTGCTTCACATCTGCAATTTTCTATTGCTGTTCAAAAATACAGTACAAGAATTTTAACCATTTCATATCATTTTACAAACTTACTGTTCTTCGGCTTTAGTGTCTACAACACTTTGTACGGTAAAAGCAATCGACTTTCTTCTGTAGCTGGAATATGGAGTACTAGTAGTTGGAACAAGCTCTGCCAATCTAAAAGAATTCACGATAGTCTTTTTGCGTTGCTTTTTCTCGATGGCAAGCTGCACAGAGAGTCCATCGTTCTCAACTTCGTCGCTTTCTGGCGAAAGTCGACTCTTCGCTATGGAAATATTTGGAGTTGGTTCTTGTACGAAACGAACTTTTTCTCGACTAGTTACTTCAGAAATGCGATCCGAAGCAGGAGAGCAAGGTGGATTTCTCGACATCAGACCTTTTTAGAAACTTTTTAGCGCATTATTGTGGTTGTAATTTCTTTGTTATTGCACCAATAAGTCAACTTATGCGAATAACATTCACCACTGAAATGCGATTATGTTTGGCTGTTGCTAAGAGATTATTGTTCCGCTGACCATTCAAAGCGCTGTTTCAATCACAGCACAGGAATCCCAAACACTAACGGTTAAAAAGGTGATCTATCCAGCGGGACTATCCATAGTTATAACTATGATCTATCTAAATTCTCAAATGACGATTGTATGAATTTTTTTTTTTTTTTTCACTGATATATGATGTGGTTATGTGTAACATAATCGAAGATATTAGACCATTTTAGCATATAAAAAAGCTCACTCTACAAATTCGAGTTTAAATAAAGTTTATTGCATTTATAAAGGTTGATTATTACATTTACTGTACATGTCTAGGTTATTACATTTACGGTTGGTTATTACATTTACTGTCAAGTTTATTACATTTACGTTTGATTATTACATTTACTGTCAAGTTTATTACATTTACGTTTGATTATTACATTTACTGTCAAGTTTATTACATTTACGTTTGATTATTACATTTACTGTCAAGTTTATTACATTTACTGTTGATTATTACATTTACTGTTGTTATTAAATTTAGCGATGATACACCCTTTGATAGTTGAAAAAGTGCAAAAATGTTCTAATTAATTTTAAAGTAATATCTAATTAAAAAATGTCACTGAATGATGTTATGTTATCTTTTTACAACTTACTATGAAATTGCATCCTCAGTATAATACACGGCAGTCCACCTCAAAAGAGTCATATAAATCAATAAAAAACATTTTCAGTACATTTCTTTCTTTTTCCGTGTTCTGCTTCTTTTTATAAAAAATCCGGCATTGTTATAAATAACTTTTTTTTCTGAAAAAAAAATAACATGCTGATAAAAATTATAAAAACGTGTTGAATCTTGTTTTTGTTGTAGTTTTCAGGAAAAAAATTATTTACAACAAGCTCCCTCGTCTGTACCAACAATTTCACTCAAAAATATGCTGCTCAACAAGAATTTTGCTCCCGGGATTCGCTCCCTAAACTCTCCCTCATATTAAAATCGATACACAAGAGGGCGCTTGCTCCTGAAACACATTCATGTAGCAGTTCTGCTCCTAGAGCTTTCTCCCTCATATCAAACCAGTTTGTTATGATAGGGATTTCGCGTTTCATAACAAGTTAAAATCGCTTTTTGCGTTTGGCACGTCACAAAATGTATAATATATGGAATTTTATCACTGAAACACTTGGTGAAAAAAGGTAATATTGGACCAGAAAATGATAAGGGTATCGAGACGTATAGCACGGGTCCGGAATATTCAGACTAATTTGCATAATTTTGACACCATATTTGGTCAATATTTGATACCGCATACTGACTAGATTCAAAATGGCCGCTGAAAACCAAACATCATAGCAAAATTTAATGTTTTTTTTTAGAATAGGCTTTCCATTCTTCCTTTCTTTCCTTTCTCAATAAGTGTTGTTTACTTAATTTTGTAAGGTTTTGGAAGCATTTATAGATATGACTTTATAATAACAATAATAAATAATAAATAAATTTGTAAAGCGCCTAAACTATAAATATTCTCGGGGGCTAATAAATATTCTCGGACGCTTTTATTCGAGGAAGGCTTTCGACGAAAATATAAAATTTTACGGAACTTTTATGTACTGTCTGGTGCTACATATTTCAATACCCCAGACGATTTTCAGATAGAAGTGATATAAATCAAATCACTTTTTACAGTTTTGTGGCGATTTTCATATCTTGAAGACTGAGTGAATCCCTTTGATCATGTTTCTCGGTTTTCACGCTACGTATTGTTGTTAGTAATGGTAATTTTTCCAGCTTTGAATTGCACTTTGGAGTGCCTCAAGGATCATGCCTAGCCTCCTCCGCAGGCGTCTCTTTTTAGCGTTTTCCTTTCTAGTTTCTTGGATGGGCTTCCTGTTTTGCATTTGACCGTTGGGGATTATGGGATTACGTCACCTCGAGAAAGAAAAAAGGCAAAGAGACGCCTGCCAAAAACCTAGCCTCCTCCGCAGGCAACCCTTTTTCGGCCCTTTTTACTATTTTTATTTATAATCCCCAACGGTCAAATGCAAAACAGGAAGCCCATCCAAGAAACTAGAAAGGAAAACGCTAAAAAGAGACGCCTGCGGAGGAGGCTACCAAAAACCGAGCAATGCGGACTTGCAATGTCACCTTTTGGACATGCAATGGGACCGGGGGAGGGGTAAAGAAGTTTTTATCCAATGAAATTCACACTGGGTGGTGGTAAGTGTGATCGTTGTAAAACATGGCTTCAAGTGCGAGTTAATAAAAAACTTCTACTTCAAGTATTATATTTAAGTAATTCGTATGAAAATGTTTGAAGACAAATTAAAGCGACTAAACTACAAATAGAAGAAACTGAAGATTTAGTGAACCAGCTCTCGACTGAATTTAAAGGTAGATGATTCAAATGCGGCCGTTCGTCAAAGTCAGAACGACACAATACAAGATGAACCGAGCGAGAAAGAAAAAGTTATAAGCAAGTCACTGGTGTCGCCATCTTGAACACTCGCACGTTCTTGTTGCCGTTGTTGATGGAAATTAAGATTAGTTTTCATCCATTAAACACCGTCGTAATCACTATTAAACTCAGAAGAATGACCAGAGGACAAGAAGCATTCTTTTCGTCGCAGACGACAGTATACGTTCGAATTTGTTCTCGTGTTCATACCGTGAACTTCGCTAGACTGCCAGAACACAATCGCCATTCTTAATGCCGCTTCAAAAGGACTTCTTAAAAATAAAGTATACTTCGAAACCACCGCATTTTAAATAGAATTTGTTGTGATTTTAAATATCAAATAGCTGAGTACTGAGAAGCAATATACAGCACCTTCAAGTTGGTTCTCGTTCGACATGCTATACATAAACACAAACGTAACAAACTATGAAATATGAGAGGACTAAAATGGTCGTTATTTAAAATTTTCAATTACCATCACCCCCACGTTTAATACTTGCATGCGCGACCTAATATGCGCAGAACGTGGGAAGTGTGTCCTTTTTTGGCAGGCAACCCCTTCTCTTTTTCTCTTGGGCGCCAGGTCTCTCAGTTGAGAGGGCAACAAAGGAATCCTGAATAAGTAAAAATAGCAAAAAGGGCCGAAAAAGGGTTGCCTGCGGAGGAGGCTAGATCATGCCTAGGAGCATTGCTGTTTTCCATTTATATAAACCGTATCTGCCAAGTGTACACTGTTACTCCGACGACACTCAGATATATTTGAAACTGAATATTTCTATTCAAAAACGCTTTTGCTGATATTAATTAAAACTTTTGATATAACATTTTGAAGATTTTATCATTATTATTATTATTTTACTTGCGTTTGATTTTTTTTTAATTTTTGCAAATAATGAATATATTTTAGTGGACATAATATTGACTAGTTATAAATAAATGTCAGTGTTAAATTATTATTAAATGTTCTCCGGTGATTCAAATCTGTTTTCATGGTCACAAAAATAACGTTGTTTTTTTGTTTGTCAATCAATCAAATATGATTGTTTCTAAATGACCTTTTCACACACCACTGTTGAAATGTTATTAGCTCTTTGTTGTCTTTTCAAGATCATATTAATTTGTGGGTTGAAATCTATTTCTATTCAAATTTGCAACGCGGAATTTGATGCGTTTATCTTAATGAATTCGGCATAATGATAAAGTCGTAAATTTACAATTGTTCTCTTCTTCTTGTCAATTTGAACTAAAATTTTGGAAAGTTATATATATTCAAATTGGTATAATGATTGGACCTGTAAAAGGTCGGTTTTTTTTCAAATTTATCTGGATGGGGAATTATAATACTTGAGTTTCGTGTTCTCCTTTACTCTGTATTAGCCTCAATTTCAGGGAAAATAACAAGAATCAAGGAAAAGCCTTTAGCATTTGTATTGTTTGTTGACGGATGCTTACAGTTCTAAATATAAAAGAATATATATCCTGCTATCGAGGCTTATGTATAGCGTAAAGAAAAACGCGAAACTGGCTTATAATTATTCCCAAGCGAGATAAAATTTGAAAACACGACCAAGGAAAAGAGAAAAATTTCATACACAAAACGCATTAAAGTAGCAATTACTATACTTTACAACGTCTCATACGTACATCTGTCTAATTTTCCTTAATTGTTCGAGCAACTTAAATAAATTGTTTTTGGATTCGTGCGTTTTAGTGTGGAATTTTACCAGGTTAATGAAATTATCGTCTGATCTAACAATTGAAGTTGCACAAAATTTGTTTTCGAGATCAGTACGTTTTAGTGAGAACGGAATGCCGAACTGGATAAATAAAGTTACTTTTTCAAATTAATTGGAGTCAGTGGCCTAAGCCAAAAGTCATCCTCTGTATTTATTTCTTTTCTTTTTGTGTGTGTGTGTGTGCTTTTAGTTTGCCTGTTTGTTTCACTGTTTCGATCATGGTGTTCCTTGTTGAATTGTTCTGTTTTTGAACATAATTCGCATTACTTCATTGCCATTGTAGATACACAGTTTTCATGTGCTTATCGTGATACGTTAAATATATTCAGCTTCAATTCTTGCTGACTCCCACTTAAACAATCTAACCAGCGCCGTTCTAATATCGTGTATTCTCAGACAGTAGATGATCGGATTCAGTATGCTGTTAAGCATGAACAGATATTCAGAAATTACACTCATTACAAAAATTACTTCTTGGCCGTTTTTTAAGAAGCTATCAACAGTGACTACGACCGTTATCGGAACGTAACAAGTCAAAAATATGCCCATAATATAATACATCGTGTTAACCGTCTTTTTATATCTTGGTAAATCGATATTTTGTGACTGTGTCGACTGTTGTTGGTTGTAAATCTCCCTCGAATGACGTTGTATTACCCTCGAAATTCTGAACATCAAGTAAAAGTCTACCGATAGCGCTACCAAAGCCCATGCATTGTCGATCATTCTCACTACAAACTTTTGTTTCCATAGGCCATAAATTGTACCCCAGAAAATTCCACTAAACCATATGTAAAGTGTCACGAAAATCGCCTTCTGCGTCGTGACGACTTCGAGGTAGCGCAAATGTAACTTAATAGCAAGAAAGCGATCGACGGTGATCGCTGTAATGGTCAGAAAAGAAGTCGCTGCCAGTGGAGTAAAGAGGTATAAATAGATCCGCAACATAATAGGACTTAGACGGATATTCTCTGTCAAGTTTGCTATTAAGTAGAGACAGTAGACCGGCTCCATCAAAATACCAACTATAAAGTCCAAAAACGCCAAGCTAACTATAAAAATGTTAGATGCACTACGTATGTTCTTAGTCTTGGCAAATGTCAATATGACTAAACAGTTGATTATGGATGCTATGACTGCGTTTATGCCAACGAGAATTGCCATTACTATTGTGAAATTTCTTAAATGGATGTTCGTTTGCAAAGCAGCCATTACGTTGAACTGCCGCGCTGTCTGATTTGCTGTCGAATTTGCTCCCTGCATTATCAAAAGTTTTGTTCGTATTTGGTTTCCACAATTTTTATGTAGTTCTTGTCAAACGACAAGTTAAATAGTTAAATTCGTCTTTATCACCATATCTCTTGCTGATTAAAATGTTTGAAATTGTGGCGTATTACGCTTAACGAAAATTGTTTAAATATAATGAATTTATATTCACTTATTTTTCTGGTAACTAACTTGCAATATAGTCGACCGCGCTTAATTTTTCATCGAAAGGACTAAGCTTTAGATTTTGGCAAGTCCTTTTCACCAGTTACCAATCTTACATGCGAAAATTTCTGTTCTTTTTTTTTTTAATGTTTGCCTTCAATTTGACTTGGTTTACTGTGTACAGTGTGTCCTCGATGTTCGTCTTTTTTAATACTTGAATAACGTGAGTTGTAGTTTTGTCTTTTCGACAACCAAAAGCAATTATTTGCTCATCATTAATTCTTAATTTTTGACGTATTTGTAAAATAAAACCTTGTTTTCACAATAAATGGAGACGTGGGATTGCGGTTTCAGTTCAAAGGCAACGTTATGACGTTTCTCCGGCCGATTGTCGTTTACCTGGAATAAGATCGCAAATTCTTGACAATTTTTCCACAAAGAACAATTTACTGATCGGTCGCTTTGACTTGTTCCTGAACAACCTTTGTTGACTGATGTTTTCCCATTCAATTGTTCATATGAAAGACCAGATTTAAATGTTTATTCTGTTGGTACGATTTGCATTTTAACATGGACACCTGAATATTGGGCACTATCCTTAAATAAACTTAGCTTGTGGTCCGGAGAGTTATTTGTTTGCTCCTGCTTTATATTCGTTTCCTGCGCTAATTCAAGCAGGTGCTTTTGATAGTGATGTCCTTTAAGATAATTCTACCGGATTAGTGTAATTTGACACATAGGGAAAGTTAGCATAGATAATCCATCACCCGACTGTAAAACAGAAAACTTTGACCCCATCTGCTACACTATGCCACATAAATTCAAAAATGCAACTTTTGTTCCGATACCTTGACAAATATTGCTCGTTAAAAAAATAGAATTAGCATAAAATTGTTTCGGATTCATACGTTTTAGTGTGGACGCAAGGCCTAAGCGGATAAATAAAGTTGCGCATTCATTTCAAATTTATCCGGGTTAGTGTGAGACTGCGTGCATACGGAGTTGTTCATTACCGGTCCTTTATACACGCAGGCTAGATTAATGTGGACGGAGCCTCTATTATCGCCATTTGTATCGGCTCAACTATAGTTTTGATTAGTTCTAGCTTTGAAATTTACCACTGAAATCAGTGAAAAATCGGTAATCTCTTGTTTAGCTATAAACAATAAATGAAATAATATTTATTTATTTATTTTATATTTAAAATTTATATGTCCCATGGAAGATTGTTCCAGATATATTTGGTACCACAACGGCTCTATCCTGAAGGTTTGACATTTTCCATTTTACATTTTGGTGTTGGCTTTACCATATCAATAAGATAAGATGGCCCTAATCTTCTTAAAGGCAATATATATTCAAGAATTAAAATCCTTTTATTTACCTTTGCTGTTACTAAGAAATTAATCGTTATGCTTTTAGACCTTAATCCACTGATTGTTTTCTTAGAAAGCTAATTATGAGAGTTAAAGTGCCAACAATAAACCTGTGAAACACGAATTGCCAAGTAGTAAAAAAATACTGTTAATTAAACAGAAGGAAGCAATAGAATTTGCATAAAATTGTACTATTTAGTATTATTAAAGTTTCACGGGTTAGTTGTATCCACTCTAAAGCCTGGTTTCCGTCAATCGAAAACAATCGAGAACGATTGCAAGGGTTTTCGATCCATTTCGTTCGTCTACAATTAAATGGAAACACTTTTTTCGATCGTACGATCGGAATGCTGCGACTGTTTTCAATTTTATTGAAACCAGACTAAAGTGTTGGAAATGGTCCAAGTTACACTGTGAAAACAAGCGTTGTTTAGACCAGATTTAAAAGCTAAATGTCATGGTCGTCGTCGATCAAATCAACGCGAATCAGTACACAGAAAATTGTTCCCAAAAATTGGTAAATCATTCATCTTAAACAAATAACAAATTGACAAATTAAACATAATGCACTTTATATATAGCTATTTCAAACAACGTTGTCATCACCAAAAGGCAATAATAGGTTATCCCAAGACTGCTAGGAACTATGGGTAGAAATATTACTGTCATAATTGTGGCACCAGTTGACAGGAACTTCACACTATTTAGTTACGACTTGGGTTGCGTCCACACTAACCGGGATAAATTTGAAAACTCAACTTTATTTATCCGGTTAGGTCTTCCGTCCACAAAAAAATAACGTATGAATTCGAAACAATTTTATGCTAATTCTATTGTTTAACGAGCAATTTTTTGGCACGGTATCGGAACAAAAGTTGCGTTATCAAATTTATCTGACATAGAGTAGGCATTGCCTTGATTTGCTTTCTGTTCGCTCCATAGAATAATCGGTCAATATTCATGATTTTGAATGTCTATCATGCGCAAGATGCAATTCTACACTATGTCATGACTTTTACCTATCATTCTTAGTGGTCCTCGAATGACCTGTTGCCTTTTGGTGATGACATCGTTATCTAAGTTGCTGTATACACACCAGTGTTATATCCAGTAACTTCCCAGGCCATTTGAGAATAAACTGTTTCCCTAGCTAGGAGCAAAGACTGAGTAAATTTTGTCTAATTTCCTAGCTAGTGGCTTTTGAGATTCTCTCCCCAACGTAAACAAACAAGGACGTCAGAACGCATGCGCAATGGGGCAGTTATCATATATTTTAAAAGAATCTAAACATTGAGGTTTCTATTGCTAAAATAGTGTTATGAGTGGAAGGCTGGCTTAAGCTAACAGGTTTATTCGTTAATATGAGTATAATATGCAAATATGAATGTAAACGGTTTGATTCGCCAGCACCCCGATTATACTGAAGCCTAGTTGAAGAGTAAGCAAACGCGCGAACATTTATTACACTAAGTTTATTTCGTCAGCTAAACAAATAGTTGGCGATTTTAAGGAACCATTGAGAAGTACGTTTAATTATTAAAGGATTTGGCTAAACAAAAACACCATAAACAGAACATTGACATAGAATATCCACCACTCCACTGTAAAACAGTAAACTCTATTATTGCTATTTATATCGGTTTAACTATAGTTTTCAATATAGTGCTAACTTTGGAATTGACGTCGACTGAAATCAGCGAAATATCGGTAATCTGTTGTTGAGCTGTCAACATTGAATGAAATAATATTCATCGGTACTCCATATGTCCCATGGAAGATTGTTCCAGATATATTTGGTCCCACAACGACTTGATCTTGAAGGTTTTACATTTTATATTTTACATTCTGGTCTTGGCTTTACCGGCCATATCAATAAGATAAGATGGCCCTAATCTTCTTAAAGGCAATATATATTCAAGAATTAAAATCCTTTTCTTTACCCTTGTTGTTACTAGGAAATTAATCCACTGATTGTTTTCTTAGAAAGTTAAATATAAGAGTTAGTGTGCAAACAATAAATTAATCGTATGGCCTTAATCCTCTTGTAAAATATGTTCATAAAATCTAATTTTGATATTCTCGACTTGCAAACTACATGATATCTTCTGATTTTGGGGTATGCTTATTGTCATTAAAATCACATTTTGTATTTGAATAACAATTGATCTTAATTTGTATGTGAATAGGTTTGGTAATAGAAGCGATGTTTTTTTTTGAATAAGAGGAAATTTTCTATGCTAAAAAACATAGAGATTATTCAATGGAAAATGCGCACGTACGGTTTTTATGCACAGGTCGTTCAGAAGTATCGAGAACAGGCGAACGCGTGAGCGCAGCGAACGATCGAGAGAGTTTTCTGATACGAATCAACGAGTGTATAAAGATCGTACAAGCATTTTCCATCGTGTAAGTTATTTATTCCATAGATACTGACCAGAGATTGTGAAATGTAATTCTTGACAATTTTTGTCTCATATCAGAGCAGCAGTTTTTCAAGCTGAAGTGAGACAAGACGACATAAGACTACACGTAAAATAAAGCTTAGTGCAGTAAAATAATAATAATAATAATGATAATAAAAAGAATGAAACAAACTAATATAACAATCTGAACAAATAATGCACCAAAGAATCACAAAGATGAAATAAAATCTTTAATAATATTATTATTTTGTTTTCAAAAGACAAGCTTACATTCGTCGTTTAGCGACTTCGCCTTCGCTCAAAAAGTCGATTCAAGTTTTTTTTTTACCTTTTGGACGATTCAGACTGTTTTTCTGCGGTTGATGATTACGCTGCATTGTTCTTATAACGTGTTTATGTTTTTTTTCTGGGTGGGAGCAGTTTTTTTTTAGTTTTAGTCAGCTTGAATTATTCACAAAAAAAGTATTCCCCACCATCATCGTCCTCATTTTTTTTTTTTTTTTTTTTTTTGAAGTTCTAAGCTTATTTAATGAGCTATTTTTTTCCGGTGAAGCACCTAAATCATTGCATTGTATCGTTCAGCAGTCATTTTCGCTCTGGACTAGCGAAGCCGCCTGAAATTCTGTTGACAGTGAGCTTTGACCGTTCGCGCTTCTAATTGCAATTGGACGTGCGGTTTTCACTCACGAGTGAGTGAGCATCGTACGCCAAATCAGGAGCGCGAACGATGAATTTTCACTGGTGAGAATCATCGTTCGCATCTATGATTGGCTTAGAGCAGTGAGCGAACGAATATGAACTAGATGGAATTTCCGTGCGTAAAAAATCTGAGTATCTATGGGATAAAAACTACTATTACATATCACATAGAATCCAGAATTTGATCTTCAGTTGAAATTTATATTATCATATAATCGTATTCATTATTGTTTCATTATAATATTTATCATCGTAAGCATCATCATAATCATAATCGTAATCATCGTAAACATCATCATCATCATCATAATCATCGTAAACATCATCATAATCATAATCGTAATCATCGTAAACATTATCATAATCATAATCGTAATCATCGTAAACATCATCATCATAATTATAATCGTAATCATCAAAAACATCATCATAATCATAATCGCAATCATCGTAAACATCATCATAAACATAATCGTAATCATCATCATCATAATGAATCCACAATCACTAATATAAAAATTAGGTAAACCTAATAGCGGAGCTCCGATTTAATGAAATTAACTTTTTATTCAATCATTCATTCTTTCATTTGTTCATTCACTACCAATTATCAAATTCTTGATCATTTTTTTTTTTTTTTTTTTTTGTGCTGTTATTTTCTTTTCATGATCAAATAATCATATAATCAATTGAAATACACCAAGCTTTATGCATGCGACAACATTTTATTATACGCAAAAATGCGAAAAATATGTTGTTATGCATGGTAAAAATAGCACTTGTCAATTGAAATTGATTTGTCCAATAAGAAGTTAGAAAAGCACTAAGATGGCTTATTTGAGTTGTAAACAAATCCCCGCGCGCTTCTCGCTTTACGCTCTTTCACGTTTGAAAAAAAAAAATGTTCTAACAATCGACAAAAATTTCACTTTTCTGGTGAAATGTTTAATGAACTACTTATTGGTAATCTAGCTATCTAAAACGGCTGTGAATTTTTAATTGTCAAATTTGAAAACTGCGTAATTAAAAAATAGCTAGTATGAAGTTTTGAAATTTTAACTTGCAAATGAGTACACTGACGAATTCATACAAGCGTTTTATTTTCAATAACAAATCAAAGAATTACAAGAATCAAATTAAAAAAAAACCACACATATAAAGATATCAACGGTGGATAAATATCTTACAAAAACAAGTACATATAATTATTGTAAACTGCTTTCATATGGATGGTAAAAAAAGAAATTCATTAAAGATCGTCAAAAAATGTAAACATACCGGCGCCACGTTTCTTGTCCTGTACTGTCACTTTTCCACTGAACTCAGTTCTGATTACAATAAGCTTGTTCATGTTTTTAGAATTTTAAAAGTGGCAAAAACCATTTTCACCGCCTCTAAAAAGTTTACACAGTTCAACTGAACGGCGATGGCAAGCTCGTGTTGCTCGATCACACATTGTACTAAATTTGCATTTCCATCCACTCCTATTTTGTCGACAAACATCTTGTGTGAAAAGTTTTTTTGTCGTGAATAGTTGATAAATCTGCATTGATCCTACAGATCTCCGTGGTAAGTATATTCCGTTTAATTGATGAATGAACAGAGTGAAACTAGACCCTGAATTCAGGGTTTACTCGTGCCCAAGAACGGAGGTTCTTAAAAACCGAAAACAAAACAAAACAAAAAACAAGAAACAAAACAACACAAAATATGCAATACGGTTTCTTTGCGACATCTCGAACTTGCCTTTAAGCTCTTATAATACCACAGGCAGCCCAAGCAATCTACTCGCTTCGCTCGCAGCAACTAAAAGGCAGGAAACTATCATCCATACCACCTCTTCTTTAACGGCAAAAAATACTCCAAAATCAACAAGAATTACACAAAAACTACATCAGCATAAAAGCTCAATAAACAAGATTTCAATAAATTGCACTTTACTTCAATTTTTCACGAAAAAATAATGCAAATTTTCGCTTTTTCTTTCAAAATTCGGCAGATTTTCCAATCAGTTGAAGCGTGGACCATAGCGAGTGAACATTATTCGTTGTTTGCCCTTTGTTATGTTTCTCTCAATTTCGCAAAGTTCAGCCATAAAAGAGATCATTTTAGACTTGAAAAGTGACCAAATAGTCTCCTTTGGGTAAGATACCAAAAGATCCTTTTGAAATATTTGTCTTTTTTCGCTTTTGTTAATACACATCGCTAAACAATCGTTCTTCAACTCGAGTGAGCGAACTTCGATATGTATACGTCTACAAGCTCGAAAATTCTCACTTTCGCAATGAATTTCTTGCTACTTTTAGATCTTGTTCACTTCTAATAATTCTTCTTAACAATTCCACGAATTGGTTTTCCTTAAATTAAGTTTTATTTAGCTGTTTTGATGCGACATGGAAGCATTGGTTTTAATTATTTTTTTAGCTGTTTTGATGCGACATGGAAGCATTCGTTTTAATTATTTAAAAAATTGTTTATTAAAAAATAACTGATAAAATTGCAAAAGAAAGATTACTTGAGAACAAAAAAAAAGAATTTCTTTATTTTTTCATTAGAATTTCTTTCTTTGTGAGTTAATATAATTCGGTCAGACCTGATGGAACATGTCTGAACTTGCCAAAATTTCTAACAGCGAAAAAAAAAAACTAGACCCTGAATTCAGGGTTTACTCGTGCCCAAGAACGGAGGTTCTTAAAAACCGAAAACAAAACAAAACAAAAAACAAGAAACAAAACAACACAAAATATGCAATACGGTTTCTTTGCGACATCTCGAACTTTTATATTACCACAGGCAGCCCAAGCAATCTACTCGCTCCGCTCGCAGCAACTAGAAGGCAGGAAACTATCATCCATACCACCTCTTCTTTAACGGTAAAAAATACTCCAAAATCAACAAGAATTACACAAAAACTACATCAGCATAAAAGCTCAATAAACAAGATTTCAATAAATTGCACTTTACTTCAATTTTTCACGAAAAAATACTGCAAATTTTCGCTTTTTCTTTCAAAATTCGGCAGATTTTCCAATCAGTTGAAGCGTGGACCATAGCGAGTGAACATTATTCGTTGTTTGCCCTTTGTTATGTTTCTCTCAATTTCGCAAAGTTCAGCCATAAAAGAGATCATTTTAGACTTGAAAAGTGACCAAATAGTCTCCTTTGGGTAAGATACCAAAAGATCCTTTTGAAATATTTGTCTTTTTTCGCTTTTGTTAATACACATCGCTATAAACAATCGTTCTTCAACTCGAGTGAGCGAACTTCGATATGTATACGTCTACAAGCTCGAAAATTCTCACTTTCGCAATGAATTTCTTGCTACTTTTTTATCTTGTTCACTTCTAATAATTCTTCTTAACAATTCCACGAATTGGTTTTCCTTAAATTAAGTTTTATTTAGCTGTTTTGATGCGACATGGAAGCATTGGTTTTAATTATTTTTTTAACTGTTTTGATGCGACATGGAAGCATTCGTTTTAATTATTTAAACATATCAAACTTATTCCCCATATTGTGGAATATTTGCTCAAACTATCAATATCAATTCTGTCGAAGCTTATTTGGACATTAGTTATAACACAAAAAGTTATTATAAGTAAGTTATAGATGTTACTTGTTGATACTGCATGTAAACATTGGAATTTTGCGATTTGACTGCGAAGAATCGCCATTGCCGGCTACAAAGTCCTCTGATATTGCCTACACCGACACAAGAAAGACGGTTATAAATACGGCAAAGAACTCCATCTTCACTTGCAATTTGCCCCATCGAATTTTTTCGAAAAATAGACAAATTATATGTCAAATTACGGGAAATTTTATGTAGAATTCGATTTTTGCGGTAATAATGGCCTGATCATGCGTATTAGGGCGTAAAGTGACGTTTTCGTAACGCAACTGGGTCACAGAGGTCAATTTCTCTTGTAAAAGCACTAAAAGTTCTCTGTTTGCAAATCTAAATTGCCCCACGAAAAGTTTGCCGTAATGGCTTGAAAACTATACAATATGACAGCTATAATAGTGTAATATTTGATCACAGTGGTAAAAATGTTGTTATCTCAAAGGGTTTTGAGTAAAACGGCAATATTCTGAAAATTTTATGGAATTTATACGGTGTTTATATGGAGTCTGAAGTGGAGCGTGACACTCGTGACTTCAAAGGGGCTTTTGCGACAATAAGTTTGATATGAATTGTTTATTAAAAAATAACTGATAAAATTGCAAAAGAAAGATTACTTGAGAACAAAAAAAAAGTGAAAGCGCTGGCGCATTAGAATTTCTTTCTTTGTGAGTTAATATAATTCGGTCAGACCTGATGGAACATGTCTGAACTTGCCAAAATTTCTAACAGCGAAAAAAAAAAAAAAAAAACTGTCTGCAGAACTATACTCGTGCCCTCGGCCTAAGGGCCTGGGCACGAGTAAAAAACTGTCTGCAGAACTATACTCGTGCCCTCGGCCTAAGGGCCTGGGCACGAGTAATTATCTTCGTGAGTCGTGTTCGTCTTGCTGTTCACCTCTTTTGAATTACGGCAAATGCAAAGCATATTTGTTTTGTTTTTGTTTTTATGAAAATTTGTCGTCGATTTTACTTTTAAAAGTAGATTTGTCGATAAGTAATGACTGACAAACGCCACGAAGAATCCATATGGAGAATACGGCCTTTTTTACCATCTGACAAACTTGTCAAATAAACTCTTCCAGAAAATACAACTTGTAAAATCTCCAGCTTTGAATGACTATTGATGAATTATGACAGCTCTGCCTGACTGCACATTTGGATGGTTAAAAACAGCTCCATGAGCGACTTTTACCCAATTTGTCAGTGAAAATATTTTGAAGTAGCTTTACATCGTTGAATCGTAGTTATCTTTCTTTTTCACGCCGCGTTCTTTGTTTCTCTTTCTCAGTCAAATGTCTTCAAGCCGTCAGCTTAGCTTTACCATTTTCATGCTTTTTTTAATTGCCCAGTGCAGAAATACATTTTGTTGAAAAATTTCAGCGAACTGCATCAAACTGCAAAAATAATGATTGGTGCCCACTAAAACTGGTCAGCAAATTTTGCGTGAATGTACACGGACGGACGTTGTACGTACGTTGTACGTACGTTGTACGTACGTTGTACGGACGTTGTACGAATTTTTGGGCTTCCTGTGGTCGATTTCAAATGAGCTCGATGGTTTACCATATTTTCTTAATTATGGTGCTTCGCTTGCGCGGGCCTTCGGCCCGCGCGGAGCTCCGCTAATAAGATAAGATTACCAAATTTGGTTGTGCATGCAAATGGTTTTGGTAATAGATGAGATGCTTTTTAAATAAGAGGCCATTTTGTATACTAAATTATCAAACTAAATTGAATCCAGAATGTAATCTTCAGTTTAGATTTTTATTAACATATCATCATTTTCGCTATTGTTTCATTGTCATATTTATCATCGTAAGCATCATCATAATCATCATCGTAATCATCATCATAATCATAATCGCAATCATCGTAATCATCATCATAATCATCATCGTAATCATCGTAAACATCATCATAATCGTAATGATCATCATAATAATGAAACCACAATCAATAATAAGATAAGATTACCAAATTTGGTTGTGCATGCAAATGGTTTTGGTAATAGATGAGATGCTTTTTTTAATAAGAGGAAATCTTGTATATTTAATTAGCAAACTAAATAGAATCCAGAATTTGATCTTCAGTTGAGATTTTTATTATCATGTAGTCGTAATCATTATTGTATCATTATCATTTTGATCATCGTAATCATCGTAAGTATCATCATAATCATAATCGTAATCATCGTAAACATCATCATCATCATAATCGTAATCATCGTAAACATCATCATAATCGTAAACATCATCATATTTATCATCATAATCATCGCAAACATCATCATAATCATAATCGTAATCATCGTAAACATTATCATAATCATAATCGTAATCATCGTAAACATCATCATAATAATAATAATCGCAATCATCGTAAACATCATCATAATCGTAATCATCGTAAACATCATCATATTTATCATCATAATCATCGCAAACATCATCATAATCATAATCGTAATCATCGCAAACATCATCATAATCATAATCGTAATCATCATAAACATTATCATAATCGTGATCATCATCATAATAATAATCGTTATCATAATCGTGTCAGTCTCAATCGTCGTTCGGCTTGTATCATTAGTCTTCATATGTTGCTTATCAGGGGCATTTGCCATCTTTAAATGATACATCATCAATGAGTATGTTGCTTTTGCCTGGGGTGCCAACGGTTCCTTCAAAAACAAGCTGAAAATATACAGAATTATAAAACGATTGGTTTGACAATTAACAGCAAAATCATAATAAATGAGCTTTGGCGCTATGTAAATTTACTGGATAGTTAATCAACCAAAATCGATTTTAACATTACGTCTTGGTCAGAAAGAAACGGAAACCCACCCCATGAAATTGAGAGCTGCACAAGTTTATTGTTTCGCCATAAGACTTTGTTTACAACAGTATTAATTATGACATTTAAAGCAGTTGTTACGGCACCTGCGAGAAAGCCCATTCTGGATATTGAATGTAAAATTGCGAGTCGCTCAACAACAAATTACCGGCGTATCTTTAAGGGTATCGTGATCAAATCCCACGAGAATACGGACTACTGTGTCTACTGTTATCATAATGATTGATTATACTGTAGTCGCACTACAGGGTAAATTATCAATGTTCACCAAAACTCTTTACATACTAAACAGTTCAGTGCCGATATATTGCCGTTCGATATTCGAACACATCATAAGCTCCGTTTTTATTGCCGTTATTTTAAGAACAGAACTTCATTGGTCAAATTGACCAGACAGTTTAGTGGAATTTTATGCTGGCGTCGAAGATAAAAAAAGAAGAGCTTTTCAAATTTGTAAATTAACAACTTAAGAATGCTGGATATTTTAACTTGTTCTCTTGAGAATAAGATTTTAGCGGGATTAGTAAGACACTAAAAATAGCCTGGTTTCTAAAAACAGCACTAGCTGCGTTCCTGAAGGTGTGCGGGGATAGGTTCTCTTATCTCATTTTCTCTTGGCGTTACACATTCCAGGGACAAAACGGTTTTCATTACGTGCTGCTCTGCACAACAAAATAAGAGTGTTAATTTAGTTCAGCTTACCCTCGTAACGTTCGTCGGATCCGATAAAGTTTCCGAGTAGGTTAACCAGTCTAATCCCTGGTCGCCTGTTTTTCTGATAGTTTTTAATCTCTTTCGAGTAATATCTTCTCTGTAGACAGTGAGACTACCCATTCCATTTCCTTTCATTAAGTATCGGAACGAGATACACAGATCTGAATAATGAAATGAGTAGATATTGATAAACGGTGCAAGGAAAGCGACGATCTAACACTTTCAATTAGAAAATAGAGCAAAGAAACGAAGAAATGGACCGAATGAATGAATGAATGAATAAATGAATGAATGAGTGAATGAACAAAGAAAAGAAAGAATAGATGGATGAATGAGCGAATAAATGAATTAATAAAATTAATTAATTAATTGATTGATAATACCGCTGAATAAAATGAATAAACCAATGTTTGAATAATGCAAAATCCGTTACAACCTTTTAATCGCTGATAGTGAAAATCATTTGCAAAGAACGCCTTATCACCAGTAACACGTGGAGACGAACTGTCGATGAACATATAGGATCCTAGAATATAATAGCGAGAATATAATAACGAGTAATCTTTAAAGTAATCAACTAATAAAACTCTGACATGGTAAATAATTTTTACTTGCTTTCAATTTTTAAATAAATTTTTATGTTGATTGAGTTCCCATGTGTATCTTGGTGTAGTATTGCCCCTTACGTTGCCTTTAAATGTTTCACATCTAAAATTGTTGCTAAGTATTGTGAGTGTATTTCAGTTCGTGGATGTAGGTTCAAAACAAGCTTAGTTTGCTTTCTAATCCAATGCGAACAATTAACCCAAAGGCGAGTTAACATATAAACATAGTCAATGGTTTGGCTTAGGTTATTTGTCTTGTACTTAAATATTCATACCTGGCTCATGATTGGAAAGTCCACCTCGAGTATGACTCCAGTAGAATTGACCTTCATCAAGATCTACAAATGTGCACTGTTTTTCTTCAGGTTCAAACGAACACGATCTATACTGAGGATGTTGGGCATCTACACATGGAAATATATATCATTAAATCGTTCATTGTTTGATTATTTATTATTATGATAGAAGACTGAGCAAGTAAAGCAAAATATTTTTTTTTTAGAAAATAGGAAAGCTAAGGAGCATGCGGATATCAAAGAACTGCTATAGGGAAATTGCTGTTCGATCGACCATCTTTGTTAACCATATTTGATAAATCTTACCTTATTTGGAGGTACGCTTAAACTCTATTTTACCGATTTTCTGAGCGTTTAAGGTTTAAAGTTCCAGTGAGGAGAAAACTGCCAGATACTGTAGAGCATCTCGAAAAATCAAAATGTCCTTCACATTTGATCAACTTTGGAGCCTCGGTTTCGTGAAAAAAGCCCATTATTAAAAACAACACAGGGTTCCCGTGCGAACTGCATTCAATTATTTGATGTGAAAGGGGTTTGATTCTATTCCAAAATGAAGATAACGCAAAATAAATGGAAACCACATTTGACGGCCCATTGTAGAAGTCGTTTGATCAATGCTAGAACAGGAAGTTGTAGTTCTTACCCGGTACGGATGGCAGAGCTGATCGCGGTTTATGACGGCAGGAATGTTTTCTTAAAATTACATCATCAATAGCAATGTCTCCTTCATCACCATAACCTCTGACAGCTTCGATGACTATCTGTGGAATTGATACATCAATCATTTCATCAATCAGTCTCATTTAAAAACGTATAAGGTGATTCAAACATGTAACGTCAGTGCACTGTTTTGGTTCCATGCCACGGAATATTCTATTTTTTTCTTCGTCGAAAAGCGTTTTTCAAATAAAATGCTTTTAGACCTTACTTTACAGACTAATTGAACACAACGTTTTAAAATGCAGGAAAGAAAATGTCTTCTAAAAAATCCAGAAATTTCGCAAATGTTAGTTTTATTTTAGTTTACATAATATTGACCAAATATGGTGTCAAAATTATGCTAATTAGTCTAAATCGTTCAATCTTAAAGGGCGTATATCCATGCAGTTGTAGTCCATAAATTGCAGCCAATTAGAGCGCGCGTTATATAGCATGTATGTAAAAAATGACAAATATGGCCAATATAACCATTATGATGTCCAGAATAATCAAGGTGAGGTGACGACACAAACCTTCTGTTTGCCATGTTGACCACCCGAAAAAGGTCCCAATAAAGGTACGTTAGCGTGTACCCACTTGTCGTTCGTATCTTTGTTCACTGACCACATTAGAATATCCTGGGCTACGTTAAGCGAGTTATAGCCCGGGCGTTTGTAGACGTTAAGTTGCCAGACATCCTTTCCGTTCATGTTGTAGTAGAAGGACAAGCAGTTATAGCTTTTTACAAAGTAAGATGCCTTCGTCACCAACTTTGCACGATCTTTAGGTGACTTGTTCGTTGTTTCAATGTATAGGTAATTTCCTTAGGTATGCAAATGAGAATACAATAAACGTAAATTGATTATGTCATGCAGCAAATAATTGTGCTTGTGTTTTTGGTCCCTCGATTACAACTATGAATAATTTGCTCTTTTGATAGCCTTAAGGTAAAAGGGGCAAACTCGAAGTCACTTTTTAAAAGTCCCGTAGCAAGTACAGTTTAGAAGTTAACCCTAGAAAAGTATATATTTTCTGAAAGCTAAAAGAACAAATAATGTGGCTCGGTAGTTTATATAATTGTTAAAGTTTTAATGAGTATCTTTTTAAATTTTGAACAAATAAATAGCGATCATTTTTTAAAAACTTTATTATCGCTCAAAAATTACTTAATCAATAAGAAAACTATTTTAGCTTGTTACCAAACTCATCAGCTTAAAAACTTCATCTCACTTTTTTGATTGGTCTTTGCTAATTTTTAATTGATTTTTGATCATTTTTAGGTGATTTTGTATTTCATGAAAAAATATCTCAGTTACTCTACTATACTTTTGTGCAGTACTACATTGAGACCGTCTTAAAAATAAAAACAATGAATTTAGATTTCACGTTTCTGTGTTAACTGTTTCACGCGGGTTCACGAGAGCCACTCTAGTAGAAACACATGTCCCATACCTGTTCTTTTAGTGTGATCTCCGCTAGGTCCCGTGTATTGAGTTGGTGTCTGACCAGAATATTCCGTCCAGTTGATTGTATTCTCACCAATAGAGTTTTCCCATAAATCAACGTTAGGGTCTTCTAGATTGTCACTAAGTTCATCTAAAAACATGAAAATGATATTGTTTTATAAATATATATATTCTAACTTTCTTACGATCGACATTTTTTAGATAAAATACGTAGTAGAAAATAGACAGGTAAGCACAAATGTCCATAGCGACGATTTACGAGTGATGATTTGTCATTTACGATTTATATGAGACGTCTGTACTGAGTCAACAGTAATGCATGCGTGGAAAGGCCGGAGTTGCAACACAACGACTTGCAAGTATTCTGCAAATCAAGCTCGACAAAAGTTGACAAATTGAATACCACCGTTTAATTTGTGATTGGTTACTGCAATTCTCCGTTCTCTGTGAACTCAAATGCTCATCGTCAATTGTTGTTGCTCCCATCAATGAAAACTCCAAACTCTTCTTTGAGCTGCTTTCGATCTTCACCTAAAACCGCCTACTTATACCAAGGTATGTAGGAACTTAATCTTGATAAATATAAATTCCGTGTATGAGTTTTAATTGACTTGAGCTGAATGGCAGTAGACGTTTATGTGTTTGAGTTCGCAGGAAATGAAATCTGCAATTAAACGGCCTTAAAACCCGTACAAGTGTCCAGAAATTATAAAGTTTGGGAGCTGGAACTAAGTGTCTTAATTTGTGTGCTGTGTAGATAACGGCATTCACAGCTCTACATAAAAAGAACATTTGTATTGAAATATTTGAAAGATGAAAAATACTTGGAATTCGAGATTGAATAAGATCAAGTATGAAGACATCAATCTGGCCTGGAAACAGAATCAAGCATGTGTATCTAGAAATTAGCTATTTTACTCACAATTCGGAATTTGTGGTATTTTGCCAGGTTCTGGGTTTATATCTGTGGCATTATTACAAGTTCCCCACAATAAGGATACATCATCAATTGCCATTTCAGTAGCAGATCCATTACCCATTGTACCAATAAAGCTCACCTTGAAAGTGTAATTTATATAAATTAACAATATTTAATGAAAAAATCAAATCAAACATTAATCGTGTACCCAGAGCCCGCGTTTTCTTGTGGCCTGCGGCAAAGAACGAGCCGGCTCTGGCATAATCCGATGCGGAAAGCCATGTTTTATGGTATCCTGTTGTAGTTGTTTATGCACATATATTGCTTTGAGAGCCTTTGAGAGCAATTTTAAAGTCCATCTATTGCGAGATGACTCTTTAATATCTCTTGGGTCGTCATTTTGAAGACGTTAATGACCAAACTACGCATAAGAACTGCTAATTTGATATAGTTATTTACTGCAATCTCTGAAAGTTTTATATCAAACTGTTTCGAAATGAAATTTGTGGCGACAGTACAAATTTACTAAAATATTACGATCATCAAATGATGCATGGTTATGGATGAGAGGACAGGCTTTTTAAGAGGAACGTTCATGTGTAATTTTGTTTCGATCAGGGTGCATTTTTCAATTTTATTTGACTGCGTCGATTGGTTGACCTGTGAATAAAAAAAGCGATTGACCATGATCCCACCACGTCATGACTGAACTACAGGCAGCCAGGCCGGCAGGCAGGCAAAAACAAACAAAAAACAACAACAACAAAAAATAACAACAGAAAAGAGAAAAGAAAAAAACCCCTTCTTACAAAAAAGTCATTCTTCTCAGTGAAATTTACACTGGCCGTATGCCAGTGGTTCCCTTGATCTTTTTCTTTGTACCATATAATTTGGAAAAAAGAGCTACTGATATGCGATACTTTCACTACTAATTTCCCCATATCTTTGCCAAACATATGATAGGCAAACTTCAGACATCGTGGATTAGATGAGCCAGTTTGAGATGGACTACGCAGAGCAGCTTGAACAAATGTTTCCTTTGGAGCAGTAAGGGCGTCCAGTTTGATATAGTACCCTGCGGAAAAATTGAAGCAGAAAGACAAGATCAAAACGGATAGTGTTTAGCTTAGTTGTACGAACAAGTACGGGAGGTGCGGGATTCTCCTGAGTATTGACACACCAATGACAACTTATCTGTCTTGAGCCAGCAAATATACTAGGCAATCGCGATGAAATGTTTTGAACCGAAAAGAGGATTTGTTGTACTTGAATTGGAATTCATACATAAATACACACGAAAAAAATTCGAATGCCCAATTTTCCAATTTTGCATGGGAAATGTTCACATTTAATGGAGGAAATATGGGTAACTTTGAACCCAATGTTGGGTTTGGTATCAATTTCCCAACTATAATGCTAAATAAACCCATTGTGGGAATCGCAATTTTTTTCCTGTGATAAGTAATAAGTGAATAAGTCACTCATAGTCCTTGGTAAAGAGAGAAAATGTGAAATGATACTCTGCAAACAGGGAACAGCATTAGATGGAATGTTATGCAAGCTGGGATGGAATTTGGTGAAAGTTTGGATAGGAAAATAAAATTACAAACATTAAGCTTCAGAAACTTCCATAAAGATAAACACTTACCTGTTTCTCGCGGACCTGTGTGATCTCTTTTAGGCCCTGTGTTAGGTATGAATGAAATACCATCATATCGAGTCCACTGCATATCAGAAATAACCGGATCCATTTCCCAGCCACAAAAATCCCTTGTGAAACTGCATCCAACAGGACCTGTGAAATAATGATATAAATAATCTGCGAGGAAAAAAACAGAACAACACACTTAACTAGTCGTTCGTGCAGTTTATTACGGCATTTTTATCTGCTGCCTTGAAACGTGGTAACATATTTTTTATAATTTTATTGTGTAGAATAATAAGCAGATAACAAGTTTATTCAGTGTCATATTTTAGTATTATAACAGTTGAGCACGTCGGAACCAAATTGTTCTTTTATATTTGGTTGGACAATTAGTCGAGAGCTTCATCTTTTACATTCCAATCGTCTGCTTTTCTTTGTTTTGAAATATGTTGTAGAGTATGTTAGTACCTTCTTTTCTAAACGAGAAAATTGGGATTTCCGAACTGTTTTAATTTGAGATATTTTGCTAGCAGCTTTGGAAAAGTTGACAAAAAGCTAACAATAAACTAGAGCGCGCTCGTTTTAACGTTTTTTGTTCCAATCTTTTCTTAATACAGCGCACGTACGAGTGCATGCATGTGTGAAAATAAGGCGCACGAGTAATGCCCGCGAACGTGATTAAATAAGTAAGTACCCACCCATATTGCAGTGTTTATTGATACAATCAGCTGTGTCAGTTGCTGGTCCACGGCATGGTTTTCCACCATTTTTAGGTGCAGGTTTATCACATGTTCTTGTCCTGGTGTAATTTCCTGTCCCGCATGTTTTGCTGCATGCACCCCAAGATGACCATCTGCTCCAAAGACCATCGATAGGTGCTAGAAACGAAAACAATTCAATCAATAACAAGTAATTATCCATTATTTCCATTTTGATCTATGTTATTCAAGCAGATTTATTACAATATTAAAGTGAAAAGAGGGGCTTGTTTTGTATTGGAGACTACTATAACACATCTCAAGTGTACATACCATTACGTTCTTGCCATGTACAGTTTCTAAATTCGGTTTGAACTCCATAAGCGTCGGCATTCGGACAGTCAGCGGTTTTATTTGGAGAAGTACAGAACCTATTCCTTAATCTTACGTTCAATCTAATATGACATGGTGCCCAATCTGACCACATGGTATAGCCTTTCAAAGGTGTTCCGCCATATAAACCCACCCTCAAGCAAGCTTGCTTTTCTACCTTCGTTGGATAAAAGCGTATATGACGTGCTTTTATGTTTTCCGGCAATCTGATTGATTTGGCAGTGCTAGCATTTTCGTTTGCATCGAATACCTGGATGATAGAGAATTAATTCAATAGTTTTTCTCTCAGTATTATCTTCTTTTATTGAAATATCCTTCGTGAGAACTTTTTTTACAGAACTAGATTAGCATTGCTTGGAAAACGTCGAAAACTATGAACTTTTATAAGTTAATATCAACCTACAAAAAAGTTTTTAAACATATGACATCGTTGTAAAAAGTAGAAAACACTAGTCTGATATAGATAGCTGACCAAATTAAGAAGGGCGAGGAAAGGAACAGGTTAAACCGATGCAAGAATTTTCGCTCAAGATTGATAATGTCTTTGATTAATAGATCGATGGATTTTTCGCCTGACATGCAAAAGCACAAATTCGACACAAATTCTAATTCAAACCTTTTTACTGCCAAATTCTTCTACTTCATTCCAATTGTTTCCATCATCAGAATACGTCATAGTAAACTCTTTGACCCAAGCAGATAAATCAACACCACCTTGTGTTTTTACGCGACATATGTACTTTGATTTACCCAAGTCAATCTGAAAGTAATAACCAGCGGTTTCTGATGATGTCACACACCATGCTAATCCACTATTGAGCCGTCCTTCCGACGCTATGTACTTGCCATGACTTGATGAAGCTGTGAAGCTGCTGTCGGGAAGAAACCCACTTTCTTCAGCGCCAAGAGTAGTCATAGGGCAATCTAGAAATCGATTCAAGATACATTTATTTTAACGCCAGATGGTAAATTATCCAGACGTGATATTCCAGAGAGAAAGCGTATTGGTAATTAAATAATAAATAAAGAGATTAATCAATCAATCAATCAATCAATCAATCAATCAACCAATCAACCAATCAACCAACCAACCAACCAACCGACCAAACAACCAATCAACCGACCAAAAAACCAATCAACCGACCAAACAACCAAACAACCCACCAATCAACCAACCAACCAACCAACCATCCATCCATCCATCCATCCATCCATCCATCCATCCATCCATCCATCCATCCATCCATCCATCCATCCATCCATCCATCCATCCATCCATCCATCCAACCAATCAACCAACCAAACACTACCTTGACACTGGTACAAAGTTTTCAATCTCAGAATCTCCGAAACCTACCTGCCGGGCATCGGTACAGCGCCTTCAATTTCAGAATGTCTAGCTTCGAGAACAGCGACTCCTCATGCTTAGCTGGACCAATCTTTATTTTATCAGTTGGATCTCCAATTGCAGTCAGTGTGTAACGATTATTGCGGCTCCATATAATGGCATCGTAATGCATGATAGAGTGATAGTCATAACGTGCCCCCATTGTATCGGCCTTTCGAGGTGATCTTATTCTAAATCCACGTTCAATGTATGGTATCATATCTAGAACAGAATTTCAAAACGATTTTTTTTATTGCAATAGCCTTATTTTATTATTATTTTCTGTTTATCCCCATGCCTTCGTTATTGGAATACT
Organism: Diadumene lineata; assembly: GCA_918843875.1. NCBI lineage: Eukaryota > Metazoa > Cnidaria > Anthozoa > Actiniaria > Diadumenidae > Diadumene > Diadumene lineata. Next base: position 7,939,228 of record OU974075.1, on the reverse strand, counting down.
TGTGTTATCATCTACGTAATGTTTTCGAAATAACAAAATTCATGATCTTCCGGGTTAAAAGGACCGTTTTGTGCGACTGTCGTTTCAACTTCCTGTGCGTAATCATTGACAGTAACAGTGGGAAAGGGTTTTACTTATACAGTGAGGCTACGTAATTACTGTGTTAGTTAGATCCAAAGTGAAACATTATGATTATATTTGGATGTTTCTATACTTTGTGTTTTGCATGCATGTAAGACTCTTCTGGATGGTTCTGAACACTGATTACCCTGAAAAAAGTTTTCCCAGTATATCTGTACATAGTTGTCCCTGTCTGGCCTGGTATGCTCATGCCAAAATCCTAACCACAGGAAACAAGTAAATAAATTAGAGACGGTATTAGTATTGTGTATGTGCTTGTACGTGTATAGCAAACTCATTACAGAATAATAATAATAATAATTATATCAACACCATCTTCCGCTAAGCCTTCGCATTCTAGCTCCAGCTAAGAGTAAATGGGGTTGTAAAATAAAACAAAGAGTTCAGAGAACGCACTGCAGCTGGACCAAAACTAAAGGAATGAATATCAAGCATTAAAGATAGAATGCCAATGTATTGAAAACTGAGGAAAACGTCTAAAATCGTGTACAATTTCTTCTCTAAAACACTTCAAAAACAAAAAAGCTGTTATTAGGATTTTACCCCAAAACTTCTGTAGGAAGGCTATAGAATGTCTCTTTCAATTGTATGCTCTCTGAAATGTTTTTTTTTTTCAAGCTTTTTTTTTGCTTATCTTCAAAAATGCAAGATGACGAGTTTGACACCTCTGAACAATTCAATAAAGTAAAACCACACCTTTGCAGGCTTCAAATGAAGATTAACATTCCAGGGCTGTAACCAGAACTTTTACAAGGGGAGTGGACATAAAAAATCCTGGACCACTGATGGGTTTTAATAGCTTTTTTATTAGTAGCTGTCATATTTCTCAAAAGTCGGCGTGCTTTTCAACAACCCACGAAAACCCGTATCACAATTTACTGCTCTTATTGCGCTTCACAGGCAGTTGTTTTGAATGACTTTAATTTTAGTATTTTCGGTGATTATTTGAGTTTTCTGCTCTTTATTCCAAATCTAAGAAAAAATTAACTGTAATAAAAAACTGACGTAGCCTAGAGCGGACCTTTTACTTTTCTTGGGGGGTGTACGTGCACCCTGTGCACCCCCCTTGGTTAAGGCCCTGTATTCCCATCGATAAAACTAATTATGAGCATTCGACATACCTACTGCATGCATCAGCTCGTGCGTTATCACCATACGATTTTCACAGTACGTCTCACCAATGGAGAGATCCTGTGGGCCTGGATGTATGTAATGTCTTCCAAGAAAACTCCAACAACTTGAATTGAAACAATAGAGCATTATCGAACACTTGTCGTGCTATGTAACGTTCTTTTTTGTCAATCGTGATCCCAAATTATAAACTTGGATTCATACATACAGCTATTCTTGAAATAGTTCTCCAATTGAAATACTGATTTAGCGAATAACAATGTCACTTGCATGTTCTCTTGGTTTAACACAAAGCTTTACATATTATATAGTTGCATAGTTTGTCATAATCATGCGGTTAAGTTATTTTGTTCATTCCTTAACAAATCAAAAATCGTACGATATGCAAATGACTTTGCTATTCGTTAAATCAGTATTCTAACTGGACAATCATTTCAAGATTAGCTATATAGGGTTCTTTTAAAAGCAAAATTATTAATCTACAACATATTAATCATTAGTTAATAAGTAACTCTTAGGAATTGTTTTTTCGAGTTAGTGCGACTTTAATAAAGAATTCGATGGAGGTGTATTTCTCATTTTCGGTGAGCTCGAAAAATGGCCACGATCGTGGGATAAACGCTGCTTTAATGTTTCTCTAATTACCCTTTTCCTTTTATGATTCGAACCCAATCTCTTTCTGTTGTTCGTTTGACAAATTTAATGCAAGTAAATTTGTGAAAACCTTCAATGGCCTTGTTTAATTCAGTTTCAATATCTGTGGATGGAATGTAAGTTTTTTAATAACGCATGAAAATATTGAAACATCTTGGAAAAATAGGAGAAAAATTAGTGTATTATTATAATAGATATCAGATAAAATACAACATCCATGCATTCATGATTCAACCATCAATCCTTCCATAATCTGTACGAAGAGGAGAGAATTGTGATATGATTTGTTTCACTTGTTGCAAACTTAGTTCAAATTTATATAATTTCATCGATTAGCCGTTAATTAAGCACACTCTAAAAAGCTAGACAACTAATGTTTTAGATTGAAAGTTCTTACACATAAATGATGGTTCGATCTCGTATGGAATTATCTTGTTGGGCCATAGATCATGATAATTGCGAGTCGCGCTTCCTCTTGCTCCTAAACTCTCTCGCTCCACGTCATTGATAACCTGGTCACTCATCATTATATCGCCTTGCTGAAGGTTAGAGATTGCTAAGGTGCTGTTGAAAAACGCTATAGAGACAATCGTTGAATAAGTGCACATATCAGAAAGTCAACCAATCAGTGATTTAGGTAGATGATCACGTTTTACTCTCGTTTACATGCCATGTCCTATCCAGTAAAGAACAAATGCAATTTAACAAGGATTATGATATAGAGATGTCATCACGCCTATGGCTTGTAATTATGTTTATAAATGAATTATTTTATCCATCAAGCAGTTGGTAAGTCGGTCGATCAGTCGGTGAATCTGAATGCAAATTAAACATAAATAAACACAAAGCAATAAATTAATGTACGGATACAAACATTTAGAAATAAAGGGAAACAAAACAAACAGAGGGTAATTCACCATGCAGATCGTTTTCAATTTTTGCCATCTGGTCCTGTGAATCTTCTCTTTTGGCTTAAAATAAAATGTATACATTTTAAGCATTAGATTATATATACGTACACAACAATACCGCTTAACCCTCACAATTATGACCAGTGATGGTCCGAGTCTTTGCATCGCCTCATGATGGCACTCGGCCATGACAGCTGGTAAGAACAGTAGAATATGGACTAAGATCATTTACATGAGAAAGAGTTTAGTCTCCCAGATGAAAACTATCCTTTGTTCCTGCCTCCTGTCATGGTTGCAGTCATGTGATGATGTCAAGCCTGTATTAGCATACTTGGTTGTTCACCTTTGAGAGTAGCTCTTCTGTTAATGAAGGAAATAAACTAGAAAATTCCATTATTTCGAATTCGTAATGTACTAAACTCGTCTAAACAATGTTACCAAACTGTCAAATGTTCAGTATGTGATCAAATGTGCTGTGCAGTGGTGGACACTGTTCAGTTTGTGGACAATGTTCAGTATGTGATCAAATGTGCTGTGCAGTGGTGGACACTGTTCAGTTTGTGGACAATGTTCAGTATGTGATCAAGTGTGCTGTGCAGTGGGTGGACAATGTTCAGTGGGCGACTAAATGTTTTTATAATAATATAAATTTATTTTTATGCCGCATATTAAAGTTCTCTATGCGCTTATTTGTACAACTGGTGTACAATGTCCAATGGGTGACTAAATGTTTTGTGCCGTGGGTGGACAATGTTCAGTGGGTGACTAAATGTGCTTTGCAGTGGGTGGACAATGTTCAGTGGGTGACTAAATGTGCTGTGCAGTGGTGGACAATGTTCAGTAGGCGACTAAATGTGCTGAGCAGTGGTAAACAATGTTCATTGGATGACTAAATGTGCTGTGCAGTGGGTGGACAATGTTCAGTGGGTGACCAAATGTGCTGTGCAGTTGGTGGACAATGTTCAGTGGGTGACCAAATGTGCTGTGCAGTGGGTGACCAAGTGTGCTGTGCAGTGGGTGGACAATGTTCAATAGGCGACTAAATGTGCTGTGCAGTGGTAGACAATGTTCAGTATGTGATTAAATGTACTGTGCAGTGGGTGTATAATGTTCAGTGGGTAACCAAATGTGCTGTGCAGTTGGTCGACAATGTTCAGTGGGTGACTAAATGTGCTGTCCAATGGACGGACAATGTTGAGTGGGTGACCAAATGTGCTGTGCAGTGGGTTAACAATGTTCAGTGGGTGACTAAATGTACTGTGCAGTGGGTGGACAGTGTTCAGTTTGTGGACAATGTTCATTGGGTGACTAAATGTGCTGTGCAGTGGTAGACAATGTTCAGTGGGTGACTAAATGTGCTGTGCAGTAGTGGACAATGTTGAGTGGGTGACTAAATGTGCTTTGCAGTGGTGGACAATGTTCATTGGGTGACTAAATGTGCTTTGCATTGGGTGGTCAATGTTCAGAGACTCTACCTGAGTTGTGACTGCCTATGCTACGACCATTGACTCCATAATTAGTAGAAGTGACTAGTAACACACTGATAGTTAATAACATCTTTATCTGTATATAAAAATAAAGATAAGAAAAAAATGATAAAAATATCACAAAAATTAGACTTTGCACTTTCATTACACAACAAATAATGTATATCGTTGTGGAAAATAATGTAGTGGTAGTCAACATAATTTCTACAAAAACTGTCTAAATAACGACAATCTATCCCCCGCTCGCAGGGTATTCTAAGATAAGAAAAACAAAATTCGAGATAACACGAAAAAGGTAAAAAATATAATCACAAAGAATTTTAAATTTTAAAAAATTTCAAATCAATTCAGTAAAATGTAACACTGGGGTGTTTTTTTCGATCACAACCGTTTTCAGTGGGTTGACACATTCATTTCTTCGTGTTTGATTAAAATTATTTTTTCTTGGAGTTAAGTTACTTTGAGTAAATTTTTCAAATAGGACTTTTACAGCATTTCACTGGACCGCCATAAGTGTTCTTTAAACGTCTTTTTTATTGTCCGAAACGAATCTCTAAATTTCTCTTCATGACATCGTTCATTTGTATCAGGTTTAGAATTCCTTTAATAGTTGGCATAATATCGTGTGACACTTTTTCCGTTAATCAGCTCCATCGAATTATCAGGCGAGACTGGCGCGTATGGCCGAGAACTCGGCAATTTACGAAACGATTGTGATATTTATACTTAGTTTTAAGGTCTTGATTGTTCTTTTGTTTTTAGGCTCTGAGAAATTGAACGCAAAACAAACCAGACCACTTAACCGGGAGGCCCATATAGACATCTCGTAAATTTCTTTTGACAGAGTTTTCATTAAGTTGACAAACATCTTATGTATTTGGCAACCTATCTTGCGCCTTGTCCAAAATTATGTTAAGCAACTGGTTGGTGGAAATTTATGTGTATCTAGTAAAAGCTATTTCTACTTGATTTCAACATTTTTTGTAGGTTTACTTACGTCCAGTCTCATAATACTTGATTGCCGTCTTCAGTGATAGAAGTCCAAAGACAATGTGGATTCAATATTCAACACACTATCTATGTTATACACCTCACCTGAATGAATCGCCGGCCACCGCTAAGTTTTTACTTTTAAATTGCCGTAATTCACAGGTGACACATATTATCCTATTTTATCTTCTTAACTAAAAGACCTCCAGGGATTTTATTTCCGACTAGTAGAATACTGGTACCTAAATGTTATCAAACAGCTCTTACTATGAAGTTGGGTCGACTGATATTGAAGAAATTAAAACGGGATATATATTCAATTACACTGCTCATTGCTGTCCTTACTGTCAACATGCGAAGACCTCTAGAAATGATTTTAGTAGTATGTAGTGAGAGGTAACGAAGCCGTGTATCTGACTGTCGATAAAACTCCAATTTCAACATCACAAATTACTTTAAAAAACCCAAAAAGTAAAACTTTATATTATTCGTCCCTCATATAATCAATATTTTTTTACTTTCATCGTGAGAAAATAAATAGAAATTCAAGTTTGGATAGCTTTGTATCAGTAGTTAGTTGTAGATTGATTAATTGATTATTCATGCGTTTCAGATTTGTATTTATAATATCGGATTCCTGTTTTGCCCCAAAGGTTTTGTCCCTCAATGCATATAGTGCTATACACGAACATAGTGTAGTTTCAATGATAGGGAGGTTGGACAATTATTCCTATTACTCACAATCCCGGGGGACTTCCATATATCAGAGGGCGAGAGTTTCAGTTGGTAGCTTTTGGGGTAGGCTTTTTTATGTCAATCGACAAGGATATTCAAAAACAAGTTTACGACCTTACGAGCACTTATATCCAATTGTTCGCTGTGTTAGCTTTAAGGCCTGGTTTCCATATTATCGAAAATGATAGAGTACGGTTACAAACGATCTAGAAAAAAAATCGATTATATGGAAACACTTTTTTCGATCGTACAATCGGAATGTTGCGATCGTTCTCGACCGTTCTTGATTAAGTAACAATGCGCGTAAGAACTAGTGAGGTTTCTATTGTTCTGCGTCAAAATAACTTCCCCACATAAAAATTCTTTAACTTTCACGATATTGATGTATCAAGCTAAGGGTTACAAATTTCTTAAGTAAAATCTACAAAATGCTGTTTACAAGACAGTGTTTCTTTTGTGTTTAATGGTTTTCTACAATCATAATCGCTCAAAACAATGGCTAGGAGACGCTTGCTTTTCATAGTGAGCCCCACGGTAAAATTTTCTCATAGAAAAAAATAAGATCGCTTTAATAAAACTGAAATGAGATTTTTAATAAAATATAGGAAAAATATCGCAAAAGTTTGAAAAAAGGCCAATTTTCTCGTTTTACCCAATCAGATCAAGCATTTAAACAATACACAATTAACACCTTTATGCATTTCATTGCCGTTTGCTACACTAGTTCTTACTCGGAACGTTACTTAAATGGAAATTAAACCAGGCTTTAGGGGTAAAAATCATGTTAACTTCAGAAGCTCGGACCTTTGGTACCTTGAGATTTCAAGTTCAGAATTTCCATCGATCATAGTAAGCAGAGAATAAAGAATTTGGAGATTAGAAGGGTTTAGGTTTAGTTTTTTTTTGTGTATTGTCCATTTTTTGCGTCTATGACTACTTGCTATGCTTACTTATGATCATAATTTATGCCCCACACTTGACTTCATTCCTTTTTTTTCTTCCTTTTTTCTGATCATGCGTATGGACTGGTGATTCGAAGATCGGGCTTTATGAACCTTGATATATCGAGTAAAAAAATATAAATAATAAATAATAAATTTTCAATGATGACTTCTATCTTAGCAGCAAAGCACTTAGTATAAGTTTGAAGATTATTTTCTGGGATTATGTGTTGTTTACAGCATCTCTGATACACTCCATTGATCCGTATTGTAGAGCGATACTTCAGCTGACGTAATCCTTTGTAATTCAGGTGCCAACAAGACAGTGATTGGCCGTTATTTCATTAAAGCAAATTGTAGTTCTAGTTGGTACATAAGCATAACAATTTGTTTGTATATAAACTAAAGTATCGCTATTACGGATTTATTATTGCATTATTTGAGCGTTGTCACATAATGAGCATTGTACGTGGGAATGTACGTTGTGATCCACAAAGACAAAGGCAAGTTCGATCAGCTGATTATCGTAAAAGTATTGCTTTTCTTTGAAAAAGCAAAAATGTTTGTTTTAAACATCTTTTTACGTTGTTTGTGTCTGGCATTGTATTGTACATACCATCAGACAGTGCTTGTTAGACGAGCTGCTCTGGTCATTACCATTTTTTAACTGACCTCATGAACATACAGCTTAGATTCCATATGATAGCTTACGATCGCCGGATCGATGAAATTATGGAGGAGAGGATCGCTCAAAATCGCTGTCAACTGTTTCCATTTGTTTTGATCGCTGAAAAGTGTTTCCATATAATCGCTCACGATCGCTGGCAATATTTTCAGCGATCCGGCGATCGTATAAGGAAACCAGGCATCAGATAGCTCGTTAGATAAAAACGCGCTATTGATCTAAAATCAAAAGGGACAAAGGCGCATTATTGTATATCTGCTACAATGCCGACGAGATTATTGGAAACTTCTAATGAATTGAATAGATAATAAACACGTATCTGGAATCGAAGAAAAGGGATCCCTTGAGACTGCTCGTGAATCAATAGACCTTTCTCGGATGCTGTACGTACTGAAACAATCTCAGTCTCGACAACATGAAGAATTTAGACTACAGTCTGGGGTAATGTGAGGAATGTGACTACCGTCTGTGGTAATGCGAGGAATTCACATATTGATGAACATTTTGCCAGGATTAAGATTGCAATCTAGTTCTAAAGGCCTGTACACACTAGGCAACAAGTCGCAGCGACTTGTCCCCGCGCCATGTCGCAGCGACAATTTCCTCCCGTGTGTACTAACATTTTTTGGCGAAAATTGTTGTCGCCGCAACAGAATTTTGTTGCTGCGACTTGCCAAATGAAATCCAACCGGTTGGGATTGCTGAACCAGTGCACACTGAGGCGAGATGTCGCGGGGACAAGTCGCTGCGACTTGTCGCCTAGTGTGTGCCGGCCTTAAAGAATAATTGCATCCTGCCGAGGCAGAGGATGTTGTACAGCATCCGCTGAAAGTTCTATTTCATTTGTAATAATGCAGGAAATTCAAAAAGACGTTATTGGATACAAACGTAGTCGCTCTATATGCTCGTCAAACGAGCTAAGCTGCCCTTTTTGATTTGCACCATATGGATTATAAATAAATGGGCATGCCTTTTAGCTATCATGATTTGGGACAGCAGATATTGGAGCATTGCACTTGGTCTCTCAAGTGGAAAGGTACGGGAAAATAATTGTTTGAGCTCATTTGCGGCCAGCACATGGAGAAACCATTATGTATGTTTTGGGATTTGCAACACGTGCTTGAATTGCGCAAATGCATATGTACTCTATGGTTTTTTGGTGTGCGTTTGATTAATCATAATTACTATGTCATGCTATTTCATTCAAATGCTATTTCATGCAAATGTTTAAAAGTGCCTTAGCTTAGAAAACGATAGTGGTTGATTGAACATTAAAGCACGATTCCTTCTCTTATCTCGCCCTCTCTCGTAAAATATTCATAAAATCTTATTTTGATATCTTGACTTACAAATTACACAATCCCTTCTTATTGTCATTGAAATCATCTATATTAGAATAACAACTGATCTTATTTGTATCACAAAAAAAAACTACCCTTCCCACCCCCCCGAAAAAAAGTAGTTATATATTGTAAAAGTGGTATTTTGAAGGTAATTCCAATTCGTATTCTCGTAAAATATTCATAAAATCTTATGTTGATATTCTTGACCTTACACATTACATAATACTTGTGATTTTGGGAGGCAATTATTGTCATTGAAATCATTTGTATTTGAACAACAACTAATCTTATTTGTTTCACAAATAACTACTCTCCCCCCAAAAAAAGAAGAATGTATTAAGGTTATTGTAAAAGTGGTAGATTGAAGGTAATTTCAATGCATTTAATTGCTAGCTTCATGTTGTGTAATTTAGCGCAAATGTCTTTTTTAATTCAATAGAGTAATCTATATATGTCATTTGCTATTCATATTTATAACAAAAAAAGCAACTCAATAAATACATGGCTTAAATGCTTGCCAGTTTGATAAAGTCGTTTCTCGCAATCTGGGAAAGTTGTCATTGAATTGGTGACAGTAGATACTAGAAAATCATCTTTGAATCCACAAAATAAGATAACATTACCAAATATGGTTGTGCATGCAAATGGTTTTGGTGATAGATGAGATGCTTTTTAAATAAAAGGAAATCTTGTAAACTAAATTAACAAACTAAATAGAATCCAGAATTGATCTTCAGTTGAGATTTTTATTATCACGTAGTCGTAATGATTATTGTTTCATTATCATATTTATCATCGTAATCATCGTAAACATCATCATAATCATAATCGTAATCATCGTAAACATCATCATCATCATAATCGTAATCATCATCTTAATAATAATCATTATCATAATCGTGTCAGTCACAATTGTTTTTCGGCTTGTATCATTAGTCTTCATATGTTGCTTATCAGGGGCATTTGCCATCTTTAAATGATACATCATCAATGAGTATGTTGCTTTTGCCTGGGGTGCCAACGGTTCCTTCAAAAACAAACTGAAAATATACAGAATTATCATGAACGATTAGTTTGACAATTAACAGTAAAATCATAATAAATGAGTTTTGGCACTATGTAAACTTACTGGATAGTTAATCAACCAAAATCGATTTTAACATTACGTCTTGATCAGAAAGAAACGGAAACCCACCCCTTGAAATTGAGAGCTGTACAAGTTTATTGTTTCGCCATAACACTATGTTTACAACAGTATTAATTATGACATTTAAAGCAGTTGTTACGGCACCTGCGAGAAAGCCCATTCTGGATATTGAATGTAAAATGGCGAGTCGCTCTACAACAAATTACCGGTGTATCTGTAAGAGTATCGTGATCAAATCCCACGAGAATACGGACTACTGTGTCTAGTCTACTGTTATCATAATGATTACTTATAAAAACATTAGTCGCACTACAGTAAAATTATCAATGTTCACCAAAAATCTTTACATACTAAACAGTTCAGTGCCGATATATTGCCGTTCGATATTAGGCTTTGAACACATCATTATGTAAGCTCCGTTTTTATTGCCGTTATTTTAAGAACGGAACTTCATTGGTCAGATTGACCAGAGAGTTTCGTGGAATTTTATGCTGGCGTCGAAGATAAAAAAGAAGAGCTTTTCATATTTGTAAAATAAAAACTTAACAATGCTGGATATATTAACTTGTACTCTTAAGAATACAATTTTAGCAGGATTAGTAACACACTAAAAATAGCACTAGCGGGTTTCCTGAAGGGGTGCGGGGATAGGTTCTCTTATCTCATTTTCTCTTGGCGTTACACATTCCAGGGACAAAACGGTTTCATTACGTTCTGCTCTGCACAACGAAATAAGAGTGTTCGTTTAGTTCAGCTTACCCTTGAAACCTCATACGGATTCGATAAAGTTTCCGCGTACTTTAACCAGTCTAATCCCTGGTCGCCTGTTTTTTTGATAGTTTTTAATCTCTTTCCAGTAATATCTTCTCTGTAGACAGTGAGACTACCCATTCCATTTCCTTTCATTAAGTATCGGAACGAGATACACAGATCTGAATAATGAAATGAATATATATTGATAAACGGTGAAAGGAAAACGACGATCTAACACTTTCAATCAGAAAATGGAGCAAAGAAACGAAGAAATGGATCGAATCAATGAATGAATGAATAAATGAATGAATGAGTGAATGAACAAAGAAAAGAAAGAATAGATGGATGAATGAGCAAATAAATGAATGAATATAATTAATTAATTGATTGATTGATTGATAATACACTGAATAAAATGAATAAACCAATGATTGAATAATGCAAAATCTTACAACCTTTTAATCGCTGATAGTGAAAATCATTTGCAAAGAACGCCTTATCACCAGTAACACGTGGAGACGAACTGTCGATGAACATATAGGATCCTAGAATATAGTAGCGAGAATATAATAACGAGTAATCTTTAAAGTAATCAACTAATGACACTCTAACATGTTAAATAGTTTTTACTTGCTTTCAACTTTTAAATAAATTTTTATGTTGATTGAGTTCCCATGTGTATCTTGTTGTAGTATTGCCCCTTACGTTGCCTTTAAATGTTTCACATCTAAAATTGTTGCTAAGTATTGTGAGTGTCTTTCAGTTCGTGGATGTAGGTTCAAAACAAGCTTAGTTTGCTTTCTAATCCAATGCGAACAATTCAAGCCCAAAGGCGAGTTAACATAAACATAGTCAATGGTTTGGTTTAGGTTATTTGTCTTGTACTTAAATATTCATACCTGGCTCATGATTGGAAAGTCCACCTCGAGTATGACTCCAGTAGAATTGACCTTCATCAAGATCTACAAATGTGCACTGTTTTTCTTCAGGTTCAAACGAACACGATCTATACTGAGGATGTTGGGCATCTACACATGGAAATATATATCATTAAATCGTTCATTGTTTGATTATTTATTATTATGATAGAAGACTGAGCAAGTAAAGCAAAATAATTTTTTTTTTAGAAAATAGGAAAGCTAAGGAGCATGCGGATATCAAAGAACTGCTATAGGGAAATTGCTGTTCGATCGAACATCTTTGTTAACCATATTTGATAAATCTTACCTTATTTGGAGGTACGCTTAAACTCTATTTTCCCGATTTTCTGAGCGTTTAAGGTTTAAAGTTCCAGTTAGGAGAAAACTGCCAGATACTGTAGAGCATCTCGAAAAATCAAAATGTCCTTCACATTTGATCAACTTTGGAGCCTCGGTTTCGTGAAAAAAGCCCATTATTAAAAACAACACAGGGTTCCCGTGCGAACTGCATTCAATTATTTGATGTGAAAGGGGTTTGATTCTATTCCAAAATGAAGATAACGCAAAATAAATGGAAACCACATTTGACAGCCCATTGTAGAAGTCGTTTGATCAATGCTAGAACTGGAAGTTATAGTTCTTACCCGGTACGGATGGCAGTGCTGATCGTGGTTTATGACGGCAGGAATGTTTTCTTAAAATTACATCATCAATAGCAATGTCTCCTTCATCACCATAACCTCTGACAGCTTCGATGACTATCTGTGAAATTGATACATCAATCATTTCATCAATCAGTCTCATTTAAAAACGTTTAATCTGATTGAAACGTGTAACGACAGTGCACTGTTTTGGTTCCATGCCACGGAATATTCTATTTTTTTCTTCGTCGAAAAGCGTTTCTCAAATAAAATGCTTTTAGAACCTTACTTTACAGACTAATTGAACAACGTTTTAAAATGCAGGAAAGAAAATGTCTTCTAAAAAATCCAGAAATTTCGCAAATGTTAGTTTTATTTTAGTTTATATAATATTGACCAAATATGGTGTCAAAATTATGCTAATTAGTCTAAATCGTTCAATCTTAAAGGGCGTATATCCATGCAGTTCTAGTCCATAAATTGTAGCCAATTAGAGCGCGCGTTATATAGCATGGATGTTATAAATGACAAATCTGGCCAAGATAACTATTATGATGTCCAGAATAATCAAGGTGAGGTGACGACACAAACCTTCTGTTTGCCATGTAGACCAACCGAAAAAGGTCCAAATAAAGGTACGTTAGCGTGCACCCACTTGTCGTTCGTATCTTTGTTCACTGACCACATTAGAATATCCTGGGTTACGTTAAGCGAGTTATTGCCCGGGCGTTTGTAGACGTTAAGTTGCCAGACATCCTTGCCGTTCATGTTGTAGTAGAAGGACAAGCAGTTATAGCTTTTTACAAAGTAAGATGCCTTCGTCACCAACTTTGCACGATCTTTAGGTGACTTGTTCGTTGTTTCAATGTATAGGTAATGTCCTTAGGTATGCAAATGAGAATACAATAAACTTAAATTGATTATGTCATGCAGCAAATAATTGTGCTTGTGTTTTTGGTCCCTCGATTACAACTATGAATAATTTGCTCTTTTGATAGCCTTAAGGTAACAGGGGACAAACTCGAGGTCACTCTTTAAAAGTCCCGTAGCAAGTACAGTTTAGAAGTTAACCCTGGAAAAGTATATATTTTCTGAAAGCTAAAAGAACAAATAATGTGGCTCGGTAGTTTATATAATTGTTAAAGTTTTAATGAGTACCTTTTTAAATTTTGAACAAATAAATAGCGATCATTTTTTAAAAACTTTATTATCGCTCAAAAATTACTTAATCAATAAGAGAACTATTTTTAGCTTGTTACCAAACTCATCAACTTAAAAACGATATCTCACTTTTTTGATTTAGGCATTTGCTAATTTTTAATTGATTTTTGATCATTTTTTTTGTGATTTTGTTCCTGAAAAAATATCTCAGTTACTCTACCATACATCGGTGCAGTACTACATTGACACCGGCTTAAAAATAAAAACAATGAATTTAGATTTCACGTTTCTGTGTTAACTGTTTCACGTGTGTTCACGAGAGCCACTCTAGTAGAAACTCATGTCCCATACCTGTTCTTTTAGTGTGATCTCCGCTAGGTCCCGTGTATTGAGTTGGTGTCTGACCAGAATGTTCCGTCCAGTTGATTGTATTCTCACCAATAGAGTTTTCCCATAAATCAACGTTAGGGTCTTCTAGATTGTCACTGAGTTCATCTAAAAACATGAAAATGATATTGTTCTATAAATATATATATTCTAAATTTCTTACGATCGACATTTTTTAGATAAAATACGTTGTAGAAAATAGACAGGTAAGCACAAATGTCCATAGCGACGATTTACGAGTGATGATTTGTCATTTACGATTTATATGATACGTCTGTACGGAGTCAACAGTAATGCATGCCTGGAAAGGCCGGAGTTGGAACACAACGACTTGCAAGTATTCTGCAAATCAAGCTCGACAAAAGTTGACAAATTGAATACCACCGTTTAATTTGTGTTTGGTTACTGCAATTCTCCGTTCTCTTCGAACTCAAACGCTCATCGTCAATTGTTGTTGCTCCCATCAATGAAAACTCCAAACTCGTCTTTGAACTGCTTTCGATCTTCACCTAAAACCGCCTACTTATACCAACGTATGTAGGAACTTAATCTTGATAAATATAACTTCCGTGTATGAGTTTTAATTGACTTGAGCTGAATGGCAGTAGTCGTGTATGTGTTTGAGTTCGCAGGAAATGAAATCTGCAATAAAACGGCCTTAAAACAAGTGTCCAGAAATTATAAAGTTTGGGAGCTGGAACTAAGTGTCTTAATTTGTGTGCTGTGTAGAAAACGGCATTCACAGCTCTACATAAAAAGAACATTTTTATTGAAATATTTGAAAGATGAAAAATACTTGGAATTCGAAATTGAATAAGATCAATTATGAAGACCTCAATCTGGCCTGGAAACAGAATCAAGCATGTGTATCTAGAAACTAGCTATTTTACTCACAATTCGGAATTTGTGGTATTTTGCCGGGTTCTGGGTTTATATCTGTGGCATTATTACAAGGACCCCACAATAAGGATACATCATCAATTGCCATTTCAGTAGCAGATCCATTACCCATTGTACCAATAACGCTCACCTTGAAAGTGTAATTTAGATAAATTAACAATATTTAATGAACAAATCAAACATCAATCTTGTACCCAGAGCCCGCGTTTTCTTGTGGCCTGCGGCAAAGAACGAGCCGACTTTATAGCATAATCCGATCCAGGAAGCCATGTTTTATGGTATCCTGTTGTAGTTGTTTATGCACATATTTTGCTTGAGAGCCTTTGAGAGCAATTTTAAAGTCCATCTATTGCGAAATGACTCTTTAATATCTCTTGGGTCGTCATTTTGAAGACGTTAATGACCAAACTACGCATAAGAACTGCTAGTTTGATATAGTATTTACTGCAATCTCTGAAAGTTGTTCATCAAACTGTTTCGAAATTAAATTTGTGGCGACAGTTAGTACAAAATTACTAAAATATTACGATCTTAAAATGATGCATGGTTATGGATGAGATGACAGTCTTTTTAAGAGGAACGCTCATGGCAGGCAGGCAGGCAGGCAGGCAGGCAAAAAACAACAAACAAAAAACAACAACAACAAAAAATAACAACAGAAAAGAGAAAAGAAAAAAAACCCTTCTTACAAAAAAGTCATTCTTCTGAGTGAAATTTACACTGGCCGTATGCCAGTGGTTTCCTTGATCTTTTTCTTTGTACCATATCACATCCCAATCAGAGCTACTGATATGCGATACTTTCACTACTAATTTTCCCATATCTTTGCCAAACATATGATAGGCAAACTTCAGACATCGTGGATTAGATGAGCCAGTTTGAGATGGACTACGCAGAGCAGCTTGAACAAATGTTTCCTTTGGAGCAGTAAGGGCGTCCAGTTTGATATAGTACCCTGCGGAATAATTGAAGCAGAAAGACAAGATCAAAACGGAAAGCGTTCAACTGAGTTGTACGAAGAAGTACGGGAGGTGCGGGATTCTCCTGAGTATTGACACACCAATGAAAACTTATCTGTCTTGAGCCAGCAAATATACTAGGCAATCGCGGTGGAATGTTTTGAACCGAAAATAGGATTTGTTGTACTTGAATTGGAATTCATACATAAATACACACGAAAAAAATTCGAATGCCCAATTTTCAAAAGATGGGAATTGCATGGGAAATGTTACCATTTAATGGAGGAAATATGGGTAACTTTGAACCCAATGTTGGGTTTGGTATCAATTTCCCAACTATAATGCTAAATAAACCCATTGTGGGAATCGCAATTTTTTTCCTGTGATAAGTAATAAATGAATAAGTTACTCATAGTCCTCGGTAAAGAGAGAAAATGTGAAATGATACTCTGCAAATAGGGAACAACATTTGATGGAACGTTATGCAAGTTGGGATGGAATTTGGTGAAAGTTTGGATAGGGAAATAAAATTACAAACATTAAGCTTCAGAAACTTCCATAAAGATAAACACTTACCTGTTTCTCGCGGACCTGTGTGGTCTCTTTTAGGCCCTGTGTTAGGTATGAATGAAATACCATCATATCGTGTCCATGGCATATCAGAAATAACCGGATCCATTTCCCAGCCACAAAAATCCCTTGTGAAACTGCATCCAATAGGACCTGTGAAATAATGATATAGATAAACTGTCAGAAAACAAAGAACAACACACTTATCTAGTCATTTGTGCAGTTTATTCCGTCATTTTTATCTGCTGTCTTCAAACATGGTAACATATTTTTATAATTTTATTGTGTAGAATAATAAGCAGATAACAACTTTATTCAGTGTCATATTTTAGTATTATAACAGTTACAATACAATACAATACAATTTTTATTCACATTCGTTTGTACGAGTTTTGTTATATTATATTAATAATTTCTTTTTTATATTTACATTTACATTTAGATAAAAAGTGAAAAGATATTATTTACATTTAATGTTAGTATCTAAATTAACATAAGTTTTCGAGTTAGACACTATTGACTTGTAAAGTTGTATTGTTTTCCAAAGAGCAAATACGACAAAAGAAAAAAAAGGAATAAATTAGCTGTAATCTAAATTAAATATAATGAAAGATAAGCTATAAGAATAATAAATAAGTGTTTAAGTGTAGAAGAGATCAACTAGTAAGGTAAACTAATGTAGTTGGATACTAATTCCGTTATAATGTATATTTTTCACTACTGGAGTGAGCTTTGACTATGCAGTAAAAGCTCTTTCACCTTTAGTTTAAAAATGAAAGTTTTTTCGATTTTTTTTATTTCATATGGGATTTCTTTCCATAGATCTGGTGCAATGGCACTGATCGTTTGCTTTCCAGTATTTGTTCTAATTTTTTGTTTACAAAAGTTGTTATTTGACGCATACCTAGTGTTATAGCTATGAGTGTTTTTTGCAAAATTAAAGTAATTGTCAAATACAGGTGGAAGTTGTTTTGTAATCCATAGTTGTATACATTTTAGAGACTGTAATTTGAAGATATTATATACTGTAAGCAGGTCCAAAAGATTGATTAATGGAAGAGCGGTTTCTGTATTTTTACCATATAGTGTGGCAAAGAAAAATATTCTTATAATGTGGTTTTGTTTTGTTTGAATTTTTTTAAGTTGTGTTTTATATGTGCTTCCCCATGCAACTATTGCATAAGTTATGTAGGGATAGACAAGGCAATGATATAACAATTTGAGTTGTGCTAGAGACACATAATGTCTCAGTTTCAGGAAAATCCCAGCATTCAGTTGAGTACGTCGGAACCAAATTGTTCTTTTATATTTGGTTGGACAATTAGTCGAGAACTTGATCTTTTACATTCCAATCGTCTGCTTTTCTTTGTTTTGAAATATGTTGTAGAGTATGTTAGTACCTTCTTTTCTAAACGAGAAAATTGTGATTTCCGGACTGTTTTAATTTGAGATATTTTGCTTGCAACTTGGAAAAGTTGACAAAAAGCTAACAATAAATTAGAGCGCGCTCGTTTTAACGTTATTTGTTCCAATCTTTTCTTAATAACAAGGCATTATTTTACCTGCGCATGCGCGAAATTGCCTTTTGAGACACCTCATCCTCATTGCGTTTGCTGTCGGATTTCATAACTGCTTGGTATGCCGATGGATTTTTTTCCACCTTTAGAACATTTTGGAGCATAGAAAAGTCCAGTATAGTTTTAAATAACTTTAAGGTTATTGCTTAAGTTCCAGTCGTTCAATATTAGATTGATGATGCCTCGCTAAACGGAGTCAAAGTAATAGTATTCTGCAAACATGTGCGAAGAATCTTCGCCATTTGTTGCCTGTTTTTGCCTGAGAAGAGCTGTTGTTTCATCCTTTTTACTAAAAGACATGGTTCTAATCAATAAATTTAGGTAAGTGTATGATAAATATGTTTTTATTTCATTATGTGTTTTGAAATCGGATTATCCGAATTGGATTTTGCTTTGGTTTGAAATCTCTCGATATTGTGCACTGGAGTAATTATAGCTTATATCAAACGGGAAAATTCTCTTATTGGAGGGCAACAACCACTGAGTTATTTCTACTGATGAAACCCTAATTTCATCCTTATCATTGTGATGTGAAACTTATTGTTGGCAAAATTTGGCTAATTAGGGTTTCAAGTGAAATATTATTGATGGTGGTTTTAGCGGCAGACAGAATATCGGTTCCATTTTCAAATCAAGAGAATATTATAGCTTTGCAGCTCTAAATTCTATCTTTCGTGTGCTACAATCCCATTTATTTGTTTGCAAAATCGGTGATCTGACATTACAATGGTCCGAAGTTTAAATTCACCTTGAATATTGTTGTTCATGAATATTTAATTTTGTGTCATAACATGAATTCTCGAACATCAACCATTGAGTTATAACTTGTTCTCTTATCTATGTTATGTACTTTTTTATGTTATTAGGTGAGAACAACTGGGAAAATTTGGCAAAGAGACCAAAACATGGCTTTAAATTGACCTGTCACTGACATTCTGGCGTACTGATTCAATGACTGCTGATTCAAATCGCTGGAATAAATATTTCATGGTTGTTTATTTGTTAATGTCAATGAATTAAATATTAAAGAAATGAAATAAACGTTTGTATTGTACATTGTTTTTTTTACATCAGTAAAAGAAGGCAAGAACAACAAGCGATATTAAAAAAAATATTACACAACAAGCGCCATTTTGACAATATAGGCTTTGTGCGCGTCATTCCTGTAAGGAGCCCGCCATACAATTGTTTGGATCAGCAGTTCAGCGCATGCGCAGGTAAAATAATGCCTTGTTTTTCTTAATACAGCGCACGTACGAGTGCATGCACGTGTGAAAATAATGCGCACGAGTAATGCCCGCGAACGTGATTAAATAAGTAAGTACCCACCCATATTGCAGTGTTTATTGATACAATCAGCTGTGTCAGTTGCTGGTCCACGGCATGGTTTTCCACCATTTTTAGGTGCAGGTTTATCACATGTTCTTGTCCTGGTGTAATTTCCTGTCCCGCATGTTTTGCTGCATGCGCCCCAAGATGACCATCTGCTCCAAAGACCATCGATAGGTGCTAGAAACGAAAACAATCAATAACAAGTAATTATCCATTATTTCCATTTTGATCTATGTTATTCAAGCAGATTTATTACAATATTAATAAAGTGAAAAGAGGAGGGGCTTGTTTTGTATTGGAGACTACTATAGCACATCTCAAGTGTACATACCATTACGTTCTTGCCATGTACAGTTTCTAAATTCGGTTTGAACTCCATAAGCGTCGGCATTCGGACAGTCAGCGGTTTTATTTGGAGAAGTACAGAACCTATTCCTTAATCTTACGTTCAATCTAATATGACATGGTGCCCAATCTGACCACATGGTATAGCCTTTCAAAGGTGTTCCGCCATATAAACCCACCCTCAAGCAAGCTTGCTTTTCTACCTTCGTTGGATAAAAGCGTATATGACGTGCTTTTATGTTTTCCGGCAATCTGATTGATTTGGCAGTGCTAGCATTTTCATTTGCATCGAATACCTGGATGATAGAGAATCAATTCAATAGTTTTTCTCTCAGTATTATCTTCTTTTATTGAAAGATCCTTCGTGAGAAATTTCTCATACTGAACTAGATTAGCGTTGCTTGGAAAACGCCGAAAACTATGAACTTATATAAGTTAATATCAACCTACAAAAAAGTTTTTAAACATATGACATCGTTGTAAAAAGTAGGAAACACTAGTCTGATATAGATAGCTGACCAAATTAAGAAGGGCGAGGGAAGGCACAGAGGTTAAACAGATGCAAGAATTTTCGCTCAAGATTGATAATGTCTTTGATTAATAGATCGATGGATTGTTCACCTGACATGCAAAAGCACAAATTCGACACACATTCTAATTCAAACCTGACACTGGTCTTACCATATTACCATTGTTTACCATTGTTATCTGTCTCATGTTATCTGTAAATGTTTTTATTGTCTTTATTTTTGTTTGTAAATTTGTCTTTTTAATCAATACGACTAGCATGTAAACCAGTTTAACTGATGCCAAATTCGTATATAAATAAAGGTCACCATACCATACCTTTTTACTGCCAAATTCTTCTATTTCATTCCAATTGTTTCCATCATCAGAATACGTCATAGTAAACTCTTTGACCCAAGCAGATAAATCAACACCACCTTGTGTTTTTACGCGACATATGTACTTTGATTTACCCAAGTCAATCTGAAGGTAATAACCAGCGGTTTCTGATGATGTCACACACCATGCTAATCCACTATTGAGTCGTCCTACCGACGCTATGTACTTGCCATGACTTGATGAAGCTGTGAAGCTGCTGTCGGGAAGAAACCCACTTTCTTCAGCGCCAAGAGTAGTCATAGGGCAATCTAGAAATTGATTAAAAATACATTTATTTTAACGCCAGATGATAAGTTATCCAGACGTAATATTTCAGAGGGAAAACGTATTTTTAATTAGATAAAAAATAAAGAGATAAATCAATCAATCAACCAACCAACCAACCGACCGACCGACCAACCAACCAACCAACCAACCAACCGACCAATCGACCAACCAACCAACCAACCAACCAACCAACCAACCAACCGACCAACCGACCAACCGACCAATCGACCAACCAACCAACCGAGCAACCGAGCAACCGACCAATCGACCAACCAACCAACCAACCAACCGAGCAACCGAGCAACCGACCAACCGACCAACCGACCAACCGACCAACCGACCAACCAACCAACCAACCAACCAACCAACCAACCAACCAACCAACCAATCAATCAATCAATCAATCAATCAATCAATCAATCAATCAATCAATCAATCAATCAATCAATCAAAATCAATCAGTCAATCAATCAATCAATCAGTCGTCTATCAATCAATCAATCAATCAATCAATCAATCAATCATTCAATCAAGTACATAAAAATTAATAAATGAATAAATATATAGATACATAAACAAACAAACAAACAAACAATCTAACCACCCAGTTACTTACTTTACACTTGTACAGGATGGTCAATCTCAACCTAAACATAACTTAATTGCCAAGGCACTGGTACATGTATCTTAAATCTCATATCATACTTGCTTGACACTGGAGCATAATTTACTGACCTTATACTTGTACAGAATGATCAATTAATGATCTAATCACAAATTATTTGCCTCGACACTGGTTCAAAGTTTTCAATCTCAGAATCTCCAAAACCTACCTGCCGGGCATCGGTACAGCGCCTTCAATTTCAGAATGTCTAGCTTTGAGAACAGCGACTCCTCATGCTTGGCTGGACCAATCTTTATTTTATCAGTTGGATCTCCAATTGCAGTCAGTGTGTAACGATTATTGCGGCTCCATATAATGGCATCGTAATGCATGATAGAGTGATAGTCATAACGTGCCCCCATTGTATCGGCCTTTCGAGGTGATCTTATTCTAAATCCACGTTCAATATATGGTATCATATCTAGAACAGCATTTCAAAACGATTTTTTTTATTGCAATAGTCTTATTTTATTATTATTTTCTGTTTATCCCCATACCTTCGTTATCGGAATGCTTGTGTTATTATCTACGTAATGTTTTCGAAATAACAAAATTCATGATCCTCCGGGTCGAAGTATTCCTTAAAAGGACCGTTTTGTGCGACTGTCGTTTCAACTGCCTGTGCGTATTCATTCACAGTACCAGTGGGAAAAGGGTTTTACTTATACAGTGAGGTTACGTAATTTCTGTGTTAGTTAGATCCAAAGAGAAACATTATGTTTATATTTGGATATTTCTATGCTTTGTGTTTTGCATGCATGTAAGTAAGACTCTTCTGGATGTTTCTGAACACTGCTTACCCTGAAAAAAGTTTTCCCAGTATATCTGTACATAGTTGTCCCTGTCTGGCCTGGTATGCTCATGCCAAAATCCTAACCACAGGAAACAAGTAAATAAATTAGAGACGGTATTAGTATTGTGTCATGTGCTTGTACGTGTATAGCAAACTCATTGCAGAATAATAATAGTTATATCAACATCATCTTCCGCTAAGCCTTCGCATTCTAGCTCCAGCTAAGAGTAAATGGGGTTGTAAAATAAAACAAAGAGTTCAGAGAACTCACTACAGCTGGACCAATTGAAAACTAAAGGAATGAATATCAAGCATTTAAGATGTGAATGTCAATGTATTGAAAACTGAGGAAAACATCTAAAATAGTGTACAATTTCTTCTCTAAACACTTCAAAAACAAAAAAGTGTTATTAGGATTATATCCCAAAACTTCTGTAGGAAGGCTATAGAATGTCTCGTTCAATTGTATGCTCTCTGAAATGTTTTTTTTTTTTTTTCAAGCTTTTTTTTTTTTGCTTATCTTCAAAAATGCAAGATGACGAGTTTGACACCTCTGAACAATTCAATAAAGTAAAACCACACCTTTGCAGGCTTCAAATGAAGATTAACATTCCAGGGCTGTAACCAGAACTTTTACAAGGGGAGTGGACATAAAAAAAATCCTGGACCACTAATGGGTTTTAATAGCTTTTTTATTAGCAGGTGTCATATTTCTCAAAAGTCGGCGTGCTTTTTAAAAACACACGAAAACCCGTATCACAATTTACTGCTCTTATTGCGCTTCACAGGCAGTTGTTTTGAATGACTTTATTTTTAGTATTTTCGGTGATTATTTTAGTTTTCTGCTCTTGATTCCAAATCTAAGAAATGATGATGATGATGATGATGATGATGATAGACTTTCTTGTAATAAAAAACTGATGGAGGTAGATCAGAGCGGACCTTTTACTTTTCTTAGGGGGTGTACGTGCACCCTGTGCACCCCCCTTGGTTACGGCCCTGTATTCCCATCGATAAAACTAATTATGAGCATTCGACATACCTACTGCATGCATCAGCTCGTGCGTTATCACCATACGATTTTCACAGTACGTCTCACCAATGGAGAGATCCTGTGGGCCTGGATGTATGTAATGTCTTCCAAGAAAACTCCAACAACTTGAATTGAAACAATAGAGCATATAACATTATCGAACACTTGTTGTGCTATGTAACGTTCTTTTTTGTCAATCGTGATCCCAAATTATAAACTTGGATTCATACATACAGCTATTCTTGAAATAGTTGTCCAATTGAAATACTGATTTAGCGAATAACAATGTCACTTGCATGTTCTCTTGGTTTAACACAAAGCTTTACATATTATATAGTTACATAGTTTGTCATAATCATGCGGTTAAGTTATTTTGTTCATTCCTTAACAAATCAAAAATCGTACGATATGCAAATGACTTTGCTATTTGTTAAATCAGTATTCTAACTGGACAATCATTTCAAGATTAGCTATATATATATAGTGTTCTTTTAAAAGCTAAATAATTAATCTACAACATATTAATCATTAGTTAATAAGTAACTCTTAGGAATTGTTTTTTCGAGTTAGTGCGACTTTAATAAAGAATTCGATGGAGGTGTATTTCTCATTTTCGGTGAGCTCGAAAAATGGCCACGATCGTGGGATAAACGCTGCTTTAATGTTTCTCTAATTACCCTTTTCCTTTTATGATTCGAACCCAATCTCTTTCTGTTGTTCGTTTGACAAATTTAATGCAAGTAAATTTGTGAAAACCTTCAATGGCCTTGTTTAATTCAGTTTCAATATCTGTGGATGGAATGTAAGTTTTTTAATAACGCATGAAAATATTGAAACATCTTGGAAAAATAGGAGAAAAATTAGTGTATTATTATAATAGATATCAGCTAAAATACAACATCCATGCATTCATGATTCAACCATCAATCCTTCCATAATCTGTACGAAGAGGAGAGAATTGTGATATGATTTGTTTCACTTGTTGCAAACTTAGTTCAAATTTATATAATTTCATCGATTAGCCGTTAATTAAGCACACTCTAAAAAGCTAGACAACTAATGTTTTAGATTGAAAGTTCTTACACATAAATGATGGTTCGATCTCGTATGGAATTATCTTGTTGGGCCATAGATCATGATAATTGCGAGTCGCGCTTCCTCTTGCTCCTAAACTCTCTCGCTCCACGTCATTGATAACCTGGTCACTCATCATTATATCGCCTTGCTGAAGGTTAGAGATTGCTAAGGTGCTGTTGAAAAACGCTATAGAGACAATCGTTGAATAAGTGCACATATCAGAAAGTCAACCAATCAGTGATTTAGGTAGATGATCACGTTTTACTCTCGTTTACATGCCATGTCCTATCCAGTAAAGAACAAATGCAATTTAACAAGGATTATGACATAGAGATGTCATCACGCCTATGGCTTGTAATTATGTTTATAAATGAATTATTTTATCCATCAAGCAGTTGGTAAGTCGGTCGATCAGTCGGTGAATCTGAATGCAAATTAAACATAATTAAACACAAAGCAATAAATTAATGTACGGATACAAACATTTAGAAATAAAGGGAAACAAAACAAACAGAGGGTAATTCACCATGCAGATCGTTTTCAATTTTTGCCATCTGGTCCTGTGAATCTTCTCTTTTGGCTTAAAATAAAATGTATACATTTTAAGCATTAGATTATATATACGTACACAACAATACCGCTTAACCCTCACAATTATGACCAGTGATGGTCCGAGTCTTTGCATCGCCTCATGATGGCAGCCATGACAGCTGGTAAGAACAGTAGAATATGGACTAAGATAATTTACATGAGAAAGAGTTTAGTCTCCCAGATGAAAACTATCCTTTGTTCCTGCCTCCTGTCATGGTTGCAGTCATGTGATGATGTCAAGCCTGTATTAGCATACTTGGTTGTTCACCTTTGAGAGTAGCTCTTCTGTTAATGAAGGAAATAAACTAGAAAATTCCATTATTTCGAATTCGTAATGTACTAAACTCGTCTAAACAATGTTACCAAACTGTCAAATGTTCAGTATGTGATCAAATGTGCTGTGCAGTGGTGGACACTGTTCAGTTTGTGGACAATGTTCAGTATGTGATCAAATGTGCTGTGCAGTGGTGGACACTGTTCAGTTTGTGGACAATGTTCAGTATGTGATCAAGTGTGCTGTGCAGTGGGTGGACAATGTTCAGTGGGCGACTAAATGTTTTTATAATAATATAAATTTATTTTTATGCCGCATATTAAAGTTCTCTATGCGCTTATTTGTACAACTGGTGTACAATGTCCATTGGGTGACTAAATGTTTTGTGCCGTGGGTGGACAATGTTCAGTGGGTGACTAAATGTGCTTTGCAGTGGGTGGACAATGTTCAGTGGGTGACTAAATGTGCTGTGCAGTGGTGGACAATGTTCAGTAGGCGACTAAATGTGCTGTGCAGTGGTAGACAATGTTCAGTATGTGATTAAATGTACTGTGCAGTGGGTGTATAATGTTCAGTGGGTAACCAAATGTGCTGTGCAGTTGGTCGACAATGTTCAGTGGGTGACTAAATGTGCTGTCCAATGGGCGGACAATGTTCAGTGGGTGACCAAATGTGCTGTGCAGTGAGTTAACAATGTTCAGTGGGTGACTAAATGTACTGTGCAGTGGGTGGACAGTGTTCAGTTTGTGGACAATGTTCATTGGGTGACTAAATGTGCTGTGCAGTGGTAGACAATGGTCAGTTGGTGACTAAATGTGCTTTGCATTGGGTGGTCAATGTTCAGAGGCTCTACCTGAGTTCTGACTGCCTATGCTACGACCATTGACTCCATAATTAATAGAAGTGACTAGTAACACACTGATAGTTAATAACATCTTTATCTGTATATAAAAATAAGAAAAGATAAGAAAAAAATGATAAAAATATCACAAAAATTAGACTTTGTACTTTCATTACACAACAAATAATGTATACCGTTGTGGAAAATAATGTAGTAGTAGTAAACATAATTTCTACAAAAAAAATATATATAACGACAATCTATCCCCCGCTCGCAGGGTATTCTAACATAAAAAAAAAACAAAATAACACGTAAAATGGAAAAAATATAATCACAAAGAATTTTAAATTTCTAAAAATTTTCAAATCAATTCAGTAAAATGTAATGTGCATGCATGCGTGATTGTACACTGGGGTGTTTTTTCGATCACAACTGTTACAACAACAACAAAATTATCTAACTCATCTTTTGAAAAGACTTTCATTGGGTTTAGACATTCATTTGTTCGTGTTTGATTAAAATTATTTTTTCTTGGAGTTTAGTTACTTTGAAACTTTTTCAAATAGAACTTTTACAGCATTTCACTGGACCGCCATAAGTGTTCTTTAAACGTCTTTTTTTATTGTTTGAAACTAATCTCTAAATTTCTCTTCATGACATCGTTCATTTGTATCAGGTTTAGAATTCCTTTAGTTGGCATAATATCTTGTGACTCTTTTTCCGTTAATCAGCTCCATCGAATCATCAGGCGAGACTGGTGCGTATGGCCGAGAACTCGGCAATTTACGAAACAATTGTGATATTTATACTTTGTTTTAAGGTCATTATTGTTCTTTTGTTTTTAGGCTCTGAGAAATTGAACGCAAAACAAACCAGACCACTTAACCGGGAGCCCCATATAGACATCTCGTAAATTTCTTTTGACAGAGTTTTCATTAAGTTGACAAACATCTTATGTATATTTGTTCGTGTTTGATTAAAATTATTTTTTCTTGGAGTTTAGTTACTTTGAAACTTTTTCAAATAGAACTTTTACAGCATTTCACTGGACCGCCATAAGTGTTCTTTAAACGTCTTTTTTTATTGTTTGAAACTAATCTCTAAATTTCTCTTCATGACATCGTTCATTTGTATCAGGTTTAGAATTCCTTTAGTTGGCATAATATCTTGTGACTCTTTTTCCGTTAATCAGCTCCATCGAATCATCAGGCGAGACTGGTGCGTATGGCCGAGAACTCGGCAATTTACGAAACAATTGTGATATTTATACTTTGTTTTAAGGTCCTTATTGTTCTTTTGTTTTTAGGCTCTGAGAAATTGAACGCAAAACAAACCAGACCACTTAACCGGGAGCCCCATATAGACATCTCGTAAATTTCTTTTGACAGAGTTTTCATTAAGTTGACAAACATCTTATGTATATGGCAACCTATCTTGCGCCTTGTCCAAAATTATGTTAAGCAACTGGTTGGTGGAAATTTATGTGTATCTAGTAAAAGGTATTTCTAGCTGATTTCAACATTTTTTGTAGGTTTACTTACGTCCAGTCTCATAATACTTGATTGCCGTCTTCAGTGATAGAAGTCCAAAGACAATGTGGATTCAATATTCAACACACTATCTATGTTATACACCTCACCTGAATGAATCGCCGGCCACCGCTAAGTTTTTACTTTTAAATTGCCGTAATTCACAGGTGACACATATTATCCTATTTTATCTTCTTAACTAAAAGACCTCCAGGGATTTTATTTCCGACTAATAGAATACTGGTACCTAAATGTTATCAAACAGCTCTTACTATGAAGTTGGGTCGACTGATATTGAAGAAATTAAAACGGGATATATATTCAATTACACTGCTCATTGCTGTCCTTACTGTCAACATGCGAAGACCTCTAGAAATGATTTTAGTAGTATGTAGTGAGAGGTAACGAAGCCGTGTATCTGACTGTCGATAAAACTCCAATTCCAACATCACAAATTACTTTAAAAAACCCAAAAAGTAAAACTTTATATTATTCGTCCCTCATATAATCAATATTTTTTTACTTTCATCGTGAGAAAATAAATAGAAATTCAAGTTTGGATAGCTTTGTATCAGTAGTTAGTTGTAGATTGATTAATTGATTATTCATGCGTTTCAGATTTGTATTTATAATATCGGATTCCTGTTTTGCCCCAAAGGTTTTGTCCCTTAATGCATATAGTGCTATACACGAACATAGTGTAGTTTCAATGATAGGGAGGTTGGACAATTATTCCTATTACTCACAATCCCGGGGGACTTCCATATATCAGAGGGCGAGAGTTTCAGTTGGTAGCTTTTGGGGTAGGTTTTTTATGTCAATCGACAAGGATATTCAAAAACAAGTTTACGACCTTACGAGCACTTATATCCAATTGTTCGCTGTGTTAGCTTTAAGGCCTGGTTTCCATATTATCGAAAATGATAGAGTACGGTTACAAACGATCTAGAAAAAAAATCGATTATATGGAAACACTTTTTTCGATCGTACAATCGGAATGTTGCGATCGTTCTCGACCGTTCTTGATTAAGTAACAATGCGCGTAAGAACTAGTGAGGTTTCTATTGTTCTGCGTCAAAATAACTTCCCCACATAAAAATTCTTTAACTTTCACGATATTGATGTATCAAGCTAAGGGTTACAAATTTCTTAAGTAAAATCTACAAAATGCTGTTTACAAGACAGTGTTTCTTTTGTGTTTAATGGTTTTCTACAATCATAATCGCTCAAAACAATGGCTAGGAGACGCTTGCTTTTCATAGTGAGCCCCACGGTAAAATTTTCTCATAGAAAAAAATAAGATCGCTTTAATAAAACTGAAATGAGATTTTTAATAAAATATAGGAAAAATATCGCAAAAGTTTGAAAAAGGCCAATTTTCTCGTTTTACCCTATCAGATCAAGCATTTAAACAATACACAATTAACACCTTTATGCATTTCATTGCCGTTTGCTACACTAGTTCTTACTCGGAACGTTACTTAAATGGAAATTAAACCAGGCTTTAGGGGTAAAAATCATGTTAACTTCAGAAGCTCGGACCTTTGGTACCTTGAGAGCTCAAGTTCAGAATTTCCATCGATCATAGTAAGCAGAGAATAAAGAATTTGGAGATTAGAAGGGTTTAGGTTTAGTTTTTTTTTTGTGTATTGTCCATTTTTTGCGTCTATGACTACTTGCTATGCTTACTTATGATCATAATTTATGCCCCACACTTGACTTCATTCCTTTTTTTTTCTTCCTTTTTTCTGATCATGCGTATGGACTGGTGATTCGAAGATCGGGCTTTATGAACCTTGATATATCGAGTAAAAAAATATAAATAATAAATAATAAATTTTCAATGATGACTTCTATCTTAGCAGCAAAGCACTTAGTATAAGTTTGAAGATTATTTTCTGGGATTATGTGTTGTTTACAGCATGTCTGATACACTCCATTGATCCGTATTGTAGAGCGATACTTCAGCTGACGTAATCCTTTGTAATTCAGGTGCCAACAAGACAGTGATTGGCCGTTATTTCATTAAGTAACAATGCGCGTAAAAACTAGTGAGGTTTCTATTGTTCTGCGGCAAAAAAACTTCCCCACGTAGAAATTCTTTAATTTTCACGATGTTGATGTATCAAGCTAAGGGTTACACATTTCTTAAGTAAAATCTACAAAATGCCGTTTACAAGACAGTGTTTCTTTTGTGTTTAATGGTTTTGTCCAATCATAATTGCTCAAAACAATAGCTAGGAGACGCTTGCTTTTCATAGTGAGCCCCACGGTAAAATTTTCTCATAGAAAAAAATAAGATCGCTTTAATAAAACTGAAATGAGATTTTAAATAAAATATAGGAAAAATATCCCAAAAGTTTGAAAAAAGGCCAATTTTCTTGTTTTAGCCAATCAGATCAAGCATTTAAACAATACACAATTAACACCTTTATGCATTCCATTGCCGTTTGCTACACTAGTTCTTACTCGGAACGTTACTTAAAGCAAATTGTAGTTCTAGCTGGTACATAAGCATAACAATTTGTTTGTATATAAACTAAAGTATCGCTATTACGGATTTATTATTGCATTATTTGAGCGTTGTCACATAATGAGCATTGTACGTGGGAATGTACGTTGTGATCCACAAAGACAAAGGCAAGTTCGAACAGCTGATTATCGTAAAAGTATTGCTTTTCTTTGAAAAAGCAAAAATGTTTGTTTTAAACATCTTTTTACGTTGTTTGTGTCTGGCATTGTATTGTACATACCATCAGACAGTGCTTGTTAGACGAGCTGCTCTGGTCATTACCATTTTTTAACTGACCTCATGAACATACAGCTTAGATTCCATATGATAGCTTACGATCGCCGGATCGATGAAATTATGGAGGAGAGGATCGCTCAAAATCGCTGTCAACTGTTTCCATTTGTTTTGATCGCTGAAAAGTGTTTCCATATAATCGCTCACGATCGCTGGCAATATTTCCAGCGATCCGGCGATCGTATAAGGAAACCAGGTATAGAATAGCTCGTTACATAAAAACGCGCTATTGATCTAAAATCAAAAGGGACAAAGTCGCATTATTGTATATCTGCTACAATGCCGACGAGATTATTGGAAACTTCTAATGAATTGAATAGATAATAAACACGTATCTGGAATCGAAGAAAAGGGATCCCTTGAGACTGCTCGTGAATCAATAGACCTTTCTCGGATGCTGTACGTACTGAAACAATCTCAGTCTCGACAACATGAAGAATTTAGACTACAGTCTGGGGTAATGTGAGGAATGTGACTACCGTCTGTGGTAATGTGAGGAATTCACATATTGATGAACATTTGGCCAGGATTAAGATTGCAATCCAGTTCTAAAGAATAATTACATCCTACCGAGGAAGAGGATGTTGTACAGCATCCGCTGAAAGTTCTATTTCATTTGTAATAATGCAGGAAATTCAAAAAGACGTTATCGGATACAAACGTAGTCGCTCTATGCTCGTCGAACAAACTATGCTGCCCTTTTTGATTTGCACCATAAGGATTATCAGTAAATGGCCATGCCTTTTAGCTATGATGATTTGGGACAACAGATATTGGAGCATTGCACTTGGTCTCTCAAGTGGAAAGGTACGGGAAAATAATTGTTTGAGCTCATTTGCGGCCAGCACATGGAGACCATTATGTATGTTTTGGGATTTGCAACACGTGCTTGAATTGCGCAAATGCATATGTACTCTAGTGTTTTTTTGGTGTGCGTTTGATTAATCATAATTACTATAAGTCAAATACTCTGCAAATGTTAAATAGTGTCGTACATTTAAAATACGACAGTGGTTGATTGAACATTAAAGCACGATTCCTTCTCTTATCTCGTCCTCTCTCGTAAAATATTCATAAAATCTTATTTTGATATCTTGACTTACAAATTACACAATAACTTCTTATTGTCATTGAAATCATCTATATTAGAATAACAACTGATCTTATTTGTATCACAAAAAAACTACGCTTCCCACCCCTCCGAAAAAAAGTAGTTATATATTGTAAAATTGGTATTTTGAAGGTAATTCCAATTCGTATTCTCGTAAAATATTCATAAAATGTTATTTCGATATTCTTGACCTTACACATTACATAATACTTGTGATTTTGGGAGGCAATTATTGTCATTGAAATCATTTGTATTTGAATAACAACTAATCTTATTTGTTTCACAAATAACTGCCCTCCCCCCCCCATCCCCACTCCCCCATCCCTCCCCCCACCAAAAAATGAAGAATGTATTAAGGTTATTGTAAAAGTGGTAGATTGAAGGTAATTTCAATGCATTTAATTGCTAGCTTCATATGTTGTGTAATTTAGCGCAAATGTCTTTTTTAATTCAATAGAGTAATCTATAAATGTCATTTGCTATACATATTTATAACAAAAAAAGCAACTCAATAAATACATGGCTTAAATGTTTGCCAGTTTGATAAAGCCGTTTCTCGCAATCTGGGGAAGTTGTCATTGAATTGGGGACAGTAGATACTAGAAAATCACGAACTTTGAATCCACAATCACTAATAAGATAAGATTACCAAATATGGTTGTGCATGCAAATGGTTTTGGTAATAGATGAGATGCTTTTTAAATAAAAGGAAATCTTGTAAACTAAATTAACAAACTAATTAATAGAATCCAGAATTGATCTTCAGTTGAGATTTTTATTATCATGTAGTCGTAATCATTATTGTTTCATTATCATTTTGATCATCGTAATCATCATAAATATCATTATAATCATAATCGTAATCATCGTAAACATCATCATAATAATAATAATCGTAATCATCGTAAACATCATCATAATCGTAATCATCGTAAGCATCATCATATTTATCATCATAATCATCGCAAACATCATCATAATCATAATCGTAATCATCGTAAACATTATCATAATCATAATCGTAATCATCGTAAACATCATCATCATTATAATCGTAATCATCATCATAATAATAATCGTTATCATAATCGTGTCAGTCTCAATCGTCGTTCGGCTTGTATCATTAGTCTTCATATGTTGCTTATCAGGGGCATTTGCCATCTTTAAATGATACATCATCAATGAGTATGTTGCTTTTGCCTGGGGTGCCAACGGTTCCTTCAAAAACAAACTGAAAATATACAGAATTATAAAACGATTAGTTTGACAATTAATAGCAAAAAATAATAAATGAGCTTTGGCGCTATGTAAATTTACTGGATAGTTAATCAACCAAAATCGACTTGGTCAGAAAGAAACGGAAACCCACCCCATGAAATTGAGAGCTGCACAAGTTTATTGTTTCGCCATAACACTTTGTTTACAACAGTATTAATTGCACCTGCGAGAGAGCCCATTCTGGACATTGAATGTAAAATGGCGAGTCGCTCAACAACAAACTACCGGCGTATCTGTAAGGGTATCGTGATCAAATCCCACGAGAAAACGGACTACTGTGTCTAGTCTACTGTTATCATAATGATTACTTATAAAAACATTAGTCGCACTACAGGGTAAATTACCAATGCTCACCAAAAATCTTAACATACTAAATAGTTGAGTGCCGATATATTGCCGTTCGATATTAGGCTTTGAACACATCATTATGTAAGCAGCCCCGTTTTAATTGCCGTTATTTTAAGAACGGAACTTCATTGGTCAGATTGACCAGAGAGTTTCGTGGAATTTTATGCTGGCGTCGAAGATAAAAAAGAAGAGCTTTCCATATTTGTAAAACAAAAACTTAAGAATGCTGGATATATTAACTTGTACTCTTAAGAATAAAATTTTAGCAGGATTAGTAACACACTAAAAATAGCACTAGCGGGGTTCCTGAAGGGGTGCGGGGATAGGTTCTCTTATCTCATTTTCTCTTGGCGATTCCAGGAACAAAACGGTTTCATTACGTTCTGCTCTGCACAACGAAATAAGAGTGTTCGTTTAGTTCAGCTTACCCTTGAAACCTCATACGGATTCGATAAAGTTCCCGCGTAGGTTAACCAGTCTAATCCCTGGTCGCCTGTTTTTTGGAAAGTTTTTGATCTCTTTCCAGTAATGTGTTCTCTGTAGACAGTGAGACTACCCATTCCACTTCCTTTCATTAAGTATCGGAACGAGATACACAGATCTGAATAATGAAATGAATATATATTGATAAACGGTGAAAGGAAAACGAAGATCTAACACTTTCAATCAGAAAATGGAGCAAAGAAACGAAGAAATGGATCAAATCAATGAATGAATGAATAAATGAATGAATGAGTGAATGAACAAAGAAAAGAAAGAATAGATGGATGAATGGCCAAATAAATGTATGAATAAAATTAATTAATTGATTGATTGATAATACACTGAATAAAATGAATAAACCAATGATTGAATAATGCAAAATCCGTTACAACCTTTTAATCGCTGATAGTGAAAATCATTTGCAAAGAACGCCTTATCACCAGTAACACGTGGAGACGAACTGTCGATGAACATATAGGATCCTAGAATATAATAGCGAGAATATAATAACGAGTAATCTTTAAAGTAATCAACTAATAAAACTCTGACATGTTAAATAGTTTTTACTTGCTTTCAATTTTTAAATAAATTTTTATGTTGATGCAGTTCCCATGTGTATCTTGTTGTAGTATTGCCCCTTACGTTGCCTTTAAATGTTTCACATCTAAAATTGTTGCTAAGTATTGTGAGTGTCTTTCAGTTTGTGGATGTAGGTTCAAAACAAGCTTAGTTTGCTTTCTAATCCAATGCGAACAATTAACCCAAAGGCGAGTTAACATATAAACATAGTCAATGGTTTGGCTTAGGTTATTTGTCTTGTACTTAAATATTCATACCTGGCTCATGATTGGAAAGTCCACCTCGAGTATGACTCCAGTAGAATTGACCTTCATCAAGATCTACAAATGTGCACTGTTTTTCTTCAGGTTCAAACGAACACGATCTATACTGAGGATGTTGGGCATCTACACATGGAAATATATATCATTAAATCGTTCATTGTTTGATTATTTATTATTATGATAGAAGACTGAGCAAGTAAAGCAAAATAATTTTTTTTTTAGAAAATAGGAAAGCTAAGGAGCATGCGGATATCAAAGAACTGCTATAGGGAAATTGCTGTTCGATCGAACATCTTTGTTAACCATATTTGATAAATCTTACCTTATTTGGAGGTACGCTTAAACTCTATTTTCCCGATTTTCTGAGCGTTTAAGGTTTAAAGTTCCAGTGAGGAGAAAACTGCCAGATACTGTAGAGCATCTCGAAAAATCAAAATGTCCTTCACATTTGATCAACTTTGGAGCCTCGGTTTCGTGAAAAAAGCCCAATATTAAAAACAACACAGGGTTCCCGTGCGAACTGCATTCAATTATTTGATGTGAAAGGGGTTTGATTCTATTCCAAAATGAAGATAACGCAAAATAAATGGAAACCACATTTGACAGCCCATTGTAGAAGTCGTTTGATCAATGCTAGAACTGGAAGTTGTAGTTCTTACCCGGTACTGATGGCAGTGCTGATCGTGGTTTATGACGGCAGGAATGTTTTCTTAAAATTACATCATCAATAGCAATGTCTCCTTCATCACCATAACCTCTGACAGCTTCGATGACTATCTGTGAAATTGATACATCAATCATTTCATCAATCAGTCTCATTTAAAAACGTTTAATCTGATTGAAACGTGTAACGACAGTGCACTGTTTTGGTTCCATGCCACGGAATATTCTATTTTTTTCTTCGTCGAAAAGCGTTTCTCAAATAAAATGCTTTTAGAACCTTACTTTACAGACTAATTGAACAACGTTTTAAAATGCAGGAAAGAAAATGTCTTCTAAAAAATCCAGAAATTTCGCAAATGTTAGTTTTATTTTAGTTTATATAATATTGACCAAATATGGTGTCAAAATTATGCTAATTAGTCTAAATCGTTCAATCTTAAAGGGCGTATATCCATGCAGTTCTAGTCCATAAATTGTAGCCAATTAGAGCGCGCGTTATATAGCATGGATGTTATAAATGACAAATCTGGCCAAGATAACTATTGTGATGTCCAGAATAATCAAGGTGAGGTGACGACACAAACCTTCTGTTTGCCATGTTGACCACCCGAAAAAGGTCCAAATAAAGGTACGTTAGCGTGTACCCACTTGTCGTTCGTATCTTTGTTCACTGACCACATTAGAATATCCTGGGCTACGTTAAGCGAGTTATTGCCCGGGCGTTTGTAGACGTTAAGTTGCCAGACATCCTTTCCGTTCATGTTGTAGTAGAAGGACAAGCAGTTATAGCTTTTTACAAAGTAAGATGCCTTCGTCACCAACTTTGCACGATCTTTAGGTGACTTGTTCGTTGTTTCAATGTATAGGTAATGTCCTTAGGTATGCAAATGAGAATACAATAAACTTAAATTGATTATGTCATGCAGCAAATAATTGTGCTTGTGTTTTTGGTCCCTCGATTACAACTATGAATAATTTGCTCTTTTGATAGCCTTAAGGTAACAGGGGACAAACTCGAGGTCACTCTTTAAAAGTCCCGTAGCAAGTACAGTTTAGAAGTTAACCCTAGAAAAGTATATATTTTCTGAAAGCTAAAAGAACAAATAATGTGGCTCGGTAGTTTATATAATTGTTAAAGTTTTAATGAGTACCTTTTTAAATTTTGAACAAATAAATAGCGATCATTTTTTAAAAACTTGATTATCGCTCAAAAATTACTTAATCAATAAGAGAACTATTTTTAGCTTGTTACCAAACTCATCAACTTAAAAACGATATCTCACTTTTTTGATTTAGGCATTTGCTAATTTTTAATTGATTTTTGGTCATTTTTTTGTGATTTTGTTCCTGAAAAAATATCTCAGTTACTCTACCTTACATCGGTGCAGTGCTACAATGACACCGTCTTAAAAATAAAAACAATGAATTTAGATTTCACGTTTCTGTGTTAACTGTTTCACGTGTGTTCACGAGAGCCACACTAGTAGAAACTCATGTCCCATACCTGTTCTTTTAGTGTGATCTCCGCTAGGTCCCGTGTATTGAGTTGGTGTCTGACCAGAATGTTCCGTCCAGTTGATTGTATTCTCACCAATAGAGTTTTCCCATAAATCAACGTTAGGGTCTTCTAGATCGTCTTTAAGTTCATCTAAAAAACATGAAAATGATATTGTTCTATAAATATATATTCTAAATTTCTTACGATCGACATTTTTTAGATAAAATACGTAGTAGAAAATAGACAGGTAAGCACAAATGTCCATAGCGACGATTTACGAGTGATGATTTGTCATTTACGATTTATATGATACGTCTGTACTGAGTCAACAGTAATGTATGCGTGGAAAGGCCGGAGTTGCAACACAACGACTTGCAAGTATTCTGAAAATCAAGCTCGACAAACTCTCCTTTGAACTGCTTTCGATATGATCTTCACCTAAAACCGGCTACTTATACCAACGTATGTAGGAACTTACAGCCAAATTCGTTGTATCACGACCCGCCGTTTCAAAAGTTTGATTTAATTTTGGTCTTTTCTTAACCGTCAATCAATTTCATAGGGCGGAGCTTGACCTAATACGTTCTATCATTGGTTTATTTAAAATAAACTCCGCCCCTGCAAATGATTGACGGTTTAGAAAAGACCAAATCAAAACAACGTTTTGAAACGGCGGGTCGCGATACAACGAATTTGGCTGTAATCTTATATAAATTCCGTGTATGAGTTTTAATTGACTTGAGCTGAATGGCAGTAGACGTTTATGTGTTTGAGTTCGCAGGAAATGAAATCTGCAATAAAACGGCCTTAAAACAAGTGTCCAGAAATTGTAAAGTTTGGGAGCTGGAACTAAGTGTCTTAATTTGTGTGCTGTGTAGAAAACGGCATTCACAGCTCTACATAAAACGAACATTTGTATTGAAATCTTTGAAAAATGAAAAATACTTGGAATTCGAGACTGAATAAGATCAAGTATGAAGACATCAATCTGGCCTGGAAACAGAATCAAGCCTGTGTATCTGAAAACTAGCTATTTTACTCACAATTCGGAATTTGCGGTATTTTGCCGGGTTCTGGGTTTATATCTGTGGCATTATTACAAGGACCCCACAATAAGGATACATCATCAATTGCCATTTCAGTAGCAGATCCATTACCCATTGTACCAATAAAGCTCACCTTGAAAGTGTAATTTATACAAATTAACAATATTTAATGAACAAATCAAACATCAATCTTGTACCCAGAGCCCGCGTTTTCTTGTGGCCTGCGGCAAAGAAAGAGACGGCTCTGGCATAATCCGATGCGGAAAGCTATGTTTTATGGTATCCTGTTGTAGTTGTTTATGCACATATTTTGCTTTGAGAGCCTTTGAGAGCAATTTTAAAGTCCATCTATTGCGAGATGACTCTTTAATATCTCTTGGGTCGTCATTTTGAAGACGTTAATTTGATATAGTTATTTACTGCAATCTCTGGAAGTTTTTCATCAAACTGTTTCGAAATTAAATTTGTGGCGACAGTTAGTACAATATTACTAAAATATTACGATCATCAAATGATGCATGGTTATGGATGAGAGGACAGTCTTTTTAAGAGGAACGTTCATGTGTAATTTTGTTTCGATCAGGGTGCATTTTCAATTTGATTTGACTGCGTCGATCGGTTGACCTGTGAATAAAAAAGGCGATTGACCATGATCCCACCACGTCATGACTGAACTACAGGCAGGCAGGCCGGCAGGCAGGCAGGCAGGCAGGCAGGCAAAAAGAAACAAAAAACAACAACAACAACAACAACAAATAACAACAGAAAAGAGAAAAGAAAAAAATTCTTACAAAAAAGTCATTCTTCTGAGTGAAATTTACACTGGCCGTATGCCAGTGGTTTCCTTGATCTTTTTCTTTGTACCATATAATTTCCCAATCAGAGCTACTGATACGCGATACTTTCACTGCTAATTTTCCCATATCTTTTCCAAACATATGATAGGCAAACTTCAGACATCGTGGATTAGATGAGCCAACCTGAGGTGGACTACGCAGAGCAGCTTGAACAAAGGTTTCCTTTGGAGCAGTAAATGCATTCATTTTAATGTAGTACCCTGTAGAATAATCGAAGCATTATGACTGAATAAAAATGCCTTTCAGTGCAGTTCTGTTTCTATAGAGTCGTTTTCGTATGAGTGGGAAACAGTACGTACCGTATCGTCGCCCTAGTTTCTAAGAAGACATTCGATTTTCCTGCCGTATCGTAGAGGTATCGTAGCCGTACCATTTCCCACTTATTCGAAAAAAAACTTTGCTATACACGTTTTTGTAAGTATTAATAAACTCTCAGGTCCTCTAGCTCTCAACCTTGAGAAATTGACGTTGCATTTAGTTACTGTTATTGGGATGAACTACCTGTTATCCTTCTCTCGCACATCTTAACTCGACTATAAATTAGTGTGACAGTTCGCATTCTCCCATGCTTACTATAATATTGTAAAATGGTTTGATTGCTCGTTTAGAGAGTTTAATTTTAATTAATTGAATTTTCAAAAACCTGTGTCTCCCGGGCCTGTGTGGTCTTTCTTAGGTCCTGTGTTAGGGATGAATGAAATACCATCATATCGAGTCCATGGCATATCAGAAATAACCGGGTCTATTTTCCATCCACAAAAATCCCTTGTGAAACTGCATCCAACAGGACCTGTAACAGAACAAAGGAGAGGAAGAACTAGTGAGAAAAACGCAATACTCAATGTAAAACAAAGATGACAATTTCGACAAAACGAAAAAAAAGATGAAAATATAACGATATCTGATTCCACTAAATTCGCATCGTTTCTGCACAAACCGCTCGTATATGATATTGAGTATCAAGGTCTTCATGGTCATCGAATCCCTTCTTTCACAAGTCAAATGATTTACGTTTTTTCAGTTATACATCACTCACCCATATTGCAGTGTTTATTGATACAATCTGCTGTGTCAGTTGCTGGTCCACGGCATGGTTTTCCACCATTTTTAGGTGCAGGTTTATCACATGTTCTTTTCCTGGTGTGTTTTCCAATACCACATGTTTTGCTGCATGAACCCCAGTCTGACCATCTGCTCCAAAGACCATCGATCGGCGCTAAAAAAGAACACAATCGGAAACAGATTAATATAT
The DNA here is from genome assembly GCA_918843875.1 of Diadumene lineata. Taxonomy (NCBI): domain Eukaryota; kingdom Metazoa; phylum Cnidaria; class Anthozoa; order Actiniaria; family Diadumenidae; genus Diadumene; species Diadumene lineata. The sequence continues at coordinate 7,899,359 of OU974075.1, read as the reverse complement.
CCCAAGAAGGTAAACTCTTTTATTTCAAACATCAGCCAACTCAATTTGGCGGAATAACCATTGTACTAATACATTTTATTTGCTTTGAATGACATGTGAAACCAGACTGTTTATCAAAATTTTCTGTTTTTACATTTTTGGGGGATTTATCTCGCTGGCAATTTTATTATTTTCAAACCCTGAGGATGGAGGATACTCTATGAAAGCTTGGTTAATATTCAAATATTGTATTATAGTTTTACACTTGTGACAGTGACCGTTAATATGAACAACAATATTATTGGTTCTTTCATGTGTCCTGTGTCGCAAATGTCCTTTCTTAAGTGTGTAAAATGTTAGATTCTCCTTCACAGCCAGACAACTCCACACAAGAGCAACAAGGATCTCTAAATAATATACATTTGATATATGTAATTGTACTGACGGGACGTATTTGCTTGAATTGATACATCTCATTTAAGTATACATACCATTAAGTTCTTGTACTGTGCAATTTTTGTTCTCTGTCTGTACTCCTACAGCATCAGCATTCGGACAATCAACGGCTTTGTTTGGAGAATCGCAGAACCTTTGCCGGAATCTTATTTTCTTTTTTAAATCACACGGTGCCCAGTCTGACCAATCGCTATATTTTCTGATAGGTGTTCCACCAAATAAGCCCACCCTCAAGCAAGCTTGCTTTTCAACCTTAGTCGGATAGAACCGCACGTAGCGCGGCCTTATGTTTTTCGGTAGCCTTAATGATTTGATAGTGTTAGCATCTGTGTTTGCATTGAATACCTGTATAACAGAAAACATAGTAGGTTCCGTTACTTGTATGCAATATTGTACATGCTTTTGTTTGTTGTTAATTAGACGTAAAGCGGATGCACGTTTGTCTGCTGCAAAATTCGGTACAGTGCACAAATGTGCTTTATCAATGCTTTATCAAATACAATTTTGTAAGTTCAAACCTTTTTGCTGTCAATTTCTGTAACATCGTTCCAGGTATTTCCATCATCAGAATATTTCATGGTAAACTCTTTGACCCAAGCAGATAAATCAACACCACCCTGTGTCTTAACCCAACAAACATATTTTGATTTACCCAAGTCAATCTGAAGGTAATAACCTGCTGTTTCTGATGATGTCACACACCATGCTAATCCACTATTGAGCCGTCCTTCCGACGCTATGTACTTGGCATAACTTGACGAAGCTGTGAAATGACTGTTGGGTAGAGATCCACCATCTTCAGCGCCGAGAGAAGTCTTGGGGCAATCTAGAATTCCATGTATTAATACATTATACCATTTAAAAAATTATCCTCACGGAGAAAAAAAGTGAAATGATCAACAGAAGGCATGCAATGTCAAAAAATCATGAAATGATTTATCAAGTAGTTGTTCAAGACAACGAAAATAGGAAACACAAAAATTTGATTTCAAAAACCCAACTACTTTAAAATTTAGTGTAGCACGCTAGAAATGGCTAAAATGATTTTTTTTCGTTTAATCAATGGTTAACTTAACTACCTCAACCATAAACCGAGTCTAGGTCGTTTTACCTACCGGCCTGACATTGGTACAGAGAGTTCAGTTTGATAATATCTACTTTCGAAAACATCGACTTTTTACTCAGGGACGGACCAATTTTCATTGAGTTATTTGGATCTCCAATGGCAGTCATCGTAAAGCGATTATTCCGAGTCCATACATTAGCCGGGTAGTGCATGACTGAATGATAGTCATATTTGGTGCCAAGTGTATCGGCGAGTAATGGTGATCTTCGCTGAAAACCAACATTAGCAACCGGCAGCATCTCTAGAAAAAAAAGAAAAAAGAAAAAAGAAAAAGAACGGAAACGAATTCAAATGTTAGATAACAAGGTTAAAATCTCTGGTTTTGAAATGTGGGATCAAAATGTTTGCATTTGAAACTCAATTTCCCATGCTCAATATAAGTCTTAACTTATGTTCAACTCTACAGCTTTTGATGTAGTGAAACACACAGATTGTATTTTACAAGGTCTAAAGTGCATATTAAGCTATTTGTTGCTGTATGTTTTAGGGAAGATACAGCTGACGTCTTGCGAGAGAAGAAAGGAGAAAATGGTTTTTGATTGAGTCCTACAATAACTACAATGACTACACGTACAACTATTCTGAAATGGTTGTCCAGTTGAAATACTGATTTTGCGAATAACGATATTCTAACAATATCATTTGCATATCTCAAGTTTTCCTTTTCTTGTTTTAATGTAAAACCAAGAGAATATGAGTTAAGAGAGCTTATCCCCCGTATTGGGCTTTATACTCATCAAGGGATCTTTTCATTCTGTTTTTAAACTGAAGTTATCTCGGGAACGAAACTTGATTGGTCAGATTGCAGGAGACGCAGTCGCATCGTCAAAACATCTCAAGGCAAAAGTTTTGAGACTGTTAACAATTTCAAAAAAGCACGACAAAATAGAACCCCTGATGAGGTCCGCGATAAGCTCTGTTATTTCATTTTTTTTTAAACTTAAAACAACGAATACAAAACTGCACACATTGTAAGTTACATGTAATGTTATTTTGTACATTTTAGGCAGTGAGTAATCATTTATTAAAACATGTAAAACATGATTTGCTATCGACTAAATTGTCTTTGAACTGGGCAACCATTTCAAGAATTGATGCATGTAAACCTGGTAAAAAGTTTTCCCAGTATATCTTTATGTAATTGTCCCTGTCTGGTCTGGTGTGTTCATGCCAAAATCCTAACCAAAACAAAATGTAACAACAGAATGAATTTAGTAATTTCGCACATGTACGGTTGTGTATATTCGGACCTCTGAATCCATCAAACTGAAATGTTTGTAATCTGAAATCCTCCATTTGGGATCGGGAATCGAGAGGTTTACCTTAAAGTGCCCCCCAGAACAATAAAAAAATTGTAGTAATCTGGAGACTGCAGGAAAACGATTTTCGTCGTTAGAATTGATTTTGGAGCAAACGCGAATATTTTTGATATGTACTTTAAGATAACTCAGCTAAATTGTCATTAATTTAAAAAATAGCCTAAATAGAAGCATCAATCCAAACATTTGATAAATAATAATAATAATAATGATATAGCATTGGCATTCTATTTCATCTTTATGAGATTTTGTTTTATTATATATTTTTTTTAGTTTGTTATATTTTTTATCTTAAAATTGAACTTCCGTCCGCTTTGCATACCTAAAGCATGCATCAGCTCATGTGTGATAAGCATACGGTTTTGGCAGTCGGGAGCACCTAGTGAGAGGTCTTGGGGCCCAGGCCTCATGTATTGCCTTCCAAGATGAGAGTAACAACTACAGAAGAAATTAAAGCACAGATTAAATACCATATAGAAAAACGTTTCAAATTTATCATATTCAAACTATCGATGCTGTTTGTTAAGATTCCTGTGGATTTTTTTCGGGCTTTCTTACCATAGTTCTTATGATAGTTCCGGGATAGTTATTTGGAGATTATGATTAATTCGTTCAGTCTGATCTCAAATCAAACGATTAAGATTTCACGTTTTCAAGCTAATTCATTGCTATATTGATTCACGAAGTTTTCAACTCTATGTGATTTCGTGGTCCGTGATCTAAAATACACCAAGAGAATATGAGATAAGATGAGAGAACGTTTCCCTCGTATTGGGCTTTGCATTCATCAGGGGATCTTTTCATTCCATTTTAAAACTGACGTTATCTTGGGAAGGAACTCGGATTGGTCAGATTGCAGGAGGCGCGATTGTATCGTGACAACATCTCAAGACGAAAGTGCGGAGATTGTTAACACGTTTCTAAAAATAGTACAACGAGTAGAGCCCCTGATGGGGTCCGGGATGAGCTCTCTTGTTTCATGCTCTCTTGAATACACCTATTCCAAATAACGGTGTCGGAGAGAATGATAGTCCATAGGGGAACACAAATATGATCAAATCAATATTGCTAACTATATAAAAAGTTCATGGATGATAGATGGTTCTGGTCTGTACATGATTTGTAAAAATCTAATAAATACGTTACGTTTTGTCCATATAATTCTTTGCAAACGTTTTTTTAAATAGGTTTATAAAACTTTTAATTTTAGTATTACCCTCTCTTTTTCACGAATTTCACCCAGTTTCTTTCAGTTGTTCGTTTAACAAATCTTAAGCAAGTGTACTTGTGGAAACCTTCAATGGCTTTTTTTAATTCAGGTTCAATAGCTGTGGATTTAATAAAGTCTATGTTAGTTTGCTTGCATTCGCAAGCTTTCACAAAATTAAATGCGAATGATACTGTTACCAGGACCCACGTTTTGAGCAAATTTCAACCAGTTTACACGGTATTAGAATAATTGTTGACAGTTCGAAAATTTGACGTGTATATACCTTTTCCAAGCCTAGTTTTTGAATTCAGTTAAAAATATTTTTATACGTTTTACTGATGGTTTCTGGGGTACGTCATTTGGTATCGAGGCCGCAATTTTAGGCCATTTTGGCAAAATTATCACCAAAACGGCTAGAACAAAATCGTATGTAAAAAAAGTAACTTGGGACATTTTTAGTGCCCGATTAGGCCTAACTCGATGAACAGTTGACTGACCACGGAAACGATATCATATAAAAATGGCCAAATTTTACTTTTACTTTACTTCTACTTTTCTCGACAATCATTCAATTTTCTTGGGCAAAGAATATGTAATATATCCTGCTATTGATTCTCATTGCCCTAACTTTGACGTCACTTGTCGGAGGGTGAAATATCAGTATGAATTTACCCTAAGTCATGAAGAAAAGTGGGATAGTTATGATAAAAGCAAAAATATCTACTTCTACAGTTTTTATAGAGTTGTTCTTACACGTGAATGACGGGTCGATCTCATAAGGAACTATCTTGTCAAGCCATAGGAATTGGAATAGTCGAATGACGCTCGCTCTTCCACCGCCCATAGCCTTTGCTCTTTCAATTTCATTAAGCACCTGATCACTTAGAATGAAATCTCCCTGATTTTCTTTGGAGACTGGCAAAGACCTGTTGAAAACATCTGTAGATGAAGACGGAGATCAGACGAATAGAATTTTTATGATCGTTTCAGAAACTCAGTTATTCAATCAGTCAAATATTTTTTTTTTTAGGTGATTTAGTTTGTGAATGTTCATGAAAGTTCGTTAATCTATTCATTCATATCTACAATCCTAAGCAAAAAATGTCGGACAAACTCATTTTCACTCTCACACAAGAGAAGTTTCCCCCTCCCTCCCCCATAAGCAATGTTGAGTTTGAACTTTCTTTTAGGATGCTTCTAAAACCACCACAGAACGTCAACAATGTTTGGGGTGGGGGTGGGGAGGAGCTATTACCAGATAGGGAAGGGAGGGGCTGCTTGTTGAGCGTATAACAAGGAACGGTGATATTTCGTATTTTGACAGATATCATTTTGTCCATGATTTTAAGTTGTGCCAACTTAACGGTTTTTGCTTTTATATTGTTTTAAAAGATAAATCAATTGACGAAATCAAATAACCCTAAGTACTGTTTTCGCAATTTTTCTAAGTATATGTCTAAGCCGGATAAAAAGTTTGCCAGTTTCGGGCTTTGAAGCGGAATCCGGAATGCGAAACACCAGGGGTAAATATTGTGGAATACAGAATCATCTAAAGATTCTAACATCTGTATTGTTTGATTTTACATTTGTTTTTATTATTTAGGACGTGGAAAAAGATACCTGTAAAATTAAGCGGGAATAAACATACTTTGTCTTGACATCACCGGAATACTCACTGTCCAAAATATTCCGCTTCAATCCCTGAGCCAGTCGTCCAGTCAACGGTTACTATGTTACTATATGTACTAAATATTCTCCAGATATCATTTCTAAATGTATGGTGTTAATACGTTAAGCTATGAAAAATCGGTACGTTACTTACTGTTCATATCCTTTACAAAGTTTGCCATTTGATCAGGGGAATCATTGGTCTTGGCTGAGAATAAAAGAAGCAAGTTAAACAAATCGCAATATGAAGAAGTCTTGTTTTGGCGCAAATGAGGTTCGTGGATGCATGCTACAGTTCAACGTCCAAGGCTTGAGACAAATAATCTCAATGTTTGTATTTCAGCTCGATTGCTACAGCTGTTCAGACGTTTAGTGTCCCTTTATTCATCTTGTTTGTAGGTATGATTTGCACTGAATTTGTTGTTTGGCAAGATGAACATCGACCCATGACAGCTAACAATATTGACCCCAACCGGACTTACCAAAGTGATTCTTGTGTATACTGCGACCAATAACTCCGCCAATAAAAACAATTAATAGCACAGAAGACAACATCGTTATCTAAAACAAGAAAAAAAACATTATATTCCTATTTATTTATTCTAGTTATATTTCATTTATAATGTTTTTTACTAAATTTTCTTTCAACGGAGGGAGGGAACAAAACATTAAGGCAGCGTTTACACGAAGCCGGCTATTTTCGTAAACGAACATTTTTTTATCCGTTTAGGCCTACCGTTTACACGAAAACGCTACTTAGCCGGCTATTTTCGAAAACGCCTCTCAGAGTGGATATTTTCGAAAACGACGGCTATGCGTTTTCATGTAAACGCTTGAAGTCATCACTTTGGTTCAGTCATAATGAGAGAGTTATTCAAACTTTTATTCACTAAAATGCTGACAGACTCTCTTCAAGCTACCGAAAACGATGCGAAAACGATAAGTGTTTACACGAAAACTCTATGTAAACGACTATATTTTAAGCCGGCTAAAAAAATAGCCGGCTTCGTGTAAACGCTGCCTAAATTTCAGCAAACCAAAACACCGACAATCCTCTTTTTTGAGTTAGTTATAAACTATTTATTGCTATTAAGTTTTGTACATATTTTTTCTTATAACTATTTATTTACAAGTCATACTTTGAATACAATTAATAAGAAAAAAGAAAAGAATTTGTTAGTGGAAATGTGCGTGTGGTCCAAATTATAAGCAGAGCTTCCGAGTTGGCCCCCAAAACGAAATATCTCAATGCAGGTAGATAAAAAATTGACCGATGTGATTTATCTGTTTGTTTCGATTCGCTCAACGTTTGTGAACGCTAAAACTAAAAATGAAAGAGAAATAAAAATAAAATCATGATTGTCAGATGTTTAAATTGCACTGTCTTTGTACTAAAGAAATATTTCCTTTTGTTTGTTTCTTTTCGAAACACTTATTTCGAATATTACATTTTCTATTTCAATAATCGCATAAATTCTAAATGTATGAGGTGACTGTAACTCGCTTGACTTGAGAAACATGGCCGCTCGATTTGAGCAAAATATATAAATTTCTAAGCGAAATATATTCCCTCCACATCAAATACCAGCTCTCAATTAAAGTAATTAACTAGAGATCATAACATGATAATATTTGATTCAGCCCGACTGAAACTTTCTAATAAAATGAATTGTGAAGCAAGGATGTCGCAAGTCGGTTGTAATTCAGTCATTGAGGTCATTTGAGGTTTCAAATTTGCCAAACTCGATGTTTTTCTTTTTCGTTTCAGTTATCGCCACTACAAAATACAGTTAGCAATGAGTAAATAATGGACGTTTTCACCACGGCCACCTATACACTAGAACATGCTTATAATTATACTTAATACACGTTGAAATTTATTTTCAATGAAAAAACTAGTTTAGCTACGATTGTTTTGTTCAGGAGATTTGTCAAAAATCTGCATTTTGTGACGAGACGACGACAAAAAAGAATCTAATTTAAAACTCGAGCATTTCTTCTCGGAAGCCCGAGTACTTACATATATGATCGCGAGAAAACTATTGCTAGTCACAAAAAGAGAAATTATAAAGAATAGTATTCACTTTGGCATTGGAGTTTATACTGTACTATAAAAGATTTTAGTGGAATAGATTTAATTTCCTTTGGTACAGGCTCCCAAATACCGTAATTTGTCCTAGTTTGTTAGTGGCATTGATATTGATGGTAATGTGGCCTGTTTGTGTTGAGAGTGGTTGAAACAAAGGATCGTCACCATGACTAGAACTGAGGAAAATAGCAACCAGATTGTGAATCTTTTTCGAGTTCTCGTTTAGCAGTAAAACGCGAGTTTTTGATTGATTTTATCATAAAGTGCAGTAACAATGGAAAAATGGCTTAATGAATTTGTTGATGCATCTTCAAGAGTACAAATTTATAAGATTCAATCTGTGTTTTTTTTTTTTTTTTGAATAACCAAGAAATTGACAATTGATTTGAACTTGATCGAAATTCTTTTCATATCATTGAAATCTTTGTTTATTCAGCCTTAACAAAATGTGTATACTTTGATAGTGGTAACTACAATAATTTACGTGCTATAGCGTGTTTTGTTATAGGCCGCCTCTATATTTTAAAAGTATCTAGTCAGACAAATGTATCAACTCTAGACTACAGCAATACCAATGGGTTTGCAGCAAACATAGCAAACTTTTTTATTTAAGCTAGCCTTTAAAATGTAATGTTTGTATTATTGTGTTTGTTCGTATGTTTGTTTATTTGTTCTTTCAGCGCTTAGAATTGACTTGTATAAGCGCTTTATAACAGTTTTTGGCGATAGCTTTGCTTACCTTGAAGTACATGCTTAGCTTAGTCTGCCTTCGTGACAACTTGAGACACTCACACCAATTGAGTTCATCTCGGTTAATTTATATATTTGAAAACAACTTAAGTCTTAGATACAATGAATCTGGCCACCATTTAAGTATGTTAATTGACAGGTAACACAGAGTATCAAATAAAATATCAAAATGATGAGATAAGATAAAGCTTAAGAATATAGAATTATTTGTCGGTTTAGTGATTTAAGGTATCAGTTATTCAAAATGGCAGTTTCACCTAATCAAAAACTTTTAAATGATATATAATTTATTGTCATTGTGAAAGTACTGGAGTCATGAGCGAGAGCTTTTTTAAAAAGGTTAAAACCAATTGCATGATTGGACTTCACAAAGCTTTTTTATTGCTCTTTCGAACTAGGTTATCCGCCTCCCCTCCTATCTTTTCAAACCGAATAATGAAATTCAGATCGTCTATCGGCAAGGCTGAAATTTCTTACAATAAATATAAAAGACAAATGAAAATTGTCACAAAATTAGCTGACCCGAAAAAAAACCATTTGAGCAGGTGGCGATAGACTACATAAAAAAGAGCTAAAACACAATCCATTAGCAATATCAAAGTAATTACTTGCGAAATGTAAAAAACAACTTGAGCTGGTTCTGTATACGACGACTGCAGCATAAAGTTCTTTAAGCCATTTATCATGTTTATATATTTTTTAGAGTGGACGGCGCTTTCCTGGCTTCATACAATATACAATTATAGCCTCTCATGGCTTGTCAATACTAAAATGTTCCATTCCGTAAATATTTGTTCTCTCGTGCAGTCAACATTTTCACACCATGCCATGAAAGGAGAGTGTGTCAGTGGGAAGGGGGAGGGGGTTAACTAAGTGAGATTTGTCCAAAAATAATAATTGTTAGACGTTTTAAGGAAAAATTAGTAGTTAAATATGATTCGAAAACAAAACGAGGAACCATTTGACGAGAAAACACGAACAACATATAATAACTAGTTTAATTTGAGGCGAAACTTATTAGCCAGTAACTACTGTTCATAGCCAAGAAAAGAGAATCTGCTTGGCCTCTAAAGAAACATATACAAACAGTAAAATGATGTATAGAAGGACAGAATAAAAACACATTTTCATAAAATTGGGATTCATACACCAGTTTTTAAAAATATCCTTTTATTATTGATTGTACATTGTGCCTGTCAAAAAAATAGGAATAACCTTTGTCGTCGACAGCTACAAGGAACAGCACAGAATCACGCACAAACTTAGATTAGTATCACAATCTAGCTTCAGCTATTCAAGCACCTGAAACTGTCCTATTTTTCCCAAGGCCGTCGTGCTTGTCAAAAACCCGTGAAAACCCGTATTACTATTTATTGCGCTACACAGTCCTTTTGAATGTGTTTATTCTTTGTATTTTCGGTGATTATATTACCCATTACACTTTCTCTTAGTCTTTTCACAGTGATCTTCCACATGGGTTTTATAAATAAATTATAGTTTCGAACGGACCTTTTTCTTTTCTGAGGGGGCGGAGGATTACACTGGTACTTTCACCACCAATTTATAAACACATGAACATACCAATATAATCCCCAGTTTTCGTTTAAGATTTTATCAACGCAAAAGAGCAAAGTCATGATGTGCAGATGTTTTTCATGTGTTTAAAGAAATAACGTCCGAAATGCCAGTTTCTCTTCACAGGGTTACAAAATTATTGGTGTTTTGAACTGAAAAGTAGAAACACCGACGTAGCTCACTCTAGTAATTTACTGGTTTTTTATCTGAACTTATTTTTATGTATCGGAAATCATCGATCTCGCGAATGTCCTTTCTCCAGAGAAACAATTCTTAAAATATCACACAATGATAGCAACATTTTTGTTTTTGTCTTGATGCCAACAAGGCATTATTTTACCTGCGCATGCGCGAAATTGCCTTTTGAGACACCTCATTCTCATCCTCATTTTATAACTGTTTCGTATGCCGATGGATTTTTTTCCACCTTTAGAACATTTTGAAGCCTAGAAAAGTCCAGTATAAATTTAAATAACTTTAAAGTTATTGCTTAAGTTCCAGTCGTTCAATTTTAGACTGTTGATGCCTCGCTAAACGGAGTAAAAGTAATAGTATTCTGCGAACATGTGCGAAGAATCTTCTCCATTTGTTGCTTGTTTTTGCCTGAGAAGAGCTGTTCTTTCTTCAATTTTACTCAAAGACATGGTTCTAATCAATAAATTTAGGTAAGTGTATGATAAATATGTTTTTATTTCATGATGTGTTTTGAAATCGGATTATCCGAATTGGATTTTGCTTCGGTTTGAAATCTCTCAATATTATGCACTGGAGTAATTATAGCTTATATCAAACGGGAAAATTCTCTTATTGGAGGGTTTAACAACCACTGAGTTATTTTTACTGATCAGACCCTAATTTCATCCTTATCATTGTGATGTGAAACTTATTGTTGGCAAAATGAGGCTAATTAGGGTTTTCAAGTGAAATATTATTGATGGTGGTTTTTAGCGGCAGACAGAATATCGGTTCCATTTTCAAATCAAGAGAATATCATAGCCTTGCAGCTCTAAATTCTATCTTCCCAATTCGTGTGCTACAATCGCACTTATTTCTTTGCAAAATCGGTGATCTGACATTACAATAGTCGGAAGTTTAAATTCAGCTTGAATATTGTTGTTCATGAATATTTAATTTTGTGTCATAACATGACTTCTCGAACATCAACCACTGAGTTATAACTTGTTCTCTTATCTATGTTATGTACACTTTTATGTTATTAGGTGAGAACAACTTGGAAAATTAGGCAAAGAGACCAAAACATGGCTTCAAATTGACCTGTCACTTACATTCTGGCCTTCTGATTCAATGACTTCTGATTCATATCGCTGGAATAAATATTTCATGGTTGTTTATTTGTTAATGTCAATGAATTAAATATTAAAGAAATGAAATAAACGTTTATATTGTACATTGTTTTTTTTACGTCTGTAAAAGAAGGCAAGAACAACAAGCGATAGTAAAAAAAATATTTCACAACAAGCGCCATTTTGACAATATAGGCTTTGTGCGCGTCATTCCTGTGAGGAGCCCGCCATACAAATTTTGGCTTAGCAGTTCAGCGCATGCGCAGGTAAAATAATGCCTTGTTCTTGATGCCTTAATTATCGGCAGCTTTTGAAAAATACCAATCATTCTACTCAACAGGATCTCTATAGTAATAATGTCAAAGTAACTCTCTTGTGTGCTTTAGGAAATTTTGACAGATGCAGTAAATGCCTGTTCTGAATCGGCGGAAGTCTTTAAAGGGGAAATTTGTTTCAATAGCTGTAAAACATATCGTTTGTCTGATACTGTTATGATATATTAGGCTGAATATCAAATCGAAGACCGTTTATTTACAGACATTTTAAAAAGATGAAAGGCTATGAAAATAGTCAAAGACAACAAAACATTTCATGAACCTATCAATTTAGCTCACCATTGTATAGTGAAAGTGGATATAGTAACTGAACCAAATTAAAACCTTAACAAATTTTTGACATGTCAAATAAAAGCCGGACACAAGGATGTACTTGAGACTGTGAAACTTATTATATGTGATACAGTTATCTGTTATTATTTTTCATATTCAAAGCTGGCCAGTTTGCTTTTATAATTTTTAAAACTAACAAATGTTTTCATTCATTTGATTCAGGAACATTCACCAGCAGCTGAGCCGTATTGAGATTATTTTTAAAACAACTGTACCAATTGCTATAGCTAGTTAGCTAGACTAGTGGTTTCGGAGTTATACTGAAAAACAGTTGGCTTATAGCCTGAACTTTACTCAAGATGCAAAGTAAAATGCCAAAGGTTTACAAAAGTGTTTGCTTGAAACATCTCTAGACATTCAATGGGGGCAAAAGATTGACCAGGTCTTGCAAAAGGTATAGCGTTCAATGTAACTATGAAACGAAATTCTCTTGTAATTTATACAGTAACTTTTGGCTGTTGAAATCCCGGGGTGGGGGGGGGGGGGGGGGGTTACTCCGATGGTAAACGATCGGGGATGCTCGTCGTATCTTTTAGGGGTAAAAATCAGCGATTTGGTATCTTTTAGGGTTTAAAATACGAAATTTGCCAAATTCTCTCTTTTTGGTACTTTTTTTAGGGGTTAAATAGCACTAAATCCTGCTTTTGGTATCTTTTAGAGATGAAAAATTGTTAAGCACGCCCTTTTAAAAACGTAAGGTATCTTTTAGTGGTATTTAAATTTCAACGAGCATCACCGACCGTTTGTCCCCGGAGTGGAGCAAAATCTATAACGTTATGCATTCCAGTGCATTTCATTCTCTTCAGTGTTTAATGCGCAAAATAACATTTTTAAAATGTCTGTATAATTACTTACAAATGCTCAATCATTGTATTTCGTTATTTGTGGTGTTAAGCAAAAATGAGGACTTCTGAAGACAAAAGGTAACAGATTATAATTGCGTCCTTTTTAACTTTTGAAATAAAAAATGTGGTGTTGGCGGCTTTAAACTTGAAAGAGACCTTCGAGATTTACTTGGTGCCATCAATTCATTTAATTAGTCTTGATTTTCGATGACATACCTGAAGCTAGCCACATCGGATTTTCAGGGTTTTGCCAAATTTTATTTCATAAATCAACTTTCTACAGCACTTGATTAAAAAACAATTGATTTAAACATTATCTCCGTAGATTACAGAGTCACAAGGAAGGAACCTTGAGGAGCTCCACATGCAGGTTACTGAAATTTCAAGATGAACTCCACCAAACTCTCGGTGGCTCCAACTACTTTGTCAACGTCAACTACCTCTGAATTCATAATTTACCAAAGCTCTGACTACCAATATACTTTTATATCATGCTTAATAGCTGTTAACGTCGTGATTGCTGTTACCGCGCTGTCTTTCAATCTATTGATAATACTCGCTTTCGTTAAGAACCACTCAGTACGAACACCTTCCAATTTTCTTCTTCTCGGCCTTGCGTTTGTGGACTTTTCTACTGCACTAACTATGCAACCATTATTTTGTACAAACATGGCGAGAATGCTCATTTTTATTCGTTCATTTGAAGTTTTGGTCAGATTTGGGAATCAACTCGGGATTTTACTTGGACTTCTTACATTCAGCATAGTTACTTTAATCATAACTGATAGATTTCTAGCGGTATATCTGCATCTCCGCTACAACGAGCTTGTCACCGGTCAGCGGTATGCAATAATAATGGCCGTGATCTTTCTAGTTCTCATACTACTGAACATTGCAGATTACTTGTTGCGTGGCTCTGAAATATTGATGTACATTTATTTGTTGTTGATTTTGATCGGGATAATTATGGACCTCATATTCATATTCAAGATTATGCAAGTTATTCGTCGACACTCGCAGCAAATACAAGCCCAGCAACAAGCGGCTAACGCAGTCGTCGATATGCCGAGATTCAAGAAGTCAGTTCATACAATGTACTTTATTGTCGTCGCAGTTTTGCTTTGCTATGGCACTCAACTCCTTAACCTCGCATTTGATACCAAATTGTTCGAGTTTAGCTGCTATACGGTGTTGATGCTTGGTGGGGTGTTGCATCCTTTCGTGTATTGCTGGAGAATTAAAGAGATACGAAACACAATATTCGCTATCTTAAAATGTGACCAATCAAATCCTGATGCTTAAATGAAGAGTTCGTCAGGTGTTTCCAATATTTATTTGGAAACGAAACAAGAAGAACCGAAAACGTCCACAGTGCATGATCAAAGATCATTTTTAATACAAAGAAGCAAACTTTCTTTTATGTAATAATATGTAACTTGATTACAAAATTCACAGTTTCCTTGTCAAAGAGCAAGGCGCCTTGGTTGAATAGATTCTAATTCAAATGCTGTACTCGGGATAACAGGTTCTTTAATGTAGATTTAAGCTACTGAATACGTACTGGAATGCATTGCTAAGAGTGTGCAACCATTGTAATTACCGCTGATGCTGAGCCTCTTTCCCCAGATATATTGATATATTGCCTAGAACATGTACAGTCGATGCCATGATAAAATATGTTTCGAAGGTGTTGGACAAAAATGCAATTGAAAGCTTAAAAAGAACCGATATTAGTTGAGTATAGTATATAATTGGCTCTTTGAGATGTTATTTTCACGAATACGTTAGTGGTTCAAATGGAAGATACGTATACAATTATGACTAACTGTTTTTTTGAGATTTAATTTATTTTTTTTCATTTGTGCTTGTTGTGTTTCACATGTTTACAGGATCATTTAGAAGGCGTCTCCTAGCAGCTTGTAAAGCGTATCTCATGGCCCTTGAAAGTTTCGCTCCGTAAAGTAAGCTCTTATTTGCATACATTGAGAAGGTGCTTTTATCAGACTGGATTAATATATACTATTGTATCCAATTGCAAAACTTGAAGTATTAACTTAAAATTTAGGAATTTTTAGTATGCGACCACGTGTGTATGTGTGTGTGCATAGGGACGTAATCCGTGAAGTTTAGAGCAGGACTGTGTACTAGTCTGACTGTCAACAATCATGGATGATTTGTCAGAGAAATTCAGTTGACCAGAAGGACTTTTACGATTGTATATCGTCACTTGTAGTTATAAAAAAACTATATTTTTTTGTAATAAAATCTCTAACGATTAATAATACAATCTTTGTCTCAACTTTGTATATATTACTTTATTAACCAAGCTTTCGAAGAGTCCTGCATCATCAGGGTTTGAAAATAAGAAAAATCGAGAGCGAGATAAACTCAATTAATTTGAAGTTGACGATGTTTTAGATATTCTACACAACCAAGGAAATTATGAACTAAAAAGCTAGAAACAATTGAGCATTCTCCTCAAAATGTCCTTCGTGTCAACATAATTATAACGTCTCTGACCAATCGTCCGTCGACAATCAGGCTGGTGCCCTGTCGTGCTCTACGCATCCCGATCGACCAGTGGCAGTGTGCTCGTTTCAATGTCCTCTCCCCACCCTCCCTGATAATACTAAGGTGATTGTCGTCCGTCATATATGGCGATGAAAGTGCATGGCTTATAGTAAATGAGTCAACCATAATTATATATCTGATGTCAAAACATGATCTGACTTACAAAACCAATGAAATTTCTAACTTGGGAGCGTTGAAGCTAAAACATTAAGTTGTTTGTGTAAGTGCAATGAAGTGCATTTGTGTATCACTGTAGTCTAGTGAGTGTGACTCGCTTGAAAATTCATTGCCCCGATCGAATGATATGTTGTCGTTTTCTACAATGATTTGTATTCTAATTTTGTTTTGCGTAAATCGAAAGGTTTGTTGCACCATCACCACACCATAAAATGTTTGTGCTGTGCTTTTTTGCTTTGCTTTGCTTTGCTTTGCTGTGCTGTGGTTTGCCGTGCTGTGCTTTCTGTGCCGTGACATGCCGTGCTGTGCTGTAGTGTGCCGTGATGTGGTCTCCTGCGTTCTGCTGTGTTCTGACCTGTGCTAAGCTCTTCTGTGCTCTGCTCATGTGATGTGAGAAAAAATCTCTTTCCAATTCCGCACAACTAACAAGTAATTTTCACATCA
Source organism: Diadumene lineata (assembly GCA_918843875.1). Lineage (NCBI taxonomy): Eukaryota > Metazoa > Cnidaria > Anthozoa > Actiniaria > Diadumenidae > Diadumene > Diadumene lineata. Next base: position 7,883,178 of record OU974075.1, on the reverse strand, counting down.
ACAGGTCGAGATGAAAAATACTGCAATAAATAAGATACCCTCAAGATAATAAACAAAAAAAAATATGGAAATGCACAATCATGAACATTACAAAATTTACACAACGCAACACAACCCAAAACTCTCAATAAAGAATCGCGAACATTTGAAGGACATTTATGAATTGTAACTACCCGAAAACAGCAAAAACATTAAGCTTGATAAAAACAAGTAATATTTTAAAATCTAAACCTAATAGTATCTATTTAAAGACAATTTTGAGGCATTTTTTATGCACTAAAGCCATTGTTTTTGGTCGATTTTCAGGCATATTAGAGCATGTTGACAGAATCGACTATCCCATTTGCTTTTGGTCGATTTTGAGACATTTTTTGACGTTTTGCATGGACTATGGCATTTGAATATAGTTGACTTTTAGGAATTTTTAATAGACTATAAAATTTGCTAGGGCATATGGTCGGTTTTGAAGAAATTTTAGGCATCTTGCTTGGACTATAGCCATTGCCTTTGGTCCATTTTAAGGCATTTTGCATGCAATATATCCTTTGATTTTGGTCAATTTTGAGGCAATTTTAAGCATTTTTAATAGACTATAGCCTTTGGTTTTTGTCCAATTTGAGGGATTAAATTTTGGTTTTTGTCCATTTTGAGGCATTTTTGTGCATTTTCGTGAAGTATAACCTTTGCATTTTGTCCATTTTTAGGCATTTTGCATGGACTATAGCCTTTGGTTTTTGTCCATTTCAATTCATTTTTGCGCATATTGCACGGCCTATAGCCTTTGGTTTTGGTGCATTTTAAGGCATTTTTGGACATTTTGCATGGACTACAGCCTTTTCTTTTTATCCAATTTAAGGCATTGTTGCGCATTTCCATGGACTATAGACTTTGCTTTTTGTCCATTTTGAGTCATTTTTGAGCACATTGCACGGACTATAGCCTTTGGTTTTTGTCCATTTTGAGTCATTTTTGAGAATTTTGCATGGACTGCAGCCTTTTGTTTTGTCAATTTTGAGGAATTTTTGTCATATTGCATGTATTATAGTCTTTTGTTTTTGTCCATTTCAGGGCATTTTGGCTTGGGTTTTTGACCACTTTAAGGCTTTTTTGGGCATTTTGCATGGACGATAGCCTTTGGTTTTTGTCCATTTTAAGGCACTTTTGAGCATTTTGCACGGCCTATAGCCTTTGGTTTTGGTGCATTTTAAGGCATTTTTGGACATTTTGCATGGACTACAGCCTTTTCTTTTTATCCAATTTAAGGCATTGTTGCGCATTTCCATGGACTATAGACTTTGCTTTTTGTCCATTTTGAGTCATTTTTGAGCACATTGCACGGACTATAGCCTTTGGTTTTTGTCCATTTTGAGTCATTTTTGAGAATTTTGCATGGACTGCAGCCTTTTGTTTTGTCAATTTTGAGGAATTTTTGTCATATTGCATGTATTATAGTCTTTTGTTTTTGTCCATTTCAGGGCATTTTGGCTTGGGTTTTTGACCACTTTAAGGCTTTTTTGGGCATTTTGCATGGACGATAGCCTTTGGTTTTTGTCCATTTTAAGGCACTTTTGAGCATTTTGCATAGACTATAGACTTTGGGTTTTGTCCATTTTGAGGCATTTTTGAGAATTTTGCATGGACTATAGACTTTTGTTTTTGTCCATTTTAAGGCATTTTTGGGCATTTTTGAAAATTTTGCATGGACTATAGCTTTTGGATTTTGTCGATGTCAAGGCATTTTTGCGAATTTGCATGGACTATAGCTAGCCTTTTATTTTGTCCATTTTAAGGCATTTTTGAGCATTTGCACTGAGTATACCCTTTTCTTTTTGTCCATTTTTAGGCATTTGCATGGACTATAGCCTTTGGTTTTTGTCCATTTTGAGTCATTTTTGCGCATATTGCAAGGACTATAGCCTTTTGTTTTTTTTTTCAATTATAAGGCATTTTTGGGCATTTTACATGGACTATAGACTTTGGTTTTTGTCCATTTTAAGGCATTTTTGGGGATTTTACAGGGACTATAGACTTTGGTTTTTGTCCATTTTAAGGTATTTTTGGGCATTTTACAGGGACTATAGACTTTGGTTTTTCTCCATTTTAAGGCATTTTTGGGCATTTTACAGGGACTATAGACTTTTGTTTTTGTCCATTTTAAGGCAGTTTTGGGCATTTTACAAGGAGTGACTATAGACTTTGGTTTTTGTCCATTTCGAGGCGTTTTTGGGCATTTGCATGGACTTTAGCCTTTTGTTATTGTCCATCTTAACGTGTTTGGATGGACTATAGCCTTTGGTTTATGTCCATTTCGAATCATTTTTGCGCATATTGCATGGACTATAGACTGGTTTTTGTCCATTTTAAGGCATCTTTGGGCATTTTACAGGGACTATAGACTTTGGTTTTGGTGCATTTTAAGGTATTTTTGGACATTTTGCATGGACTACAGGCTTTCCTTTTTCTCCATTTTAAGGCATTTTTGAGCATTTGCATAGAATATACCCTTTGGTTTTGTCCATTTTAAGGGATTTTTGCGCATTTGCATGGACTATAGCCTTTTCTTTTTATCCATTTTAAGACATTTTTGAGCATTTTACATGGACTATAGACTTTTGTTTTTGTCCATTTCGAGGCATTTTTGCCCATTGGCATAGAATATATCCTTTGGTTTTGTCCATTTTTTTGCGTTTTTGGGTATTTGCATGGACTTAAGCCTTTTATTATTGTCCATCTTAAGGTGTTTGGATGGACTATAGCCTTTGGTTTATGTCCATTTTGAAGCATTTTTGCGCATATTGCATGGACTATAGCCTTTTGTTTTTGTCCATTTTAAGGCATTTTTGGGCATTCTACATGGACTATAGACTTTGGTTTTTGTCAATTTTGAGGCATTTTGTGTGGACTAGAACCTCTTGTTTTTGTCCATTTTAAGGCATTTGCATGGACTATAGCCTTTGGTTTTTGCCCATTTTGAGTCATTTTTGCGCATATTGCAAAGACTATAGCCTTTTGTTTTTTTCAATTATAAGGCATTTTTGGGCATTTTACAGGGACTATAGACTTTGGTTTTTGTCCATTTTAAGGCGTTTTGCATGGACTATAGCCTTTGGTTTTTGTCTATTTTGTGTCATTTTTTCGCATATTGCAGGCCTATAGCGTTTGGTTTTTGTGCATTTTAAGGCATTTTTGGACATTTTGCTTGGACTACAGCCTTTTCTTTTTGGCCATTTTAAGGCATTTTTGGGCATTTTACAGTGACTATAGACTTTGGTTTTGGTCCATTTTAAGGCATTTTTGGGCATTTTACATGGACTACAGACTTTGTTTTTTGTCCATTTTGAGGCATTTTTTATGAATTTTGCATGGACTATAATCTGGGTTTTTTTTTCATTTTAAGGCATTTTTGAGCATTTGGCATGGACTATACCCTTTGGTTTTTGTCCATTTTAAGGCATTTTTGAGAATTTTGCATGGACTATAGCTTTTGGATTTTGTCCATTTCGAGGCATTTTTGCCCATTATCATGGACTTTACCATTTGGTTTTTGTCCATTTTTTGGCATTTTACATGAACTCTAGACTTTGGTTTTGCTTCATTTTAAGGCATTTTTGGACATTTTGCATGGACTACAGGCTTTCCTTTTTCTTCATTTTAAGGCATTTTTTAGCATTTGCATGGACTATAGCGTTTTCTTGCCCATTGTAAGGCAGTTTTGTGAATTTTGCATGGACTATAGCTTTTGGATTTTGTCCATTTCGAGGCATTTTTGCCCATTGGCATAGACTATACCCTTTGGTTTTTGTCCATTTTTTGGCATTTTACATGGACTATAGACTTTTGTTTTTGTCAATTTTGAGGCATTTTTGTGAATTTTGCATGGACTATAATCTGGGGTTTTTGTCCACTTTAAGGCATTTTTGAGCAGTTGGCATGGACTATACCCTTTGGTTGTGTCCATTTTTAGGCATTTTGCGTGTACAATAGCATGTTGTTTTTGTCCATTTTATGGCATTTTTGAACATTTGCATGGACTAAACACTTTCGTTTTTGTCCATTTAAAGGCGTTTTGCATGGACTATAGCCTTTGGTTTTTGTCTATTTTGTGTCATTTTTTCGCATATTGCAGGCCTATAGCGTTTGGTTTTTGTGCATTTTAATGCATTTTTGGACATTTTGCTTGGACTACAGCCTTTTCTTTTTGGCCATTTTAAGGCATTTTTGGGCATTTTACATGGACTATAGACTTTGGTTTTGATCCATTTTAAGGCATTTTTGGGCATTTTACATGGACTATAGACTTTTGTTTTTGTCCATTTTAAGGCATTTTGGGGCATTTGCATGGACTATAGCCTGTTCTTTTTATCTATTTTAAGACATTTTTGAGCATTTGCTTGGACTATAGCCTTTTTTTTGTCCATTTTAAGACATTTTTGCGCATTTGCATGGACTATAGCTTTTTGTTTTATCCATTGTAAGACAGTTTTGTGAATTTTGCATGGACTATAGCTTTTGGATTTTGTCCATTTCGAGGCATTTTTGCCCATTGGCATATAGTATACCCTTTGGTTTTGTCCATTTTAAGGCATTTTTGCACATTTGCATGGACTATACCCTTTAGTTTTTCTCCATTTTCAGGCATTTTTGAGCATTTGCATGGACTATAGCCTTTTTTTTGTCCATTTTAAGACATTTTTGCGCATTTGCATAGACTATAGCTTTTTGTTTTATCCATTTTAAGACATTTTTGAGCATTTGGCATGGACTATAGCTTTTGGTTTTGTCAATTTTAAGGCATTTTTGGGCATTTGCATGGACTATAGCCTTTTCTTTTTATCCATTTTAAGACATTTTTGAGCATTTTACATGGACTATAGACTTTTGTTTTTGTCCATTTCGAGGCATTTTTGCCCATTGGCATAGAATATACCTTTTGGTTTTGTCCATTTTTTTGCGTTTTTGGGTGTTTGCATGGACTTAAGCCTTTTATTATTGTCCATCTTAAGGTGTTTGGATGGACTATAGCCTTTGGTTTATGTCCATTTCGAAGCATTTTTGCGCATATTGCATGGACTATAGCCTTTTGTTTTTGTTCATTTTAAGGCATTTTTGGGCATTCTACATGGACTATAGACTGGTTTTTGTCCATTTTAAGGCATCTTTGGGCATTTTACAGGGACTATAGACTTTGGTTTTGGTGCATTTTAAGGTATTTTTGGACATTTTGCATGGACTACAGGCTTTCCTTTTTCTCCATTTTAAGGCATTTTTGAGCATTTGCATGGACTATTGCCTTTTGTTTTTGGCCATTTTAAGGCATTTTTGGGCATTTTACCTGGACTATAGAGTTTGGTTTTTGTCCATTTTAATGCATTTTTGTGCATTTTACATGGACTATAGACTTTGTTTTTTGTCCATCTTGAGGCATTTTTGAGAATTTTTCATGGACTATAGCTTTTGGATTTTGTCCATTTCGAGGCATTTTTGCCCATTGGCATAGAATATACCCTTTGGTTTTGTCCATTTTTTGCGTTTTTGGGCATTTGCATGGACTTTAGCCTTTTGTTATTGTCCATCTTAAGGTGTTTGGATGGACTATAGCCTTTGGTTTATGTCCATTTCGAATCATTTTTGCGCATATTGCATGGACTATAGCCTTTTGTTTTTGTCCATTTTAAGGCATTTTTGGGCATTCTACATGGACTACAGGCTTTCCTTTTTCTCCATTTTAAGGCATTTTTAAGAATTTGCATAGAATATACCCTTTGGTTTTGTCCATTTTAAGGGATTGTTGCGCATTTGCATGGACTATAGCCTTTTCTTTTTATCCATTTTAAGACATTTTTGAGCATTTTACATGGACTATAGACTTTTGTTTTTGTCCATTTCGAGGCATTTTTGCCCATTGGCATAGAATATATCCTTTGGTTTTGTCCATTTTTTTGCGTTTTTGAGTATTTGCATGGACTTAAGCCTTTTATTATTGTCCATCTTAAAGTGTTTGGATGGACTATAGCCTTTGGTTTTTGTCCATTTTAAGGCATTTTTGGGGATTTTACAGGGACTATAGACTTTGGTTTTTGTCCATTTTAAGGTATTTTTGGGCATTTTACAGGGACTATAGACTTTGTTTTTTCTCCATTTTAAGGCATTTTTGGGCATTTTACAGGGACTATAGACTTTTGTTTTTGTCCATTTTAAGGCAGTTTTGGGCATTTTACAAGGAGTGACTATAGACTTTGGTTTTTGTCCATTTCGAGGCGTTTTTGGGCATTTGCATGGACTTAAGCCTTTTATTATTGTCCATCTTAAGGTGTTTGGATGGACTATAGCCTTTGGTTTATGTCCATTTTGAAGCATTTTTGCGCATATTGCATGGACTATAGCCTTTTGTTTTTGTCCATTTTAAGGCATTTTTGGGCATTCTACATGGACTATAGACTTTGGTTTTTGTCAATTTTGAGGCATTTTGTGTGGACTAGAACCTCTTGTTTTTGTCCATTTTAAGGCATTTGCATGGACTATAGCCTTTGGTTTTTGCCCATTTTGAGTCATTTTTGCGCATATTGCAAGGACTATAGCCTTTTGTTTTTTTCAATTATAAGGCATTTTTTGGCATTTTACAGGGACTATAGACTTTGGTTTTGGTGCATTTTAAGGTATTTTTGGACATTTTGCATGGACTACAGGCTTTCCTTTTTCTCCATTTTAAGGCATTTTTGAGCATTTGCATAGAATATACTCTTTGGTTTTGTTCATTTTAAGGGATTTTTGCGCATTTGCATGGACTATAGCCTTTTCTTTTTATCCATTTTAAGACATTTTTGAGCATTTTACATGGACTATAGACTTTTGTTTTTGTCCATTTTCGGAGGCATTTTTGTGAGTTTTGCATGGACTATAGCTTTTGGATTTTGTCCATTTCGAGGCATTTTTGCCCATTGGCATAGAATATACCCTTTGGTTTTGTCCATTTTTTGCGTTTTTGGGTATTTGCATGGACTTAAGCCTTTTATTATTGTCCATCTTAAGGTGTTTGGATGGACTATAGCCTTTGGTTTATGTCCATTTCGAAGCATTTTTGCGCATATTGCATGGACTATAGCCTTTTGTTTTTGTCCATTTTAAGGCATTTTTGGGCATTCTACATGGACTATAGACTTTGGTTTTTGTCCATTTTAAGGCATTTTTGGGGATTTTACAGGGACTATAGACTTTGGTTTTTGTCCATTTTAAGGTATTTTTGGGCATTTTACAGGGGCTATAGACTTCGTTTTTTCTCCATTTTAAGGCATTTTTGGGCATTTTACAGGGACTATAGACTTTTGTTTTTGTCCATTTTAAGGCAGTTTTGGGCATTTTACAAGGAGTGACTATAGACTTTGGGTTTTGTCCATTTCGAGGCGTTTTTGGGCATTTGCATGGACTTAAGCCTTTTATTATTGTCCATCTTAAGGTGTTTGGATGGACTAAAGCCTTTGGTTTATGTCCATTTCGAAGCATTTTTGCGCATATTGCATGGACTATAGCCTTTTGTTTTTGTTCATTTTAAGGCATTTTTGGGCATTCTACATGGACTATAGACTGGTTTTTGTCCATTTTAAGGCATCTTTGGGCATTTTACAGGGACTATAGACTTTGGTTTTGGTGCATTTTAAGGTATTTTTGGACATTTTGCATGGACTACAGGCTTTCCTTTTTCTCCATTTTAAGGCATTTTTGAGCATTTGCATAGAATATACCCTTTGGTTTTGTCCATTTTAAGGGATTGTTGCGCATTTGCATGGACTATAGCCTTTTCTTTTTATCCATTTTAAGACATTTTTGAGCATTGGCATAGAATATATCCTTTGGTTTTGTCCATTTTTTTGCGTTTTTGGGTATTTGCATGGACTTAAGCCTTTTATTATTGTCCATCTTAAGGTGTTTGGATGGACTATAGCCTTTGGTTTATGTCCATTTTGAAGCATTTTTGCGCATATTGCATGGACTATAGCCTTTTGTTTTTGTCCATTTTAAGGCATTTTTGGGCATTCTACATGGACTATAGACTTTGGTTTTTGTCAATTTTGAGGCATTTTGTGTGGACTAGAACCTCTTGTTTTTGTCCATTTTAAGGCATTTGCATGGACTATAGCCTTTGGTTTTTGCCCATTTTGAGTCATTTTTGCGCATATTGCAAGGACTACAGCCTTTTGTTTTTTTCAATTATAAGGCATTTTTGGGCATTTTACAGGGACTATAGACTTTGGTTTTGGTGCATTTTAAGGTATTTTTGGACATTTTGCATGGACTACAGGCTTTCCTTTTTCTCCATTTTAAGGCATTTTTGAGCATTTGCATAGAATATACTCTTTGGTTTTGTTCATTTTAAGGGATTTTTGCGCATTTGCATGGACTATAGCCTTTTCTTTTTATCCATTTTAAGACATTTTTGAGCATTTTACATGGACTATAGACTTTTGTTTTTGTCCATTTTCGGAGGCATTTTTGTGAGTTTTGCATGGACTATAGCTTTTGGATTTTGTCTATTTCGAGGCATTTTTGCCCATTGGCATAGAATATACCCTTTGGTTTTGTCCATTTTTTGCGTTTTTGGGCATTTGCATGGACTTTAGCCTTTTGTTATTGTCCATCTTAAGGTGTTTGGATGGACTATAGCCTTTGGTTTATGTCCATTTCGAATCATTTTTGTGCATATTGCATGGACTATAGCCTTTTGTTTTTGTCCATTTTAAGGCATTTTTGGGCATTCTACATGGACTATAGACTTTGGTTTTTGTCCATTTTAAGGCATTTTTGGGCATTTTACAGGGACTATAGACTTTTGTTTTTGTCCATTTTAAGGCATTTTTGGGCATTCTACATGGACTATAGACTTTGGTTTTTGTCCATTTTAAGGCATTTTTGAGCATTTGCATAGAATATACCCTTTGGTTTTGTCCATTTTAAGGGATTTTTGCGCATTTGCATGGACTGTAGCCTTTTCTTTTTATCCATTTTAAGACATTTTTGAGCATTTTACATGGACTATAGACTTTTGTTTTTGTCCATTTCGAGGCATTTTTGCCCATTGGCATAGAATATATCCTTTGGTTTTGTCCATTTTTTTTGCGTTTTTGGGTATTTGCATGGACTTAAGCCTTTTATTATTGTCCATCTTAAGGTGTTTGGATGGACTATAGACTTTGGTTTATGTCCATTTCGAAGCATTTTTGCGCATATTGCATGGACTATAGCCTTTTGTTTTTGTCCATTTTAAGGCATTTTTGGGCATTCTACATGGACTATAGACTTTGGTTTTTGTCCATTTTAAGGCATTTTTGGGGATTTTACAGGGACTATAGACTTTGGTTTTTGTCTATTTTAAGGTATTTTTGGGCATTTTACAGGGACTATAGACTTTGTTTTTTCTCCATTTTAAGGCATTTTTGGGCATTTTACAGGGACTATAGACTTTTGTTTTTGTCCATTTTAAGGCAGTTTTGGGCATTTTACAAGGAGTGACTATAGAGTTTGGTTTTTGTCCATTTCGAGGCGTTTTTGGGCATTTGCATGGACTTAAGCCTTTTATTATTGTCCATCTTAAGGTGTTTGGATGGACTATAGCCTTTGGTTTATGTCCATTTCGAAGCATTTTTGCACATATTGCATGGACTATAGCCTTTTGTTTTTGTTCATTTTAAGGCATTTTTGGGCATTCTACATGGACTATAGACTGGTTTTTGTCCATTTTAAGGCATCTTTGGGCATTTTACAGGGACTATAGACTTTGGTTTTGGTGCATTTTAAGGTATTTTTGGACATTTTGCATGGACTACAGGCTTTCCTTTTTCTCCATTTTAAGGCATTTTTGAGCATTTGCATAGAATATACCCTTTGGTTTTGTCCATTTTAAGGGATTGTTGCGCATTTGCATGGACTATAGCCTTTTCTTTTTATCCATTTTAAGACATTTTTGAGCATTTTACATGGACTATAGACTTTTGTTTTTGTCCATTTCGAGGCATTTTTGCCCATTGGCATAGAATATATCCTTTGGTTTTGTCCATTTTTTTGCGTTTTTGGGTATTTGCATGGACTTAAGCCTTTTATTATTGTCCATCTTAAGGTGTTTGGATGGACTATAGCCTTTGGTTTTTGTCCATTTTAAGGCATTTTTGGGCATTCTACATGGACTATAGACTTTGGTTTTTGTCAATTTTGAGGCATTTTGTGTGGACTAGAACCTCTTGTTTTTGTCCATTTTAAGGCATTTGCATGGACTATAGCCTTTGGTTTTTGCCCATTTTGAGTCATTTTTGCGCATATTGCAAGGACTATAGCCTTTTGTTTTTTTCAATTTTAAGGCATTTTTGGGCATTCTACATGGACTATAGACTTTGGTTTTTGTCCATTTTAAGGCATTTTTGGGGATTTTACAGGGACTATAGACTTTGGTTTTTGTCCATTTTAAGGTATTTTTGGGCATTTTACAGGGGCTATAGACTTCGTTTTTTCTCCATTTTAAGGCATTTTTGGGCATTTTACAGGGACTATAGACTTTTGTTTTTGTCCATTTTAAGGCAGTTTTGGGCATTTTACAAGGAGTGACTATAGACTTTGGGTTTTGTCCATTTCGAGGCGTTTTTGGGCATTTGCATGGACTTAAGCCTTTTATTATTGTCCATCTTAAGGTGTTTGGATGGACTAAAGCCTTTGGTTTATGTCCATTTCGAAGCATTTTTGCGCATATTGCATGGACTATAGCCTTTTGTTTTTGTTCATTTTAAGGCATTTTTGGGCATTCTACATGGACTATAGACTGGTTTTTGTCCATTTTAAGGCATCTTTGGGCATTTTACAGGGACTATAGACTTTGGTTTTGGTGCATTTTAAGGTATTTTTGGACATTTTGCATGGACTACAGGCTTTCCTTTTTCTCCATTTTAAGGCATTTTTGAGCATTTGCATAGAATATACCCTTTGGTTTTGTCCATTTTAAGGGATTGTTGCGCATTTGCATGGACTATAGCCTTTTCTTTTTATCCATTTTAAGACATTTTTGAGCATTGGCATAGAATATATCCTTTGGTTTTGTCCATTTTTTTGCGTTTTTGGGTATTTGCATGGACTTAAGCCTTTTATTATTGTCCATCTTAAGGTGTTTGGATGGACTATAGCCTTTGGTTTATGTCCATTTTGAAGCATTTTTGCGCATATTGCATGGACTATAGCCTTTTGTTTTTGTCCATTTTAAGGCATTTTTGGGCATTCTACATGGACTATAGACTTTGGTTTTTGTCAATTTTGAGGCATTTTGTGTGGACTAGAACCTCTTGTTTTTGTCCATTTTAAGGCATTTGCATGGACTATAGCCTTTGGTTTTTGCCCATTTTGAGTCATTTTTGCGCATATTGCAAGGACTACAGCCTTTTGTTTTTTTCAATTATAAGGCATTTTTGGGCATTTTACAGGGACTATAGACTTTGGTTTTGGTGCATTTTAAGGTATTTTTGGACATTTTGCATGGACTACAGGCTTTCCTTTTTCTCCATTTTAAGGCATTTTTGAGCATTTGCATAGAATATACTCTTTGGTTTTGTTCATTTTAAGGGATTTTTGCGCATTTGCATGGACTATAGCCTTTTCTTTTTATCCATTTTAAGACATTTTTGAGCATTTTACATGGACTATAGACTTTTGTTTTTGTCCATTTTCGGAGGCATTTTTGTGAGTTTTGCATGGACTATAGCTTTTGGATTTTGTCTATTTCGAGGCATTTTTGCCCATTGGCATAGAATATACCCTTTGGTTTTGTCCATTTTTTGCGTTTTTGGGCATTTGCATGGACTTTAGCCTTTTGTTATTGTCCATCTTAAGGTGTTTGGATGGACTATAGCCTTTGGTTTATGTCCATTTCGAATCATTTTTGTGCATATTGCATGGACTATAGCCTTTTGTTTTTGTCCATTTTAAGGCATTTTTGGGCATTCTACATGGACTATAGACTTTGGTTTTTGTCCATTTTAAGGCATTTTTGGGCATTTTACAGGGACTATAGACTTTTGTTTTTGTCCATTTTAAGGCATTTTTGGGCATTCTACATGGACTATAGACTTTGGTTTTTGTCCATTTTAAGGCATTTTTGAGCATTTGCATAGAATATACCCTTTGGTTTTGTCCATTTTAAGGGATTTTTGCGCATTTGCATGGACTGTAGCCTTTTCTTTTTATCCATTTTAAGACATTTTTGAGCATTTTACATGGACTATAGACTTTTGTTTTTGTCCATTTCGAGGCATTTTTGCCCATTGGCATAGAATATATCCTTTGGTTTTGTCCATTTTTTTTGCGTTTTTGGGTATTTGCATGGACTTAAGCCTTTTATTATTGTCCATCTTAAGGTGTTTGGATGGACTATAGACTTTGGTTTATGTCCATTTCGAAGCATTTTTGCGCATATTGCATGGACTATAGCCTTTTGTTTTTGTCCATTTTAAGGCATTTTTGGGCATTCTACATGGACTATAGACTTTGGTTTTTGTCCATTTTAAGGCATTTTTGGGGATTTTACAGGGACTATAGACTTTGGTTTTTGTCTATTTTAAGGTATTTTTGGGCATTTTACAGGGACTATAGACTTTGTTTTTTCTCCATTTTAAGGCATTTTTGGGCATTTTACAGGGACTATAGACTTTTGTTTTTGTCCATTTTAAGGCAGTTTTGGGCATTTTACAAGGAGTGACTATAGAGTTTGGTTTTTGTCCATTTCGAGGCGTTTTTGGGCATTTGCATGGACTTAAGCCTTTTATTATTGTCCATCTTAAGGTGTTTGGATGGACTATAGCCTTTGGTTTATGTCCATTTCGAAGCATTTTTGCACATATTGCATGGACTATAGCCTTTTGTTTTTGTTCATTTTAAGGCATTTTTGGGCATTCTACATGGACTATAGACTGGTTTTTGTCCATTTTAAGGCATCTTTGGGCATTTTACAGGGACTATAGACTTTGGTTTTGGTGCATTTTAAGGTATTTTTGGACATTTTGCATGGACTACAGGCTTTCCTTTTTCTCCATTTTAAGGCATTTTTGAGCATTTGCATAGAATATACCCTTTGGTTTTGTCCATTTTAAGGGATTGTTGCGCATTTGCATGGACTATAGCCTTTTCTTTTTATCCATTTTAAGACATTTTTGAGCATTTTACATGGACTATAGACTTTTGTTTTTGTCCATTTCGAGGCATTTTTGCCCATTGGCATAGAATATATCCTTTGGTTTTGTCCATTTTTTTGCGTTTTTGGGTATTTGCATGGACTTAAGCCTTTTATTATTGTCCATCTTAAGGTGTTTGGATGGACTATAGCCTTTGGTTTTTGTCCATTTTAAGGCATTTTTGGGCATTCTACATGGACTATAGACTTTGGTTTTTGTCAATTTTGAGGCATTTTGTGTGGACTAGAACCTCTTGTTTTTGTCCATTTTAAGGCATTTGCATGGACTATAGCCTTTGGTTTTTGCCCATTTTGAGTCATTTTTGCGCATATTGCAAGGACTATAGCCTTTTGTTTTTTTCAATTATAAGGCATTTTTGGGCATTTTACAGGGACTATAGACTTTGGTTTTGGTGCATTTTAAGGTATTTTTGGACATTTTGCATGGACTACAGGGTTTCCTTTTTCTCCATTTTAAGGCATTTTTGAGCATTTGCATAGAATATACTCTTTGGTTTTGTTCATTTTAAGGGATTTTTGCGCATTTGCATGGACTATAGCCTTTTCTTTTTTTCCATTTTAAGACATTTTTGAGCATTTTACATGGACTATAGACTTTTGTTTTTGTCCATTTTCGGAGGCATTTTTGTGAGTTTTGCATGGACTATAGCTTTTGGATTTTGTCCATTTCGAGGCATTTTTGCCCATTGGCATAGAATATACCCTTTGGTTTTGTCCAGTTTTTGCGTTTTTGGGCATTTGCATGGACTTTAGCCTTTTGTTATTGTCCATCTTAAGGTGTTTGGATGGACTATAGCCTTTGGTTTATGTCCATTTCGAATCATTTTTGTGCATATTGCATGGACTATAGCCTTTTGTTTTTGTCCATTTTAAGGCATTTTTGGGCATTCTACATGGACTATAGACTTTGGTTTTTGTCCATTTTAAGGCATTTTTGGGCATTTTACAGGGACTATAGACTTTGGTTTTTGTCCATTTTAAGGCATTTTTGGGCATTTTACAGGGACTATAGACTTTGGTTTTGGTGCATTTTAAGGTATTTTTGGACATTTTGCATGGACTACAGGCTTTCCTTTTTCTCCATTTTAAGGCATTTTTGAGCATTTGCATAGAATATACCCTTTGGTTTTGTCCATTTTAAGGGATTGTTGCGCATTTGCATGGACTATAGCCTTTTCTTTTTATCCATTTTAAGACATTTTTGAGCATTGGCATAGAATATATCCTTTGGTTTTGTCCATTTTTTTGCGTTTTTGGGTATTTGCATGGACTTAAGCCTTTTATTATTGTCCATCTTAAGGTGTTTGGATGGACTATAGCCTTTGGTTTATGTCCATTTTGAAGCATTTTTGCGCATATTGCATGGACTATAGCCTTTTGTTTTTGTCCATTTTAAGGCATTTTTGGGCATTCTACATGGACTATAGACTTTGGTTTTTGTCAATTTTGAGGCATTTTGTGTGGACTAGAACCTCTTGTTTTTGTCCATTTTAAGGCATTTGCATGGACTATAGCCTTTGGTTTTTGCCCATTTTGAGTCATTTTTGCGCATATTGCAAGGACTACAGCCTTTTGTTTTTTTCAATTATAAGGCATTTTTGGGCATTTTACAGGGACTATAGACTTTGGTTTTGGTGCATTTTAAGGTATTTTTGGACATTTTGCATGGACTACAGGCTTTCCTTTTTCTCCATTTTAAGGCATTTTTGAGCATTTGCATAGAATATACTCTTTGGTTTTGTTCATTTTAAGGGATTTTTGCGCATTTGCATGGACTATAGCCTTTTCTTTTTATCCATTTTAAGACATTTTTGAGCATTTTACATGGACTATAGACTTTTGTTTTTGTCCATTTTCGGAGGCATTTTTGTGAGTTTTGCATGGACTATAGCTTTTGGATTTTGTCCATTTCGAGGCATTTTTGCCCATTGGCATAGAATATACCCTTTGGTTTTGTCCATTTTTTGCGTTTTTGGGCATTTGCATGGACTTTAGCCTTTTGTTATTGTCCATCTTAAGGTGTTTGGATGGACTATAGCCTTTGGTTTATGTCCATTTCGAATCATTTTTGTGCATATTGCATGGACTATAGCCTTTTGTTTTTGTCCATTTTAAGGCATTTTTGGGCATTCTACATGGACTATAGACTTTGGTTTTTGTCCATTTTAAGGCATTTTTGGGCATTTTACAGGGACTATAGACTTTTGTTTTTGTCCATTTTAAGGCATTTTTGGGCATTCTACATGGACTATAGACTTTGGTTTTTGTCCATTTTAAGGCATTTTTGAGCATTTGCATAGAATATACCCTTTGGTTTTGTCCATTTTAAGGGATTTTTGCGCATTTGCATGGACTATAGCCTTTTCTTTTTTATCCATTTTAAGACATTTTTGAGCATTTTGCATGGACTATAGCCTTTTGTTTTTGTCCATTTTAAGGCATTTTTGCCCATTGGCATAGAATATATCCTTTGGTTTTGTCCATTTTTTTTGCGTTTTTGGGTATTTGCATGGACTTAAGCCTTTTATTATTGTCCATCTTAAGGTGTTTGGATGGACTATAGACTTTGGTTTATGTCCATTTCGAAGCATTTTTGCGCATATTGCATGGACTATAGCCTTTTGTTTTTGTCCATTTTAAGGCATTTTTGGGCATTCTACATGGACTATAGACTTTGGTTTTTGTCCATTTTAAGGCATTTTTGGGGATTTTACAGGGACTATAGACTTTGGTTTTTGTCTATTTTAAGGTATTTTTGGGCATTTTACAGGGACTATAGACTTTGTTTTTTCTCCATTTTAAGGCATTTTTGGGCATTTTACAGGGACTATAGACTTTTGTTTTTGTCCATTTTAAGGCAGTTTTGGGCATTTTACAAGGAGTGACTATAGAGTTTGGTTTTTGTCCATTTCGAGGCGTTTTTGGGCATTTGCATGGACTTAAGCCTTTTATTATTGTCCATCTTAAGGTGTTTGGATGGACTATAGCCTTTGGTTTATGTCCATTTCGAAGCATTTTTGCACATATTGCATGGACTATAGCCTTTTGTTTTTGTTCATTTTAAGGCATTTTTGGGCATTCTACATGGACTATAGACTGGTTTTTGTCCATTTTAAGGCATCTTTGGGCATTTTACAGGGACTATAGACTTTGGTTTTGGTGCATTTTAAGGTATTTTTGGACATTTTGCATGGACTATAGACTTTGGTTTTTGTCAATTTTGAGGCATTTTGTGTGGACTAGAACCTCTTGTTTTTGTCCATTTTAAGGCATTTGCATAGACTATAGCCTTTGGTTTTTGCCCATTTTGAGTCATTTTTGCGCATATTGCAAGGACTATAGCCTTTTGTTTTTTTCAATTATAAGGCATTTTTGGGCATTTTACAGGGACTATAGACTTTGGTTTTGGTGCATTTTAAGGCATTTTTGGACATTTTGCATGGACTACAGGGTTTCCTTTTTCTCCATTTTAGGGGATTTTTGCGCATTTGCATGGACTATAGCCTTTTCTTTTTATCCATTTTAAGACATTTTTGAGCATTTTACATGGACTATAGACTTTTGTTTTTGTCTATTTCGAGGCATTTTTGCCCATTGGCATAGAATATATCCTTTGGTTTTGTCCATTTTTTTGCGTTTTTGGGTATTTGCATGGACTTAAGCCTTTTATTATTGTCCATCTTAAGGTGTTTGGATGGACTATAGCCTTTGGTTTATGTCCATTTTGAAGCATTTTTGCGCATATTGCATGGACTATAGCCTTTTGTTTTTGTCCATTTTAAGGCATTTTTGGGCATTCTACATGGACTATAGACTTTGGTTTTTGTCAATTTTGAGGCATTTTGTGTGGACTAGAACCTCTTGTTTTTGTCCATTTTAAGGCATTTGCATGGACTATAGCCTTTGGTTTTTGCCCATTTTGAGTCATTTTTGCGCATATTGCAAGGACTATAGCCTTTTGTTTTTTTCAATTATAAGGCATTTTTGGGCATTTTACAGGGACTATAGACTTTGGTTTTGGTGCATTTTAAGGTATTTTTGGACATTTTGCATGGACTACAGGGTTTCCTTTTTCTCCATTTTAAGGCATTTTTGAGCATTTGCATAGAATATACTCTTTGGTTTTGTTCATTTTAAGGGATTTTTGCGCATTTGCATGGACTATAGCCTTTTCTTTTTATCCATTTTAAGACATTTTTGAGCATTTTACATGGACTATAGACTTTTGTTTTTGTCCATTTTCGGAGGCATTTTTGTGAGTTTTGCATGGACTATAGCTTTTGGATTTTGTCCATTTCGAGGCATTTTTGCCCATTGGCATAGAATATACCCTTTGGTTTTGTCCAGTTTTTGCGTTTTTGGGCATTTGCATGGACTTTAGCCTTTTGTTATTGTCCATCTTAAGGTGTTTGGATGGACTATAGCCTTTGGTTTATGTCCATTTCGAATCATTTTTGTGCATATTGCATGGACTATAGCCTTTTGTTTTTGTCCATTTTAAGGCATTTTTGGGCATTCTACATGGACTATAGACTTTGGTTTTTGTCCATTTTAAGGCATTTTTGGGCATTTTACAGGGACTATAGACTTTGGTTTTTGTCCATTTTAAGGCATTTTTGGGCATTTTACAGGGACTATAGAGTTTGGTTTTTGTCCATTTTAATGCATTTTTGTGCATTTTACATGGACTATAGACTTTGTTTTTTGTCCATCTTGAGTCATTTTTGAGAATTTTTCATGGACTATAGCTTTTGGATTTTGTCCATTTCGAGGCATTTTTGCCCATTGGCATAGAATATACCCTTTGGTTTTGTCCATTTTTTGCGTTTTTGGGCATTTGCATGGACTTAAGCCTTTTATTATTGTCCATCTTAAGGTGTTTGGATGGACTATAACCTTTGGTTTATGTCCATTTCGAAGCATTTTTGCGCATATTGCATGGACTATAGCCTTTTGTTTTTGTTCATTTTAAGGCATTTTTGGGCATTCTACATGGACTATAGACTGGTTTTTTTCCATTTTAAGGCATCTTTGGGCATTTTACAGGGATTATAGACTTTGGTTTTGGTGCATTTTAAGGTATTTTTGGACATTTTGCATGGACTACAGGCTTTCCTTTTTCTCCATTTTAAGGCATTTTTGAGCATTTGCATAGAATATACCCTTTGGTTTTGTCCATTTTAAGGGATTTTTGCGCATTTGCATGGACTATAGCCTTTTCTTTTTATCCATTTTAAGACATTTTTGAGCATTTTACATGGACTATAGACTTTTGTTTTTGTCCATTTCGAGGCATTTTTGCCCATTGGCATAGAATATATCCTTTGGTTTTGTCCATTTTTTTGCGTTTTTGGGTATTTGCATGGACTTAAGCCTTTTATTATTGTCCATCTTAAGGTGTTTGGATGGACTATAGCCTTTGGTTTATGTCCATTTTGAAGCATTTTTGCGCATATTGCATGGACTATAGCCTTTTGTTTTTGTCCATTTTAAGGCATTTTTGGGCATTCTACATGGACTATAGACTTTGGTTTTTGTCAATTTTGAGGCATTTTGTGTGGACTAGAACCTCTTGTTTTTGTCCATTTTAAGGCATTTGCATGGACTATAGCCTTTGGTTTTTGCCCATTTTGAGTCATTTTTGCGCATATTGCAAGGACTATAGCCTTTTGTTTTTTTCAATTATAAGGCATTTTTGGGCATTTTACAGGGACTATAGACTTTGGTTTTGGTGCATTTTAAGGTATTTTTGGACATTTTGCATGGACTACAGGCTTTCCTTTTTCTCCATTTTAAGGCATTTTTGAGCATTTGCATAGAATATACCCTTTGGTTTTGTTCATTTTAAGGGATTTTTGCGCATTTGCATGGACTATAGCCTTTTCTTTTTATCCATTTTAAGACATTTTTGAGCATTTTACATGGACTATAGACTTTTGTTTTTGTCCATTTTCGGAGGCATTTTTGTGAGTTTTGCATGGACTATAGCCTTTTGTCTTTGTCCATTTTGAGGCATTTTTGCCCATTATCATGGACTATACACTTTGGTTTTTGTCTATTTTTTGGCATTTTACATGGACTATAGACTTTGGTTTTGGTGCATTTAAAGGCATTTTTGGACATTTTGCATGTACTACAGGCTTTCCTTTTTCTCCATTTTAAGGCATTTTTGAGCATTTGCATGGACTATAAGCTTTTCTTGTCCATTTTAAGACATTTTTGCGCATTTGCATGGACTATAGCCTTTTTTTGCCCATTGTAAGGCAGTTTTGTGAATTTTGCATGGACTATAGCTTTTGGATTTTGTCCATTTCGAGGCATTTGTGCCCATTGGCATAGACTATAGCCTTTGGTTTTTGTCCATTTTTTGGCATTTTACATGGACTATAGACTTGAGAAAAGGTGAGAAAACAGACCCTGGTAATTACCGACCCATATCGGTGATACCAGTAGTTTCAAAAATTTTCGAAAAAATTATATACGACCAATTGTTTGCTTATTTAAATGAAAAAAATCTATTAGCTCAAAGTCAATCAGGATTTAGAAATCTCCATAGCATTGTTACTGCTCTCATCGAAGCTACTAATAGCTGGTCTATAAATATAGACAAAGGTATGTTTAATGGCATAGTATAGTGTTCATAGACTTACAAAAAGCCTTTGACACTATTGACCACAGTATTCTATTAACTAAACTGACCTACTATGGGATAGATGACAAATCTATCGCATGGTTCAGTTCATACCTCAGCAGTCGATTACAGCAGTGCAGTGTTATGGGATGTTTATCCTCACCATGTGAAGTGAAATTTGGAATTCCACAAGGAAGTAAACTTGGACCGCTACTGTTTTTATTATATATCAATGACTTGCCAAACTGCTTATCAGTTGCTACAACTCGTATGTTTGCAGATGACACGAGCATTAGTGTGGCATCTGATAACTTTAATGATATTGAAACGACAATGAATAACGAACTGAACAACTTACATCAATGGCTTACTGCAAACAGGCTAAGTCTTAATGTAGCTAAAACAGAATTTATGATAATGGCGTCCAGACAAAAATTCACAGCACATGGTGACCCTAATATAGAAATAAAATTAAATAATCAAGAAATCAAAAAGGTTGAGCAAACAAAAACATTAGGAGTCACAATCGATAAAAACCTCAATTGGTCAGCGCATATTAATGAAATAACAAAAAAGGCTGCCTCTGCAATTGGTGCCTTGAAACGTAATCGAGAGTATTTAACTACTCAAAGTGCAATAAAAATTTATGAAGCGTTGGTTCTCCCTCACTTCGACTATTGCAGTCAAGTGTGGGACGGATTAAACGACAGCCTTTCCCAGCAGTTGCAAAAACTCCAAAATAGAGCTGCTATCACAAAATCAAATTATCAAGTAAGATCAAAAGATATTTTAGAAAAACTCAATTGGAACACATTGAGCATAAGGCGAAAAATGCAAAAACTGACCCTAATGTACAAAATATTAAATGGGCATGCCCCAGAATATTTGCAAAATCTATTCTGCAAACAAAAACAAAACTATCATTTGAGAAACAAAGACCAATCCCTAATAATACCAAAACCAAACACCGAATACATGAAAAGAAGTTTCTTCTACAATTCAGCCCAATTGTGGAATAAGCTTCCTTCACAACTACGAAAATGTACAAGTATAGCAAGATTCAAAAAAGCTATAAATACATTGTAGAGTTCCGATTTCCACGGCAAACATGGAAACCAGTAAGTTTTTTTTATATATTTTAAATCTAGAATTGTAATTAACTAATATACTGATGTTTTTACCGTGGTTTATAAATAAATTTCTACCTACCTACCTACCTACCTACTTTTGTTTTTGTCAATTTTGAGGCATTTTTGTGAATTTTGCATGTACTATAACCTGAGGTTTTTGTCCACTTTAAGGCATTTTTGCCCATTTGCATGGACAATACCCTTTGGTTTTTGTCCATTTTAAGGCATTTATGGGCAATTTACATAGACTATAGACTTTGGTTTTGGTCCATTTTAAGGCATGTTTGGACATTTTGCATGGACTACAGCCTTTTCTTTTTGTCCATTTTAAGGCATTTTTGAGCATTTGCATGGACTATTGTCTTTTCATTTTTGTCCAATTTTAGGCATTTTTGGGCATTTGCATGGACTATAGCCTTTTGTTTTTGTCCATTTTAAGGCATTTTTGGACATTTTGCATGGACTATAGCCTTTTGTTTTTGTCTATTTTAAGGCATTTTTGGACATTTTGCATGGACTACAGCCTTTTCTTTTTGTCCATTTTAAGGCATTTTTGGGCATTTGCATGGACTATAGCCTTTTCTTTTTATCTATTTTAAGACATTTTTGAGCATTTTACATGGACTATAGACTTTTGTTTTCGTCCATTTTGAGGCATTTTTGTGAATTTTGCATGGACTATAATCTGGGGTTTTTGTCCACTTTAAGGCATTTTTGAGCAGTTGGCATGGACTATACCCTTTGGTTGTGTCCATTTTTAGGCATTTTGCGTGTACTATAACCTGTTGTTTTTGTCCATTTTATGGCATTTTGCATTGACTATAGCCTTTGGTTTTTGTCTATTTTGTGTCATTTTTTCGCATATCGCACGGCCTATAGCCTTTGGTTTTGGTGCATTTTAAGGCATTTTTGGACATTTTGCTTGGACTACAGCCTTTTCTTTTTGGCCATTTTAAGGGATTTTTTTTGCATTTGCATTGACTATAGCCTTTTGTTTTTGTCCATTTTAAGGCATTTTTGGGCATTTTACCTGGACTATAGACTTTGGTTTTTGTCCATTTTAATGCATGTTTGGGCATTTTACATGAACTAAAGACTTTGTTTTTTGTCCATTTTGAGGCATTTTTGAGAATTTTGCATGGACTATAGCTTTTGGATTTTGTCCATTTCGAGGCATTTTTGCCCATTGGCATAGACTATACCATTTGGTTTTTGTCCATTTTTTGGCATTTTGCATGGACTATAGACTTTTGTTTTTGTCAATTTTGAGGCATTTTTGTGAAATTTGTATGTACTATAACCTGGGGTTTTTGTCCACTTGAAGGCATTTTTGACCATTTGCATGGACAATACCCTTTGGTTTTTGTCCATTTTAAGGCATTTTTAGACATTTTGCATGAACTACAGGCTTTTCTTTTTGTCCATTTTAAGGGATTTTTGAGCCATTGCATGGACTATTGCCTTTTCTTTTTGTCCATTTTAAGGCATTTTTGGGCATTTCGCATGGACTATAGCCTTTTGTTTTGGTCCATTTTAAGGCATTTTTGGGCATTTCGCATGGACTATAGCATTTGGTTTTTGTCCATTTTAAGGCGTTTTGCATGGACTATAGCATTTGGTTTTGTCCATTTTAAGGCAGTTTTGTGTATTTAGCATGGACTATAACCTGAGGTTTTTGTCTACTTTAAGGCATTTTTGAGCATTTGGCATGGACTATACCCTTTGGTTTTGTCCATTTTTAGGCATTTTTGGGCATTTTACATGGACTATAGAGTTTGGTTTTTGTCCATTTTGTGGCATTTTTGGGAATTTTGCATGGACTATAGCCTTTTGTTTTTGTCCATTTTAAGGCATTTTTGGACATTTTGCATGTACTACAGCCTTTTCATTTTGGCCATTTTAAGGGATTTTTGCGCATTTGCATGGACTATAGCCTGTTGTTTTTGTCCATTTTAAGGCATTTTTGGGCATTTTACCTGGACTATAGACTTTGGTTTTTGTCCATTTTGAGGCATTTTTGAGAATTTTGCATGGACTATAGCCTTTGGATTTTGTCCATTTCGAGGCATTTTTGCCCATTGGCATGGACTATACCCTATTGGTTTTTGTCTATTTTGAGGCATTTTTGTGAATTTTGCATGGACTATAACCTGGGGTTTTTCTCCACTTTAAGGCATTTTTGAGCATTTGGCATGGACTATACCCTTTGGTTTTGTCCATTTTTAGGCCTTTTTGGCATTTTACATGGACTATAGACTTTGGTTTTTGTCCATTTTGTGGCATTTTTGGGAATTTTGCATGGACTATAGCTTTTGGACTTTGTCCATTTTAAGGCAGCTTTGTGAATTTTGCATTGGACTTTTATCTGAGGTTTTAGTCGACTTGAAGGCATTTTTGAGCATTTGGTATGCAATATATCCTTTGTTTTTGTCCATTTTTAGGCATTTGTGAGCATTTGCATAGACTATAGCCTTTTCTTTTTGTCCATCTTTAGGCATTTTGCATGGACTATAGCCTATTTGGTTTGTGTCCATTTTGTGTCATTTTTGAGCTATTTGCATAGATTAGATCCTTTGGATTTTGTCCATTTTAAGGTAATTCGGGACTCTTGCTACTGTGCATCCTTCTCGCGCATGCGAAATCAAATAAAATTTCTCGTGCGATGAAAAAGAAATTTTGTGTTAGAGCCAAAATATGGTCATTCTTGAACTTTTTGTTAAAAAATAACATCATAGCATTACATACGGGCCTCAAAAGCAACTTGTGCCCATTCCCGCGCGTCCAAAACATTGAAATCATCCTATTTTCCGCGCGTTTTTTTGCTTATAGCTCTAAAAGTAGCACGGTGACACCCAATTATTTTTCCATTTTTATATTTAGCATAAACCCAGCTCTAAAATTTTGAAATAAAAAATACATGGTCTTCGAGACCAAAACATTGTAATTTTGACTTTTCTTTGGTAAAGTGTGCAAAAAATTAATGAAGCTCTTCATTTAAATCTCCGTAAAATATCTCAGTCGATGTCTTTTCCAAGGAATAAATTCATGAGAACTATAGCAAACGGAGCATTTTGTCAGACACTTATAGCAGATTTGTGAAAAACTTTCAAATTCGTTCGCAAGAATATTACTTTCAACAAATTTGATGTTACTTCTTTTAGTTGAAATGGGGCAAAAATGGGCCTATTACCACCCCCACAGTTCCAAAACAAGCACGGTGACCTCTATTTTTTATTACATTTTTGTTTTTCATATGTGTCAGTCCTTATGTAGAAAAAGTTTAAAAAAGTTATATCTGCGGGAAGTGTGGATCCCGAACTACCTTAAGGCATTTTTGAGCATTTTGCATGGACTATACCCTTTTGTTTTCTTCCATTTTAAGGCATTTTGCATGGACTATTGTCTCTGGTTTTTGTCTATCTTAATGCATTCTGGACCAATTGGCAAGGACAATAACCTTTGGCTTTTGTCCATTTAAATTCATTTTGGACCATTTTGCATGAACTATAACCTTTGGTTTTTGTCTATTTTGAGGCATTTTTGAGAATTTTGTATGTTCTATAGCTCTTGGTTATCGTCCATTTTAAGGTATTTTTGCGCATTTGCGTGGAGTGTAGTCTTTATTTTTTTTTTCATTTTGAGGCAGTTTTAAGAGTTTTGCGTGGACTATATCATTTTGGTTTTGTCCTTTTTAATGCATTTTTGGGTATTTTGCATGGACTATAGCCTTTTGTTTTTATCCATTTAAGGCATTTTTGGACATTTTGCATGAACTACAACCTTTTGTTTTTCTCCATTTGTACCAATTGTTTAAAAACCTGAGAGTTTAAAAATTCTGAGCGTTGAAAAAATTGAGCGTATAAAAACCTGAGCGTTTGAAAACCTGAGCGTTTCAAAACCTGAGCGTTTAAAAATTTGAGCGTTTAAAAACCTGAGCGTTTAGAAACCTGCGTGTTTGGAAATCAGAGCGTTTAAAAACCTGAGCTTTTAAAAACTGAACGTTTAAAAACCTGTAAATTTAAAAAAAACCTAAGTGTTTGAAAACCTCAACTTTTTAAAAACCTGAGCGTTTAAAAACCTGAGCGTTTAAAAACCTCAGCATTTGAGAACCTCAACTTTTTAAAAACCTGAGCGTTTAAAAAGCTGAGCGTTTCAAAACCTGAGCATATAAATACCTGAACGTTTAAAAACCTGAGCGATTAAAAACCTGAGCGTTTAAAAACCTGAGCATATAAATACCTGAGCAGTTAAAAACCTGAGCGATTAAAAATCTGAGCGTTCAAAAACCTGTGTGTTTAAAAACCTGAGTGTTTGAAATCCTGAGCGTTTAAAAAGCTGAGCGTTTTAAAACCTGAGAAATTGAAAACCACAACTTTTTAAAAACCTGAGCGTTTAAAAACCTGAGCGATTAAAAACTTGAGCGTTTAAAAACCTGAGCGTTTGAAAACCCGTGAGCGTTTAAAAACCTAAGCGTTTAAAAACCTGAGCGTTTAAAAAGCTGAGCGTTTAAAACCCTGAGTGTTCAAAAACCTTAGCGTTTAAAAACCTGAGCGTTTGAAAACCTCAATTTTTTAAAAACCTGAGCGTATAAAAACCTGAGCGTTGAAAAACCTGAGCGTATAAAAACCTGAGCGTTTAAAAATTTGAGCGTTTAAAAACCTGTATGTTTAAAAACCTGAGCGTTTAAAAACCTGTGTGTTTAAAAACCTGACTGTTTGAAATCCTGAGCGTTTAAAAAGCTGAGCGTTTTAGAACCTGAGCATTTGAAGACCTCAACTTTTCAAAAACCTGAGCGTTTTAAAACCTGGGCGTATAAAAACCTGAGCGTTGAAAAACCTGAGCGTTTAAAAACCTGAGCGTGTTAAAACCTGAACGATTAAAAACCTGAGCGTTCAAAAATCTGAGCGTTTAAAAACCTGAGCGTTTGAAAACCCGTGAGCGTTTAAAAACCTCAACTTTTTAAAAACCTGAGCGTTTAAAAACCTGAGCGTTTAAAAACCTGAGCGTTTAAAAACCTGAGCGTTTAAAAACCTGAGCGTTTAAAAACCTGAGAGTATAAAAACCTGAGCGTTTAAGAACCTGAGCATTTGAAAACCTCAACTTTTTAAAAACCTGAGCGTATAAAAACCTGTAAGTTTAAAAACCTGAGTGTTTGAAAACCTCAACTTTTTAAAAACCTGAGGGTTTAAAACCTGAGCGTTTAAAAACCTGCGTGTTTGGAAACCTGAGCGTTTTCAAACCTGAACTTTTCAAAAACCTGATCATTTGATAAGCTGAGCCTTTCCAAAACATGTGCGTTTGAAACCCGAGCGTTTGAAAACCTGAACTTTTCAAAAACCTGATCATTTGATAAGCTGAGCCTTTCCAAAACATGTGCGTTTGAAACACCCGAGCGTTTGAAAACCTGAGCATTTGAAAACAAATACTTTTTAAAACATGAGCGTTTTAAAACCTGAGCGTTTAAAAACCAGAGCGTTTTAAAACTTGAGCGTTTAAAAACCTGAGCATTTGAGAACCTCAACTTTTTAAAGACCTGAGCATTTGAAAACCTCAACTTTTTAAAAACCTGAGTGTTTAAAAACCTGAGCGTTTAAAAACCTGAGCGTATAAAAACCTGAGCGTTTAAAAACCTGAGCGATTAAAAACCTAAGCTTTTAAAAACCTGAGCGTTTAAAAACATGTTTAAAAACCTGAGTGTTTGAAATCCTGAGCGTTTGAAATTCTGAGCGTTTAAAATGCTGAGCGTTTTAAAACCTGAGCGTTTAAAAACCTGAGCGATTAAAAACTTGAGCGTTTAAAAACCTGAGCGTTTGAAAACCTGCGTGTTTAAATACTTGAGCGTTCAAAAACCTGAGCGTTCAAAAACCTGAGCGTTTAAAAACCTGAGCGTTCAAAAACCTTAGCGTTTAAAAACCTGAGCGTTTGAAAACCTCAGCTTTTTAGAAACCTGAGCGTTTAAAAACCTGAGTGTTTAAAAACCTGAGCGTTTAAAAACTTAAGCGTTTAAAAACCTGAGCTTTGGAAAAACTCAACTTTTTAAAAACCAGAGCGTTTAAAAACCTGAGTGTTAAAAAACCTGAGCTTTTAAAAACCTGAGGGTATACAAATCTGAGCATTCACAAACGTGGGCGTTTAAAAATCCTTAGCGTTTGAAAACTTGAGCGAATGAAAACCCGAGGGTGTAAAAACCTGAGCATTTGATGACCTCAACTTTTCAAAAACCTGAGCGTATACAAATCTGAGCGTTTAAAAACCTGAGTGTTCAAAAACCTGAGCGTTTACAAACCTGAACATTTAAAAACCTGAGAGTTTAAAAACCTGAGCGTTTGAAAACCTGCGTGTTTAAAAACCTGAGCGTTTAAAAACCTGAGCGTTTAAAATCCTGAGCGTTTTAAAACCTGAGCATTTGAAAACGTGAACTTTTCAAAACCTGAGCGTTTAAAAACCTGATCGTTAAAAAACCTGAGCATTTGAAAACCTCAACTTTTTAAAAACCTGAGCGTTTAAAAACCTGAGCGTTTAAAAACCTGATAGTTTAAGAACCTGCGTGTTTGGAAACTTGAGCATTTGAAAACCTCAACTTTTTAAAAACCTGAGCGTTTAAAAACCTGAAACGTTTAAAAACCTAAGCGTATAAAAACCTGAGCGCTTAAAATTTAAACTTGAGCGATTAAAAACCTGAGCGTTTAAAACCCGGAGCGTTCAAAAACCTGAGCGTTTCAAAAACCTGAGCGACGTTTAAAAACCTGAGCGTTCAAAAACCTTAGCGTTTAAAAACCTGAGCTTTTGAGGACCTCAACTTTTTAAAAACCTGAGCGTTTGAAAAGCTGCATGTTTGGATACCTGAGCGTTTCAAAACCCTGAGCGTTTAAAAACCTGATCGTGTAAGAACCTGAGCATTTGAAAATGTGAGCCTTTTAAAAACATGAGCGTTTAAAAAACCTTAGCGTTTGAAAACCTTAGCGAATGAAAACCTTGGCGCGTTTAAAAAAGCTTTGCATTTGAAAACATGAGCGAATGAAAACCCGAGCGTTTAAAAACCTGAGCATTTGAAAACCTCAGCCTTTGAAAAACCTGAGCGTTTAAAAACATGAGCGTTTGAAAATCTGATAATTGAAATCCTGAGCGTTTGAGAAACCGAGTGTTGGAAAACCTGAGCATTTTAGAACCTGAGCGTTTGAAAAGATGAACGTTTGAAAACGTGAGTCTTTTAATTCAAAATCAACCGACTAATTAACCAACCAATTATTCAACCAACCATCTCATCAATCATCCAATCAACCAACCAGCAATTGACTAATTAACCAATAAGCTAATTATCCAATTAACCAATTAATCAATAAACCAACCAATAAACCAACCAACCCACCAACCCATCAATCAACCCATCAATCAATCAATCAATCAATCAATCAATCAATCAAGCAAGCAAGCAAGCAAGCAAGCAAGCAAGCAAGCAAGCAAGCAAGCAACCAACCAACCAACCAACCAACCAATCAACCAACCAACCAACCAACCAACCAACCAACCAACCAACCAACCAACCAACCAACCAATCAATCAATCAATCAATCAATCAATCAATCAATCAATCAATCAATCAATCAATCAAACAACCAACAATCAAATGAATCAACCATCGATCCAAGAAACCAACCATCACATCATCCAATAATCCTTCGGCCAACAAACCAAACAAACAACAATCAAATCAATCAAACATCCAACCAATCAATCAACCGACCGGCCAACCGACCAACCAACCATCACATCAACCAACAATCCACCAACAGACCATTTTCTTGAAGCTGAATAAATGGAGATTACAATGATCCAAAAGCTGTTTTGATATGATCGATTGATATTAAGTGAGTATTTTCTGATTTTTGGCCGCCTTTTTTTCGTGGAGTTCCAGGAACATGGAGTTACTTTATACGAACTAACAGCTTTGATAACAGCTTACATTATTGTTTAGAGGAAAGATCTCAAAAACAGTGTCTCAATTTTTCGATCACCGCATTCTTTGCAAAAATATTTGATTTTAAAGTTGAAAAACGTCATTCTTAACATTTCTTGGCATAAAATGGTAATAACTCACAAACACGCCAAGATACCAAAAAACTGCGGAGATTGTTTTTGATTCCACATCTAAGGCCTGGTTTCAATATAATCGAGAACGATCGAGTATTATATTTTAGATGAATAAACTTCTCTCTTGTGCCCAAACGTTAGAGTCTCATTTGTGTTGCTCGCTCACTTGGGGAATTATAGGGAAACCAACGTTTTGCGATCCTACGACCGTTTTCGATCCATATATGATAGCGATCGAAATCGTTCAAAAACGATCGTAGGATCGAAAAACTTTAATTTCCCTAAAATCAATCGTTTGCTATTATATCATGTTATACCGTCGATGCAAAATTTCAACACAACCGAATAAAATCCAGTGTTCCTTTGAGAAAAGAGGCGGTCGAAAATCACAAAACATTTCTTTAAAAATAAGATTAATTTAATAAAAAAATGTTTTGATACCATTAAAATGTGTACTTCTATACAGTTGTAACTGTAATAGTTCGTTCACTATAAGGCGTTTTGTAGACATAGATTTTTAGCGCCTCCTGATAACTTAAGGATGCACAGGACACAGTTTCTTTCTTAAGTGCAGGGGCGGCAGAACCGGGGGGAGGGCACGGGTCCCCCACAAAATATTTTGGGGGGGCCCCCCCCCCCCCCCCCACACACACACACACACACACACACGCACACACAAAATATTGGTTAAAAGACATTAATGCATGAGTTTACACAGTTAAAAAACAATTGTTTTGCGATTTTGGGGTGGGCGATGGGGAGGGGAGAGATGGGGCTGTTATACTGTTCCGCCGCCACTACAGTAAGGACACTACAGCCGGGACCACGTTGTGTTGTTTTTTTTTCAATACTTTTAAAACTTGAATTCTTTAAGTGAATTTAATAGAGATATTATTTTGATCACTCAATGTATGTAAATTGAATCCTACTTGATCAGAAGGTTTGAAGCAGTACACATTAAGCGCAGAAAATAAAAATAAAGATAATGCCAAGTGGTCCCGGTTGGATTGTCTTCACTGTAAATTTCTAAAAGCTCTTTTTATGTTATACCCCTAGTAATCTATATATTTTCTAAAAGCTAAAATACCAAATATTGTGATTTTGATATCAATATAAAGACTCTAAAATCTATATAAGTAACATATAAATGTTTTAAACAAAAATCGACCATTCGATTTCAAAAAACTTAATCTCCCTAGAAATATTTACTATCAGAATGATAACTAGTGTTTTGATCTGTTCTCAAACTGATCCACTAAAAATGTGTGTCTCCGTTGTTTAATACATGTTTTCGTTGTAAATATATTTTGAAAAAAGTTAAAAAAATAATTCTTGTCTGTTGATAATTCTCAGATCAAATTCAAATGCATAGTCAAATTCTAAAGAACATTTTGTAAATAAAACTGTAAATTTTAGTATTAGTGCCTAAACTGAAAAAATAAATAAATAAAACTATGGTTTAAAATTCATCCAAGTTAGCTGGTAAGAGACACGCACGAATGGTGCTTTATCAGTTCATTATTTGTAAATGATGTCAAGTGAAGTCAAAGCTGCTATATAAAAACTACAACAACAAAAGCTAATCAAAACCAACAACAATTTAGTCCTTGCAGTCTGGCCCGGTACAAGGACATTTTCATATCAATCTCTCAGAAGCCGGTTGTACGAGATTTGACTTTGAGTTTCTTCGTTGATAGCGATTTACTCGGTGGATAGCGCTATTGAGGCTTCGTGCCACCGGCTCAAGGAAGATATAGGACCGAATAATACGTACATGTGCAAAGTTATACAGCAACCTTACCTTGCATTATCCCTGAACTTTCTAGTTTGTCTTGTCGCAGCATTTACATGGAATAAGTGTTATGCAAAATGAACTTACATAACTTTGTATGTGAAATTTAACAAATTCCAACGGTCTAACAAAGCAAAGCTTGTTTATTGGAACTATTTGAGGAAATCTCAATGGAATACTAGCCATTGACTACCAGTGTTGCTACTATTTGTTGTCTTTCGATTCAAAGGAACGTTTGCAGCTCAAGAATACTATAAAGTCGTTTTCAAAAACCCGTAAAATAAAGCGTAATAGCAAATATGTAATAATGCTTAATAAGGCTGTATCCACACTAACCCGAATAAATTTGAAATCGCAACTTTATTTTTCCGGTTAGGTCTTCCGTTTACACTAGAACGCATGAATCCGAAACAATTTTCTGCCAATTCTATTGTTCAACAAGCAATTTGTGTCCCAGTATATCGTTATCAAATTCATCCGGCATAGTGTAGCCAGTGTCTAATAAGTAATACACCTAAACGCAAAGGAAATCGAAACAACAAATTAAGCGTAATAAGGTGTATGAAAGTGTAATATGGCTGCTAAAGTTTTTGAAAACCACTCCAGTCCTTAGGCATGATTGCTACCACAATGTTTTGTTATCAAAATAAACAACTAAAAATAAAACTGCGTGCAAAATTGGGATCAGACAGAGCATATTAAATCGAAACATTTGTCTGGAAGCCTATTGCTTTATGCATTCGTTTGGTTTTGAGGTTGAACCGGTCTTGAACCGTGCACAGTCAATTAAGTTTTAATTACATCACTACATTACATAAGAAGAAAAACAGAAAAAAAACTAAGTAAATTAATTAACCAAGCAATTAGCCAAGCAAGCAAGCAATCAACAGAAAGCAAGCAAACAACAAACACACAGATACGACATAAGACTAACCTCCAATGCAATCATAAACTAGAAGATTACGGCAGGCACCTAGCATCATTAGCGCCCTCATTAAAGCATGACATAAATGGGAAGGAGGGGGGGAGGGCACTAGGCCCACCCTTCCTCAATGATCACTTAGCTTTATCTTTATCTAGGAGCATTGTGTATTTTAAACGGATTTTGATTCGGCAAGTTATAATTTTGGTGGATTGTTTCATAATCACGTTATTGTTTTGTAGTCCTGGTGTTACCGATGGGTAGTATAACCGAAAAGCGTTTTTCTCACAATTGTCACCATAATTATCAATATTTGCAGGGCTGTCTTTGACAGCTATATAGTTTATCTTTTGTACATTTCATCTCTCAATCTTAAAGAAGGAAAGGAGTCAATTCTTGCAGCCAAACGTACAGAGCAGCAGGTCTTGGTTCTTAAACTGATCACACTTAGTTTCAGTTCCATTGCCTACTATAGGCCTTTTCTGAGTTGCATAAAAAAGTTGTATTGTGGTCTAGCTTCAGTACAAACAACACCATATACGGCATAATGAACAAAAGATGTTTGTACTGTATCTAGTCCATAATGCACCATGTTTGCTATTTCAGAAATGGTCTATTCGAGTAGTGGCGTTGTTTTGTTTACGTACCCACCAATGTATGTAAAATTTCGAGAGATGGAAATTATTGTATTTATATTTGAAGATACATGTAGATTGATACCATGTAATGCATATCAATCGTTTATAGGGAATCACCTGTTTCGTAAATTTGTGATTAAAGCTTCACTGCTAATGTTACTGTCATTGACGGCGTCAAAAATAAGTAATCTTTGTTTCCACAAAGTTGAAGCTAACAATTCGTTTGGTTCGTTGTTTGCAATAGGGCTCCGCTATTGGATTTTTTCTCAATTTTCATCAATGTCTGTTAAAAGTCAGTTTAGTATTTACATCTTTTTATGTGTTTTTGCTTGCAGCAGTGACGATGCAAATCACTTTCAAGTCGATTCATTAAGAATTGGATTCCGTAAAAGCATTTGATGATTGACGGTTAGGCACATTCAAGTTATATCCCAGAAACGAAGCATTAGGCATAACCGTTGCGTTTAGCTGCAAACGCTGAACTCGTCGTCTAAATGCTGATCTGAAGTCACGCATGCGCAATGAGTAGACCAGAAAGTTTACAAACGAGTTGGCATATTGTAGGAATTTGGAGATGTGTCGAAAGCTAGATAATTTGCAGTGGTTTCCAAATGCATTGCACAATACGTAGACCTGGCGAGGACACCATGCTAGCAGACTTATCAATGTCACAATCGCGAGTGTTACTGTCAGCTTATTGTTACCATGGTGATGTACGTTGTCAGGTTGGTTGGTTGTCATGCACCTTACGTTGATAAGAATAAGCAAATAACAAGTAGTAACTGTTAAAAGTGATATACCAATTCTGGTGAATTTCGCAACCAGGTGAAGGAACTGGCTAGCAAATATATCTCGAGACGCCCATATCCCCAAAAGAAATGCTGTCAACCATACCAACGTTATCCCAACTATGTATGGAACGTGACTCAGTGTGTTGTGTTTGAATGGGAAGTACGTCGCATGTACTCGTTCAATTGCAAGTGCTGCTAAACCAAAGAGCGAAGCCGTTCCGATAAAATCGTCTTGAAATGAATTGATTGCCCGCAATAGTGACGCCGTCTTGGTCTCTTCTCTTGCGACAAACAATGGAACGGACAGCAAACCCACAAGTAGATCAGCAACTGCAAGACTTACAATCAACGCGTACTGTCGACTGCGCAGGCGTGGAGTAGTTGTAAATATGACGATGGTGATGAGGTTACCAGTTACTATGACGACTGCTTCAAGTATATACAACCACGAGATGGACCACATTGTAGATTATACTGAAAAGAATGTATTTCACTGAAATCAAACAAAATCAATATCAACTAAAACGTAGTTTATAAAATGATACAATTCTCTAGTGTTGTCAAAACGTAGTATGTACAATAATAAATAGTATTAGAATCAATAGCGCTGGATTTATACCGCCTTTGAGAGCGTTTTTAAAAAGTATAGATATGCAAATACAGCTATTCTTGAAAACTTGTACAGCTTACAAACGTCATTTGCATATCTCAAGTTTTCAGTTTTCTTGTTTTACAAGAATACGACGCTGCACGTATTAAATAGTTACAAAGTTTATCACAATTTTAACTCATCATTTCTTAAAAAAATAAAAGTCATGAGATATGGAAATGACTTTGCTATTCGCTATATCAATATATCAACTTGACAACCATTTCAAGAAGAGCTGTATATATACTTTGTAAAAATGCCCACTCCATTAAGCAGCAAGTACAATAGTGTACATTATATTGGATGATTTACCCGTAGGGGAGGGGCCTAACGAGCTGTTATAAATGACGAACTTTATCCGCTTAGGTGCGTTTTTTCCCTCGAAAGCAAATGCCAAGCTAGTGAGCATAATATTATTCTATCTAAATGCGGTCTACCCATAGTTTATGTGACGATGAATTTCAGAAACAAATTCACCCAATTTACATCTGTGACTAGGAAAAAAAATCACCAAATTAGTCATACACTTCTGAATAGGGTTCCAAAAGGCATCAACAACCATGGAGCCATGCCTGTATTTTGAAGAACATCCGCAGGCATCGCTCGTGCACCATTCTGCGCATGCACTCGAGCGCGCGACCTAAGAAAAGCTTCGAACAATCGAGCGAAGGCTATTCATTCATTACATTTTTGTCCGACATTTTTTGTAAGTACAGAGTAAAATAACCAAAAAAAACTAAGTGTGCTATCCACATTTGTTTTCGTTTGAAGGTGCCAGCTTGCTTAATATATTTCGATACAAAAAAAACCCCTAACGATTGAGTTTTGAATGGGATCAAATTTACATAACAAATCAAGCTCTCAAGAATTTGGAAATCTCGGCTTTATAAATGTGAAGTGCGGATTTAAACGTTTACAAATAATAACTATATCTTCAAAGCTTCATCCTCTATTAAAAATATTAAGTGACAGTACCATTAGAGTTTTTTATTTGCATTGAAATTGAATTCAAAGCGCGGAATATATATAATTTCTGTTCAAGCATACGAATGCGCGCCCGTAGAAAAGCTTCTGACAAAACGAAGTTAAAACGAGCAGGCTTTATCTAGCTTATCCATTTTTTTAATCATTTTTAATTACTTATTTTTTCTCATTTTTATTTCACAATGTTATCACGCAAGATTACAACAGAAACAGATGTTTACAAATAGACCATAAGAAGTTATCTCTAAGAAATTATAAGATTTCACAATACAATATTTATATTCTTTTAAGTACTTATTTTAACAGAATCTCAAGCTATTTATTGTACTTTTTATGTTAAATCCAGCTTATGCGGATATTCTTGTATTTTTTTCTATGAGTGTGTAATTTGTCATTTCTTTTTGTTATGTCATATTCTATTCTTTCGTATTCCGTTAAAATTTCTATGAAATGATGTAATTTAGGATAGTGGTTTCTTAGTCTGATGTTATATAAGACATATTTATAAAGCAAAAAGAGAAACCCTTGCATAACATTTTCAGCAATGCCTAGTATTATATTTTCTAGATTTAAAATGGGCAATTTGATATGACTATGTTCTAACCAGCTATTTATGTCTTGGAAAAAATAATTTGGAATATTTGCATTCGACGAAAAAGTGCTCTAGAGATTCTGTAACACTTTTGCAAAAAGTGCACAGAGATGATTCAACAATATTGAATCTACGCAAGTCTTTATTTAGATATAGATAGTTATTCAATATTTTGAATTGAAATTCTCTCAATCTAGGATTGTTGATATATTTATACACTCTTTTGTAAACGGATGTCCACTCAATGTCCTGGATGTTGATACCTAACTTTCTGCAAATGTGTTTTTGTGAAGTAGGATTTTGGAATTTATCTTTAATATTGTCTGAGTATATTAATTTTGATGTTATTTTATTTTTATGGACTAGATAGCCGGAGATTGTAGTAAATTCTTCCTGATTTTTCAGTCCTAGATTTTCTGTATTCCCAATTTTCCTACTTTCAACTTTCCATTGTTTTGGTAATGCTTCAATTATACTTCTCCAAACCATATACTCATCGTTATTCCATTTTCCTTTCAATAAAACTCCAGTCCAATCAAAACCTTTATATTCTCCCAATAAGTCTTTAATAATCAATATATCTTTGTTTGTTAATTTTGTAATATTTATATAATTCTAATTTAATGTGCTTGTTTAACCAAATTTTCCACTTTTGTTGATCCAAATACTTCTTTGTAGAAATCTGAAATATTTTTGGTCTGGAGTATTTTCAAATCTAAGTTTTCTCCGATACTTTTTAATCCGCCAAAATATTGCAACGTTTTTTCTGCAAATATTTTCCCAAAAGCATTTTTCCTTATCTGTGAGTTTTAACATCCATTTGGTCCTGTTTGTTTTAATGATAGTATCTAGGTCTGGTAGTCCAATTCCTCCGTCTTTTGTGTCACCAATTAGTGTTTTCTGTTTGATTTTCGGTTTTCTGCCATTCCAGATAAGTCTAGCCATTTCCGTTTCGACTTCAGAACTAAAATATTTTGGTACCGGTAACTTCGAATACACGTAAAGTAATTGAGATATAGCTAGAGATCTAATAATATGTACTTTGCCATATATAGTTAGATTTCTCATCTTCCACACAGCTATTACTGCTTTAAACTTTTTGAACATTCTTTCAAAATTGTTTTTTCTAATTTCTAGTTTATTTTGTGTAAAGTATATTCCTAATATTTTAGTTCCTTTAATATTAAAGTCAACCTTTTTTTGTATGTTAACCTCTGTTAAGTCAATACTGTCTTTTTTACCAATGCAACCAACTTCTGATTTCTCGATATTTAATTGAAGAGATGAATATTTTTTAAGAGTTTCTAACATTTCTAGCACATTATGTAATGATTCGATGTTTTTGATGCAAAATTTAGCATCGTCAGAAAAAAGTACAAGCTTTGTTTCCTCGGATGTATCTGAGAGTTTAACTCCTTGTATGTTCACACTGCTACGAGTTAATTGTGCCATCATTTCGATGGACAGGATAAATAAATATGGCGAGATTGGATCACCCTGTTTTGCTCCTCTTTGGATACTGAACCAATCTGAAACTATTCCATTATTTTGTATGCAACTTCTTGTGTTTTCTAGAATAACTTTTATCCATTTAATATAACTATTTCCAAATCCATAATGTCTTAAAACTGCTAATATAAAATTGTGTTCAATTGAATCGAAAGTAGTTTTTGAAAATCAGCAGCAAAAATTATGAGTGCTTCTTGATCATTTTCTTTTGAGTAATCAAACAAATCTAACAAGAATCTTAGAATGTCATCAATATTTCTTCCTTTTACAAAACCTGCTTGGTTTGGGTGTTCTAGCTTAGGCATTAATTGCACTAGTCTGTTGCAGAGTGCTTTGCTACAAATTTTTGAATCTACATTTATGAGACTTATAGGTCTCCAATTCTCGATTAATCAGTTATCTTTATCAGGTTTTTCAAGTAAAGTAATATACACTTGATTTTGAGTTGTTGAAAGAGTACCTTTTTCAAAACTATAATTAAAACAATGAGCCATCATTTCGCCCAACTCTTGCTAAAAAGTCAACTGCTTTCGGGTGGGCGTCAGGTTTTCGTTGATATAGATCCTTGTAGCTCCATTTAACTTTTCCTCATTTGGGTTTTTCCACTTCTTCAATTTGTATCTTGCTTGGTAGAGGTTCTTTTTGTCGTCACAGCTCTTAAAGTTAACGATTATAGGCCTTGGAGTTTTTCTTGAATGTAGTCTGTGGACTATATCTATGTCGTTGTAATGTATATCATCGATACCCAGCACCTTTGCCAATTCCTCTACTACATTTTCTAAATCGTCTTTCTCTGGAATACCGTGTAATTGGAGGTTATGTTTACGTTGATATTGGTTTAAATCATCTTGTATTTCGTCTAATTTTTCAATATTGTTGTTTAAGATTTTAACTTCTTCTTGTAATTGAGTGTTTTGGATTAATCTTTTTCGTTCTTCTTTTTCCTCTCGGAGTGACTCTATTGCTTCTTTTACTTCTTTTTGTCCTTTCTTTATAGATGCCATTTCTTCGCTATGTTTCTTCATTTGTGTTTTCATTTCTGTTAGAAGCTTGTATATTATACCAAGAGTTGGTGTTAGTTCAGATTCACTCTCCTCGTTTTCGTCGTTGGCCGACATTTCGATGTTTTTTGGTGTTGGTGAGGTTTCAGTACTTGATAAATGTTCTCGTGTTGACCATTTTCTCATTGAAATATATATTTAGTAGACTTATTTTTTTCATAAACTTCGCTATTTTGAGTAGAACATTTCGTGCCCTATCGAATTTCTACGAGCGGTTTCACATACGTCCGTTCACCATGACCGCATATGCATATATATATAATGATATAGCTTTGTAGAAAGTTTTATAAAATGGACATCATAAACACAGGAATATTCTAGTTCTTAAGACAGCAAGAGAGTTAAAACAAAAATTTTCAGTTACCTGAGTTATCACTGAGTAGGCTGTTTCAGAATATGTTCGGCGTCCTGTTGTACCATGAATGAAATCCGAATCAACGCATATTATATGCTTTTCAAAGCTCATTAATAATTCATGAGCATCTAGTCCAATCCCTGGTCCAATTTTGGTCGCGTGCATGAGGTTTTATACCCATAAAATACTCTCATTTGTATTTTAAAGATATTTATATAAAGACTCTAGAGTCTTTATAAAAAGATAAATTGAATAGTAATAAGATTACTTTGCATTCTACGAAGCATGTTCAATCATGTGACCAAACGTTTCCAAGGATTTTAACCTGTTATTTAAGAAAGTTGTCTCCCCTTGAACTCTCAAGGACCAGAGTCAAATTTGGGACACATATTCAGCACATACCATAAATTTTACGCATGATCGGAATGCTCACCATTCAATTTTATAATTTTTTTTTCGCTTATTTTTTAAAATTGTATTTGAAATATTTGGTTTTAATAGTTTTGGAGTTTTTGAAGTCATACAAAAAACTTGCAGGATGTGTTTTATCAAGTATAAAAACTCTCGCTGCGCTCAAGTTTTTATACTTGATAAAACACTGCTGCTCGTTTTTTTTTAATATAGTACAGAAAACCATTTCTTAATATATCTCAAAATACCCTTTGAACATTCACACGGGCGTATATAGTTACAAGAGTCTCCTTATGGTAAATGAGACCGATACCTGAAACTTCTTAAGAACTGAATTTAATTATATTTAATAGTTGTACGATTTTGCTTTTTTGGATTCAGTATTTCCATCAACGGGAAATCCGACTTACAATACCAGTTTACATACGTCAGTGCACCGTGTATAAATAGAATAGATAGAATGTTTATTTCTTCATTAAAGCAAGATTTACATTTTTATATATGTACAATAGTAATAATGATAAATGGATGTCTTATTTACAGGGCAGGAAGTTTTATTTTACGTCAAATATAATGGGCAAATCCAGAATTATCCAACAAAGAGGAAGGGGTGAGTCTTGGTTTTGAAAAATACGAACATTTCTATGCCTCGATACAATTACGTTCTATTAAATATAAAAAAAACATTTTTTTCTCTGATGGTAGGAATTTGAAGGCTTCTGCAAACAAAAAATTGTCCATTCTGAAAATAACTAGAATGGATGCTAGTTTATTTTT
Source organism: Diadumene lineata (assembly GCA_918843875.1). NCBI lineage: Eukaryota > Metazoa > Cnidaria > Anthozoa > Actiniaria > Diadumenidae > Diadumene > Diadumene lineata. The sequence goes on along the minus strand of OU974075.1, from coordinate 7,843,629 downwards.
CAATCGAAAATAGTGAAGGTTCCTTTGGTAAAAAATATACAATTGGCAGACATCTGTCCTTCCAGTTATAGAGTGCTTGTCAATTTGATAATTTTGTAAAGCAGTCACCCACATCACGCCGTCGCACCTTATTTCTACCCATGAGTCCGGCCAGCGCAACATTATCATTTAATGATTCAATTTGACGACTTGTTGGAAAATGTCGCGCGGATATGTCAAAACGACAAACACGTGTTAATTTTGCCTGTATAGGTCAAAAGAGATCACAAAGTTTAAAATATCACATCCATCCTTTTTTCCTTTTTTATTTTTTTAATTCATTTTCATCGTGTTGAACCAAAGCTCTTGCAATCAATTAACAAATTCACCGAAGTTGAAATTCAGTGAGACATTTTGATTGATTTTGCTACTCGACGCTTAAGCCACACCACTTGATTTGTGATGTGAGTATTACAAAATATTGTCTTCTAAAAACAAAGGAAAGTGATTTGATATTCGCGATACTTAATGTTCAGTAGAGTGTTTCTAGAGTTGTCTTCAAAAACCTGTGAAACTAAGCGTAATAGCTAGAGCGCAATAAGATGTAAGTAATATATACAATATGAACGAGAGATCTCATATTAAAAGGATATAAAAAAGCTAGCTGCTGGTTTAAGCCTCATACTGATCGGACGCAAAAATTGTATATTACTTATCAAATGTCTAGATTAATGCAGCTATTTTAGATGTGAAATTTTGAACTTAGATGTAATTTGGGCGAGATATTTCAAGCTGAGTCTTATGCAAATCGGGACGAAATCTGTATTAATATACGGTAGTGATTTTGTATTGTGTCCGTTTTGTGCCAGATCCTGCATTATTAGTGAATTTGATAGTAAAGTTAGCAACACAACACAAAATAAAAATAAAATGTATTCAATAGCTTTTTGAGAAATACTCTATTTCAAGTGTGTAGAAAAAACAAGTTTTGGTTATCCGAAACGACTCGCATCTCCTCAATGCAGGAACCACACTATGAGGCATGTTAATCCACCTTCACGCATCTTTTTGGACATGGAATTTTACTAATTTAAAAAAAACAATTGAAACTTATATTGCGCAAGTTTCATGTGGATATGTTCACTTGTGCATTACAACAGAGAAACTGAATATCAATAAATTCAAACATAACATTGTTAAGAATCCCAAATGGCTAGGAGACAAACCAGTTGGCTATATACAAAGCATGACCGAGAAATTATATTTTGACCAAATCAGAAACCCAGACAAATCGAGCCTAGGTTGCTGGATTGAGAGACCAACGCTATGACCACTCGGCCATGCTGCATCCTATATACTGTTTCCTAATGGTTATTTTCAACATTTATCGGCCCTAGAATGCTCTTGTCATACTAGAAATGAGAGGTCACATGACCTCTTAGTTCAAAGAACCATTTGCTATCTTTTTGCGAAGTTATTAATTGTTTTATCAAAATTTCCTTGTCATTTGAAAACTGAAGTAGAAACGTCGAACGAATGGAAATTTATTCTTGTGGACAATGGTGAAGACATTTTCTAAATATTGAAAAACCTGCAATTTGCTCATCTCCATTTAAATGCCTGAAGGGCCGGTAAATTGGAAACTGAAGTGGGATTTGGCTATTTTGAAGGTTGGGAATTGGATTTTTCCATTGGGATTGGGATTGTTCAATTGGCAGTGTGTTGCAAAAAAACAGTCGAAATTGGTATTGAAATTCTCACTTATTGTCCAGTTTTGATGCTCAAACAAAGCATAGTTAATAGAGTGAAATGGTTTGGAAACTCTTTTGTTATATGTTATTGTACACTTTTTTCAAGCATGACCATGTACAATCTTTTGTTTCACTATTGTTTTAACCTTGTTGGATAAGGCTGAATGAACAGATCAAAACTGTTCTTTTGGCTGATGGCTCGAAATGCCTAATAATTGATACAAGAAAATTGAATAATTCTTACCATAGTGACATAGACAAAGTTTATGTCTACTTATTTAACAATTTGAAATAAGCACAAATAAAAAACTGTGCAGGGTCAAGGCCGCTTCAACCTCAAAACCGAACAAAGAAATAAAACAATAGGCTTCCTAACCATTCTTTCGATTAACTATGAACAAAGTTTGAAATTTTGTATTTTGTGTAATAATAGCTTTTTTTATCATGGCAGAAGATCATTACAATTAGGAGAGGTAGGTCAATTCTCAATAAGTCTTTAATTTAAAAATAGCCATTGTTAACACACTATTTTGTGTACACCACTTAGATTGGAATTTGGACAAAAATTAGGCTGGCAAATTGAAATTGATACTCCTTCAGGACAATCCAATTTGCTATGTTTGTTCACGTCAAAACATGCTCCGAACGTCACCGAACTGCTTTCGAATTCCACACAAGCCCAGCTGCTAATACCGACATCTGTACAGGCGCAAAATCACATCAAATGGCGGTAAGTGTTTACGTATGTGTTCGAAATCTCAGAAAACGGAAAAGTCTAGTAAGTCTGAGCATTTGCTTTTCTCGTTATTGCTTTATTAGGGACACTGCCAAAATCTTTGTAACTGACTGTCAAGTGCACGTATACTAAAGGCTGCTTTAGTAAATTAATTGTCTCTTAAATTCAAAATGAGCTGAATTTCTTTTTACAACATACTACGATTTTATATTTTAAAACTTACGTACTAAATTGTGTATAAAAAAATTGAGTATAAAGTAAAATGTTTTATTCTAAACTGGATAACGTTTTTTTTAACACTTCAATCAGGTAGCTGTGTGGGTTGGGCATGCCTTGAAAAGTTCTATAAGATATTCCTGTGAGTGGGATACGTAAAGCCACTACTGTTTAATTAGATTAAAAAAACTCTTCATAGTGAATATTGTGAATTTGTCAGTTGCTTTAGGGATCAAAGTCAGGCCTCTGTAATCTTTTAGAGTGTCTAAAATTATTTTTTTGGTCTAAAATGTCTAATTTTTCGTATATTGCTAGGCCGATGAACACTACGCCTTAAAATACTCCCATCTGGCAATCAGTTTATTGTACTGGAAATTGCGTACTTTCAGCAATGGAACATTTGTTTAGTTATATTGTTGATTTTAAGTTGATGAGCTAAACATAAGTCATACACATGACCTTTAATGAAACAGGTTAATATTTTGTTTTATCAAACCCTCACAAATATACAAAAAAACATGCTGTGTTGGTGAACCAGCTTTCGTTGATTTAGCTATAATAATGCCTGCTGATTTGACGTAAGAATGCTTAAAAGGGAAAGAAACACCTTTTTTGAGACTTTTCCATCGTTTAGCACCATATAATAGACCGAAACATCTTGCTAAATTTAAGAACAGCCGCAACATTGTTGTTTTATATTTAGCCAATGACAACTTATGTTTCTAAAGAATCACAAAACTTTGATTGTTATCAAACCCTTTTTTGCACTTCTAACTTAGATGGGTTACTCAGTAGTTTGCATTTTTAGAAATGAAATCAGTCTTTTGGAGTCATCTTAAGGTATCACCGGATTTTTTAATTCTGTCATCTGAAGATTGTTTTTGGGGTATTAAAATACTGGGAAAAAATTAGGTTGTCACCGTGTTGGTTTTCGACGTCTGACGCCAAAAAGTGAGATTTCTCAGTTTTTAGTGCGTTTTTACAGAAAATCTACCTTGATGAATAAAATCCATTTATAGAAGACAAGGAAAAACTGTTTCGAACTATAGGTATAGAGTTTAAAAAAACATATCAAGATAAAAAGTAGTAGAAAGCAAAATCCCTTGTATTCGGCCAAATTATATGTTCGTGCAGGTGTAAAAATGTTGAAATTTGAGAAAAGTGGTCAATGAACATCTTTTTTTTCTCTCTCTCTATCCAAAGAAAAAAATATGTAACTTCTATTTAGGTCCATATAAAGCGTTTTAAAGTTCGTTTTGAATGAAAAATCCGCAAATAGCCAAATTTTGCTTTTAACTTACGGTTTCAGTTGAGCTGCGCAGGAAATTTTATTCAGATCCACATGCGCGAGCTCAATGCACAGTAACACGGGTCCGGTACTACCAACAATGGTTTCCCTCTTGTTGTAATTCGTCATATGGCATTTATTTGCAAATAAAGAGATTGACAATATTTTTAAAAATCACCCTTGAAAATGGTGTCAAGAAGACTGCTGAACGTCAGATTTCATCGCCGATTTTACATTTGGATATATCAGCAAAATTTCTACAAAAATCATTACAAATTTCATGAAGCTGAGCATCTCTCACCTAACACATTTTATTTACACCTTTGGCTAATTCAAAAACTTTAGCAGAGAATATCCCCAGTCGCATCGTAGATTGAGGAAGTCGATTGTTTGAGGCGCCTGTCTTTTTGTTGAAATCTCCCAATTATAGTAGGGCTGATATCACATGGCAAATTTTAAAAAATATCCCCAAAAATTGCCAAAACGTTACAAAGGCGAACATGTCAACATACGAAATTTTACTCCTACAAGTAGAGTTTGTCACCTCCCCCCCCCCACCCCCACAAAAAAAACCTTTAAGACATACTAATTAAAAGATACCAGTTCCATGATTTTGTCCGTTTGCCAAATGGAGTCTCCAAATACAAAAGCTATTTTTAATAAACTTCGGCTGCTTTTAATTTATTACAGATTTATTTTACGTATTGAAGTGTTTCAATTTAGGTATTCGCCTTCGTTTCGGCCAAGACATCTTATCGTCATTGAACAGTAAGGCCTTAAGGCTCCTACTGCTTTTGTATGTTAAAAATAACCTTCACTCGCCTTTTTGATATCACGGGGAAACATATCGTTCCAGATTTAGCAGGTGTAGTGCGAAAAACGCAAGACACGTCTAAATCAGATAATGATATCGCTGTGGAAGCATATTCTTTTTAATTAAAAGCGTAATTATAAAAATACGGTGACCTTCAATTTGAACTACCTACAACACAGCGGACAAAACTTCATAGAACCAAAGAAACAAACTATAAAAGCATTAGGGTCGCTTACTTCTCGCTTGCAAAGTTTGAAATCAATAATCTGAGAACTTGATTGACAGTGAATTTTTTAGTTTTAAATATTAATACATTTATTGCATGTTCTTACTCTTTGTGTCAGCGCAGATACAGCGAAAGGTCAACGAGTATTCAATATCATCAAATCTATTCAGTTCGCCATTCTACTATCTAGTGTAAAGTTTAGTCACTTGCAGTTATCGAGGCATCCGCAAACGCATCCTTGAGACGATGAACTGAAACGTTCTCGAATTGGGTTGAAAGGCTTTACAATTTAGATTGTATATCAGAAAAAAACACACACAAAAAGTACTGGTCACCTGACGTCAACCATAACAAAATGTATTTCAAACAATACAACACTTTTTTCACTAGTACCTCTTCTACAAAAAGACAGAAAAAAAAAAACATCTGCGTTTTTGAAAGTACCCAAAGTGCTACGCACAAAGCTGGGTGAGATTGTTTATAAAAGATTCTAAATTGACGCCTTTTCTATTAAAAAAGACCTGCCAATTAAATGTTTGAAATGTAAAACAAACGAGGCTTTCTATTCAAGTCCTACAATTGTCGTACGCTCACCTATAGTTGTTTATATAACTAGCTGTTTTTTCTTTCTACGATTCCTTTTTAAGTGCCTTAACCGCATGGATACAAATTATAAAGACTGAGTTGACTTAACTTAGTCTAAAAACATAATGATTTTTGTACCACCTGATGCTATCCAAATAAAAGAAGATGAAAGCACCTCAAGGTAGTCTGTTTGCTTGTTTTCCAAGTTCTTGCTTTATTCACTTAAACCATCTAGTGATTTTCATATCTGTTTTTTATCATGCATAGAATGCCCTAAACACAAAGAGTACTCTGTGCCCACACGTTTAACAAAAACGAAAACAGTTTCAGACATTTTGGTTTTGTTCGTACCAACAACATGCCCGTATGTTGTAAGGATACTTCAGTTTTAATTTTCCCTGAACAAAAATCATCGGACATTGCAAAACCCATCCTTTGGTTTTGACTCCTAACTTGTTCAAAAAAAAAAAAAAAATAATAAAAAAAAAATAATAATAATAAAAGCCTCCCAAAGTATATTGAGTTGACAACAATGTTTCTTAAAATACAGTTTGATATATTATTGTAATCTAATAATAAATTGCAAGCCTACGATACCTGATTCAAGGACTGCAATGTCTGGTCATTCGTTATGTAAGTAATATCTCTTGAATCCCTGTTTCCTTATCATGGCCTTTTATATATAAATACGTTTTTGTGTGATCACTGTCGTTTTTCATCATCCAAAATCAACTGCTTTAATTGATACCTGACAGATGTTAGGTAGATTAATATTGTATCAACAGCTGATGGTTTAATTAAGCCCCCAGACAAAAAACATGTTTAATTTCCTCATGTCAAAATTGCAAGCTACATTTACGTGGATATTTCATGAACATAGCAGCTAATTACAAAAAATTGAATGACTTAAATGAATGAAGTTACGTTCAACGTACATCGTTGGTTATTAATCAATTAATCAATTAATCAATTAATCAATTAATCAATTAATCAATTAATCAATTAATCAATTAAGCAATTAATCAATTAATCAATTAATCAATTAAGCAATTAATCAATTAATCAATTAAGCAATTAATCAATTAGTCAATTAGTCAATTAAGCAATTAATCAATTAATCAATTAATCAATTAATCAATTAAGCAATTAATCAATTAATCAATTAATCAATTAATCAATTAATCAATTAATCAATTAATCAATTAATCAATTAATCAATTAATCAATTAATCAATTAATCAATTAATCAATTAATCAATTAATCAATTAATCAATTTACCAATTTACCAATTAATCAATTTACCAATTAATCAATAAATCAATTAATCAATTAACCAATTAATCAATTAATCAATTAATCAATCAATCAATTAATCAATTAATCAATTAATCAATTAATTAATTAATAAATCAATTAATCAATTAATCAATTGATAAATCTTTATAGGAGTCGCATTGATTTCAAATATAAACTTAAATTTGATTTTTTTTAATTCTAAACAGTAACTTTGTTAAAACACAGTAACAAATATAGATTGAAAGAGAAAAACATAATTTCCTTCAATAATTAGATAATAGCTCCTTATTCATTGACGTTTTGAATTGGAAATAATTTTTTACAATTTACATGATCTATTCTGGCAAGTGCGTAAAGCCCGTAGCAGGAAATATGGCTCGTGTGAAAAAAAGTTAATGAATATATCTTATATGGAATATTATAAAATATTTGAGATACAACGCGCGCTCTGATTGGCTGAGACGCGTTCTCTATAACACAACAGAGCACGGACCGTTGCCTTGGAAACATTGGGCAAGTTCATCGATGGCTTTGGCAAAAATTTCCTCGTTCAGTGAAAGTTGAGAAAAATATACTTGTTTCGATGGAAAATTTGTCAATATTTGCATAAAATTTTCAAGACTAAAGCTAGATAAGTAAATAAGGGAGTTTAGAAACAGATGAAAGTGGATTTTAACGTTTGACTTCGTCAAAAAGCCGAGAATTTGAAAGGACATTTTGTCAGACAAAAACATGTGCTTCCAGGTTCGCTCAAATCGATTGTAATGATTTTCAACCTTATCAAACCTGCAAGTAGAGGACTCAATGGTGATTTTTGATATCGGCTATTTTTACAAGCAGCCAGGACAGTACTGAATTGATTTGAAGCTGCCTTTCTGCTAAAAACAATCGGAGTACTTCGCTAGCTGAATTACACAAGACTGTTTGAGCTGTTCTGTGAACTCATGATCAAACTCATCCGTCGATTGATTATGGACGCTAAAACTACCTTTTCAAATTTATTTGCCTTTCTATACTACTCTGGTTTAAAGAATTATGGAATTTACATTTCTAAGAATGCTTAATAAAGTATTAAAAGGTAAGAAAGTGGTTCATAGTTTCGTTTCAAAAACTTGTTGTTTTGTTTTCCAGTGACTTGTTTGTGACGGCTTTGTAGTTTGAATTGCCTTTTAATATTTATTTCAACAACTAGTCAGTTTTACTGCTTCCTGTTTAAACAAATAACTTATAAATCTTTTGAAAATTTTAATGCTTCAATGATAGAGAAATTCTCAACAGTGTACTCGATTTATAACTTACATCGTTTTTATCGAAATTTTCATTTATTTTTATGATAGGACTTACGTTAATGCTTCATTTCTTTCATTTTTCGTGTCTGAATATTTTATAAAAGGAATAGAAAACTCGGCAGCAGTGCTCTATCGAGTTATAGAGCACTTGGGAATTTTAAAAGAACTCGAGAAGCGGGAGAAGCACTCCGCTACGCGTCGTGCTTCTCCTAACGCTTCTCTCGTTCTCTTAAAATTCCCGCGTGCTCTATAACTCGATAGAGCACGCTGCCTCGTTTTCTATTCCTTCATTTGTTATGTTGAATATGTTAGAAATAGTTTGCAAACGTCTACGTTTGGATTAAGACACATTCAAATTTTATTGCATACATATCTTTACAAACAAACAGCATGGGTTTCCTGTGGTGGTACGGAAACGATCCCCTCCCTCACCTACACGACAACTTGGTGGTTTCTCCCGTTGAGAGTAACCTCGAAAATACAAACATTGTTAACATGAAAGAACAGCTATTAATTTGATCTGAGATAATGTACAATTTCGAGACTGTTTCTCGCTAACCTCAAGTAAGTTTGCTGTCCCCCAGTTTTTTGTGTCGTACTCAAAAATGATGAGTCGATGAGGCAGGTTTAATTGCAAAACTTAGTATAGCTAACAAAACATGGCGGCATGCTCGTTACCCAAGGATATCGAACTTGAGATTTGAAAATTCATTTAACATAGGAAATGTTGATGAAGCCAAATAATGTTAAATTTACTCATTGATTCATCTTGCTGTAACAGATTTTGCAATAATCTTATTTAGCTTCTTCTGGGAGTCAATAATAGCAAATAGATATGTTGTTTAAGTATGAAAAGCTGTCAATACAAAAACCAGAAATATTGGAGTATAACCTTATTATCAAAATGTTATTACTAAAACGATCCTAGCATGAAAATTGCAGCTTAAAATTCAGATACCCTGAGATTTAAACTCACGTGAAATGAAATAAAAACATAAAAAAGAGGATATGATTTTTTTTTCTTCTCCCTCGTTCTTTCCAACGCATGAATTAATTATTAATATAGAACCTTCCATATCTGCACACTTATTTACGTTGTTCAACTTAGAGAAAAAATTGAGAAAAATACTTCTCTCAGATCCTAACAAGGTTGTCCTATGCTTGGTATTCTGACTGTTGCCAGCGTGGTGGACTAGAACAACAAAGAAATGGGTTCAAATACCCTATTTCATTATGACGTCACAGCAAAACAAATCTATTGTTTCAGCGCTAAGAATCATGGTCGCTAGAGGGGATACACCATGTTTAATTCAATTAAAAATAGACTAATAAAAATGTATTTATAATAAAACTGAACAAAATATACGTCCAAATGCAAAGCAAAATGTGCTAGAGGAAAACTATTTAGCCAGAATTATATGTGTTGTTATTCATGTAAACAAACCATGACGTCATAGTGAAAAAGGGCAATTCCGCAATTCTGTTTTGATTATTTATTCTATAAATTAATTTAGAACCAACCTGCTGGAGTCCCAGTGAAAAAGAGAGGTCTTCCGGTTGCGTTTGTAATGAGTTACCACGCCGAATCAGTATTCTTACTAGCGGTGCCAGGACTTCTGAAGCTAAAAAATATGTTTTATGATTACTATTGAAAAACAGATATAGTGATATTGATAAGTTAATAACTTATTGAATTATTATGATAGCGAAAATCGCATTTGTAATATTTTCATTTGCGTTACAATAGTAACTATGAACTCACAAGCTGACAAGATTCACAAACGTTCACTAAACGAAAACAATACATCAATTCGAATATGTTAATTAGAAAACGTCGGAGTTTCAACGGGAAAACACCATTATTTTATGAGTAGAAAAACCGGTTTCTTTTACCTGAAAGATTTTACTCCTGTTGAAGAGAAGAACTTGAGAATTTAACAGCCAAATGATTACCAAGCTATGTAAGACATCAAATGTCCCAAAAATATAAAAAAAACTTGTCGTTGATGAATTCATATAACGTCACAACGACAATCTGGAATGCAAGGACCACCTTAACAACAACAACCTTTTACAAACGCCACTTGTATTACCAATAATATGATCGATAGCCTTTGTAGTAAATGTAATCAAGAACCAAACCTTGCTTAGCAGGGACTCTTATTTGTCTACATAAAAGACGATAAAACCAAATAAAGCGAAAGATATGTGGCCAAATTAAACCGAGAGCGTCAAGCTAGTTTACGTAGAATTCTGATAACAACTCAGCATGTTTTGGCTAAAGTTGACCTCATACAATTTACACACAATTAACTAGGAAATTCCGGTAGGTGACATATATTCATTTCATTAAAATACTATAGAACTACTTGGCACTTAGAAATTTTCGCCATTCACTGCACAACTGACATGACTGAGTATTGGGCAGTCTAAACTCTTCAAAAAAAGTCGAGGCAATCGCTGTTGATACTGAAATCAAACGGCCTAGATTTGCGTAACAATATCTAATGCTTCTGGTGAGCTAGGCTCAGTCGAATAAGGATGCTTTCCCTTAAAACGTCTTTCACGGCATTATTAGCGTCTTGGTGATTTAGTCCTATAATTCAGACGTCGAACTTTTGCCGCGTCAAATCTAATGGTTGAATTTTGTAAATCAGTAATACAATGCCGGAACCAACTATATTCAACAAAATGTCTTTCCTACAAATGGTTTTGATTATTCCTTGATAAAATATTTTGAAATCAAAGAAGTTGAACGCTATCGTGACTCGAAGTGCAAAAAGATGAACGTCTGAACTTTTGGTGTTAAGTAACGTTCCGAGTAAGAACTAGTGTAGCAAACGGCAATGGAATGCATAAAGGTGTTAATTGTGTATTGTTTAAATGATCTGATTGGCTAAAACAAGAAAATTGGCCTTTTTTCAAACTTTTGGGATATTTTTCCTATATTTCATTCAAAATCTCATTTCAGTTTTATTAAAGCGATCTTATTATTTTCTATGAGAAAATTTTACCGTGGTGCTCACTATGAAAAGCAAGCGTCTCCTAGCCATTGTTTTGAGCAATTATGATTGGACAAAACCATTAAACACAAAAGAAACACTGTCTTGTAAACAGCATTTTTACTTAATTGTGAATAGTCGGCGTTCTCTTCGACGTTTTTTTTTTTATTTCAATCTGTGTTTGCCATATTATGTTATATGTCATTTTGTTATTGGACTTGATGTTTTTATTCAATTTGTTTTTAACGGAATCAGATACAGTTACCCCGACTAGCTAATGTTGGCCGAAAAATACAATAGGAACAAGATGGTTTAATTAACTTATGATATGAATATGGTATGTACTAAAAACTTAAAAGCCCGGGGGGGGGGGGGGGGGGGAGGGGAGGGGGAACTCCAGGGATAAACGATCGGGGATGCTCGTCGGATTTTTTCAAAAATACCCCTAAAAGATACCTGACGTTTTTCAAAAGGGTGTGGCTTCGCAAATTTATCATCCCTAAAAGATACCAAAAGCATGAGTTTCAGTGCTATTCAACCCCTAAAAGATACCAAAATATGACAATTTGGGAAAATTTCATATTTTAAATCCTAAAGATACCAAATAGCTGATTTTTACCCCTAAAAGATACGACGAGCATCCCCGATCGTTTACAATCGGAGTCCCCCCCCTCTAGCCTGATCCACACGTGCCCCCAAATTGTAATGAAACGTGCTATTAAATTATAATAATGATAATTAATAATGTAGGCATTTCTATTAAATAAGAAGACTTTATGCCTGACATTCACTACCCATGCACTTACCAAGCAGAATATTCTCATCGATTAATGGATAGCACTAGAGATTACAATGTGGAGATCAGTAGTTCTAAAAATAAACAACCCGAAACTTCATGGCAGTCATTGTATTGATTTAAGAACATTTTCAGGTTGAACTCGAATTTGTACTTATATATATATATTTGTCTCTCATTTGCCAAGCTTCAGTCAATGATGTTAATTACTTTATATATTTGACTTTTTTTGTGTTTGATACCGCATTTGGATGTAATCACAAAGGAGTGTTCGGAAGTAATTCACAACAACAATTTAATAACAAGGCATGTAATTTAAGTCTGATTGCAGACTGGATAAAGTGATCATCTTTTGTTATATTAAAATAATCCTACTGAGATCTTGCACAAACGTATTCGGATATTTCTTGATACGAATAGTTTTTCTTCGCTTTGGAAGATAAAAAATCCTATCCACACATAGTTTTAATCTGTTCACACGAATACGCAATTTCCAGCTAGCAAAGACTCTGTTATCCGGGGATTATTATACATTGTACTGAGAATCTTTCATGTCATTGGTCGAGAGCCAATATTTCTGAACACCAGCGTCTGAGCATATAGAGAATTTGTCTGCGCATGTCGTAAGTTAATGATAGAAGCCGCTATGATCACGCGAAAGAAAAATACCTTCTAAATCCCCTTTAATCCCAATTCACAAAAGCGATACTTCAGGTGACGAAAGTCTCTGTTCCAACCATACAGTGATTGGCCGTTATTTCCGTACGGCTTATTATAGTTCTTGTTGGACATTAGCATAACAATTTGTTTGTTTATAACCATGAAGTATCTGCAAGATTCTGCAATATGGCCGCTTTAACAACGAGACCAGGTCATCTTTGACTGCCGATCAAAGATTTTGGCCAAAACTCTATTGAAAACCAAAAGTATAATACTAATCTAAGGTGATTAAAGAAAGCATACCAAGGTAAAACTTAGCGGCGCATACATTTAAGCTCGACTTTTCTTCAAATTTATGCGAAAAAAATTGACCAAAGAGTATGACTGACAAATCTTCTCCGTGATTGAGTTAAAGTTTATATTTAGTGAAGATAGAAGTATATCAACAAAAGCCCGACCAGAAAATTACAAAATTTGTTGGTTCATCTGTGTTTTCACAATTATTTGGATTAATCAAGATCATTCTAACCTAATTTCAGGTTCGGTATTCAAATCAGTCGAATTTGCCTTTGAGGAGAAACACAACCATGGCGTCAACAAATATCGCAATATCACGTTTTGGCCAATCTTTCTTAAAAAAATAACAATGCTGTGATATAGAATGTGGTTGACGAATCGCATCAGTTATATTTAGCTTCGGCGCAGCCCCTCAAACATACCGCTTATCAAGAAGGAAAGTTGACCAAAACTTGCAAAATGCGCAAATAATCTGCTCATCAACCCTTAAAATCGATCTTCAATAAGAAATCATTTTGTACCACACAATTCCCATGACCTTTGATTCTTAATCTGTGGAAAACGTTTTCTGCTATTTCTTTTATTATGGCAGCAGTCCCCACACGAATGCAGTAGGTTTGTGTTTTTCTTCTTCGTTTTGCGGACTTTTGCCCAAAAATATTTTGAGATCAAAAACCTTCACATTTACTTGACTTAGTCACAGCACCTAACAAAGTGATAGACTTTAAGTATCCATTTATATTTTCCTAAATTGAAGATCACTAAGATTGTGATTGGAACTCAAAAGTTCCCCGGTCGTAGAAAAAAATGTAAACATGACCGCGAGCTAAAATTTTCTGACATGCGCAGACAAATTCTCTATATGCTCAGCGTCTGGGTATTATCTGTAAGAATTATTGGTGCGCACCAGCGATTTTTACAGCGGTCTGATGGTTATCTGTAGGTATTATTGTCACGCGCCAGCGATTTTCTGTTAGCGGATTTATGCACGAAATAATTTGTTTTGAATAAAATTATGTCTTTGCATTTTTTTAGCATTCGTTGTGGTTCAACAATAAACCTACGGCTTCGAACAATAAAGCCGGTACACACGAGGGAGCTTGCTCCTGAAACAAAATCCCGCAGCATGATCGTGGGTCATTTTGCTAGACCAGTACACACGAGGTAGCTTGCTCCTGCAACATACTCTCGATCGAGCAAAGCTCCATCGTGTGTACCAACGATTTCACGCGAAAAATATGTTGCGCAACAAAACTTTTGCTCCCTCATATTAAATTCGGTACACACGAGGGAGCTTGCTCCTGAAACACGTTCATGTAGCAGTTGTGCTCCTGGAGCTTGCTTCCTCATATTTAATCAGTTTGATATGAGGGAGCAAAACTAGTGAGCAAAAATTTTTGCGTAACATATTTTTTCACGTGAAATCGTTGGTACACACGAGGGAGCCTGCTTCGGGAGCATGTTGCGGGAGCAAGCTCCCTCTTGTGTACCGGACTCACCTCGACATTGATAATGACAGATATCATCAAAGCCTTATCCAATAATTGTTTAAAATACGCAAATGCGTAAGCTGATAATATGTCCTTCACAAATAGCCATTACGTCATCGTATTCAAAAACCATCTTTTTGACCGTTCAAACGACTATGATAAGTGAGCGTTTTTAAATGTTCTCAATTTCGCGTTGAGCTGGTCTTTTGAACTGTTATTATTTAACTTTTTTATCTTCTGTCATTAATTTAGGACAAAAAGATAAAAAATGAGTACAAAGATAACACAAAATACTTAATGTTTCAAACATTAATTGGATATCAAAATTACATGTCAATAAGAGATCGATAATCGAACTTCGAAGTATTTTTTTCCCAATCCCAATGAAAAATTGCCAATTCCTATTCTAAACAAATAGCAAATCTTAATTCCCTTCAAGATCCTCTTTGTTTGTTCTTTGCTCAAATAACGACGCAGCTGTGTGTCGGTCGTAGAAAATGAAAAACTATTTTTAGAGATAAGCCTGCAGCGCGATGAAGTTTAATTTCCCTTACGTTAGTTTCCGTTATGCGGACCCTAACACAGCATAAAAACTATGATTATCAATTCTATCTAATTATCTCAAAAAATGTTTCATTGAGAGAACAGGAACAACAGACACAATTAATATACAAAGCATTGTAAGAAATTACGCTATAGAGATAGAAACATTTGGTCTAAGGGTAAGGAGCCGGTCATTATCTACCGCCTGGAAGGGGGGGGGGATTTTTTTTGGGGATCAGTTCATTTTTATTAAAGCAAAAGGGGGGATCAGACGGTAATGACATCTTTGAAAGGCAGGATCATTTACAATTTGGATCTTAAGTCGCATAAAATCGTTCAAAATTGCTTATAATCGTGCAAAACTGCTTAAAATTGCTCAAAATCGCTCAAAATTGCTAAAAATCTCTCAAAATTGCTTATTATCGCTCAAAATTGCGAAACATTACTCAAAATTGCGCAAAAATTGCAAAAAAGTGCAAAAGATCGCTCAAAATTACTTAAAATCGCTCAAAATTGCCTACAACCGCACAAAATTGTCTGAAATAGACTTAAATTCGCAACAGATTAACAGAGTAAAATGTTTGAAAGTTTATATATAGAGTGCAAATATCAACGATCTGAAAATTAATTTTTGATACAATGCAAACAAGTATAAATGTAGACCATCATCAAAAAATATATATACTTATATGAGTGGGTGGGGGGGGGGGGGATCGTTTAAGTTGTCCCTACCTGTGAGGAGGGATCAAGACAATGTTATGATGCTGAAGGGGGGAATCTGTTAAATTTTACGGCATCTAGAAAATATCCTGCGCAACCCCCCCCCCCCCCAGGTGATAAATAATGAGCGGTCCCTAATTCAGATATGTACGTGCTGTGAAAAGATCTGGAGGCGGTTGCATAAAGTTATTCAAAGCATAGAATTTCTTTAGAAGTTATCTGCTATGTAGTGATCCATCTCCTGGATAGCACTCACCAAGCTAAATCCGTTCGTACATCGCCCCCTTTTTTGCGTAGTTTATCTGGTTTCGTCAACGTTTTTTTATTCAAAATTTCAATCAATGAGGAATAGCGCCTAAATTAAACACGAAAGTAAAAATAAATATCGGATATTTAACTATCATAAAAAATTCAGATGAGTTCAATTACAGCAAACACGAGTGTAACAAAAGTAATTCGCTGATGTGAAAAATATGCAATGCGGGCGTATTTCGACTTCCGAGTCGACATATTTACCAACAAGATCTTATAATTATTATGCTTCCTAAAATGGTTTTCACCTGAGAAAAAAAAAGGTAGAATTTTTTCATTGCTAAGAGATGCTAGCTATGATTTATCTGATTACTTTTGAAGTAGAGAGTAAATGTACAAAAAGCACCGGCTACTAGTATCTGCACAGTTTTTTTTCGTTTAATTTATACATATATATTTTATTTTGAGAACGAGAGCCATGCAATGTTAGGAATAAGAAAAAGTACATTTTATGTAGTGAATTGCTTGCTTCATAAAATGAATCTATTCTCGATTAAAGATAAACTTGAAATAAAGCATTCAATTTAGCTCTACACCAATAATAGGATAATCTATAGCAAAGTGCTGTTTGTCTACAGCAAAGCGGCTAACGTATAAGAAATTCTTATTCAATAAACATTTAGCTCAAATATTAGTAGATTTAAGTGCATCTCCATACTTTCGTCTTAGGCAGATATAATTGGATAATATTTTAGGTCATTCTAGTGTCAGATATCTTATTATGTGGAGAAATAATATAAGAATCGATAAAAAATTCAGAAATCGTTTAAAACTATATTTTTGAGCTGTCAAGTAGATTGAGACTTTTATAAAAAGTTAATTTTGATAATGCATGACCATAGAACAATACAGGAACAATACAAAATAACTATCGTGGAAAATACTAATAAATATTTCCTTCTGATTTGCATAAGGTTTAGCTTGAAATATCTTGAACAATTTTAAATCTCGATAGCAGCATTAATCTTGACATTTGATAAGTTATAAACAATGTTCTCGTCGTATCCGTAAGAAATTTAAAATAGTTAAATTCTCATATAGATCTCAAACCAAATTGTATGTAGTTACTTGTAAACAAACGAATTTGAATATTGATGTTGACTCAAGTTAAAAAATAATAGAATAGGGAAAATATTCTTCTCTGATCCTCCATTTATGAGATCGGCTGTATATAAGTATGAAAGATATTGTTCGATAATGCAACTTCAATCAGATTTCGAGTTAATTACAAATGTACATGTTATAAGAAATAGAGAAGATTCATTTATTTTTCTCTCTTCTTCATTCCATCGTGCTAAGCTAAGTAAACGTTAATCATATAACAATTAATCAAATACTTTTATGTTCAAAGAGCTGCTTCATCTGCTCTATTTTGGGAATAGAGTACCTCAAGGGGTCATATTAGGACCACTTCTGTCAAAATTGTATTGTGATTTTCTAGGCAAATTTAATACCCGTCACAAGTTCTGTAAATGCAGATTTACATTTTCCTTAATTTTAATTTTAACCCTTCTCCCGATAAAATTACAAAGTTTCTTCATGGTGTTTTGGATGAAAACTTTACTTACCTTTGGTTTTAGAAGTCAGAATTACAGTTTGTAACGCATCAGATTTACGGATACTCGGCTACCACCTGATACGGCACTGAGATCAAGATACCAACTGACAATTTTTCAGACATATTAGGTCATAGCTTATAATTACAATCTAAACTTTTATGGTAAATGAATTATTGTGAAATATACTTCTGCACTATAGTGTAAAGTGACGGAAAGACTCGTTTATCGTGAATCAATCAAGTTTATTGAATATCCACAGTCGATTATATATTTTTATTTACAACTTGCATTATCGTACTATTTTGTATTATTTTCAAAGGTACATCTGTGCAGTTCTGAGAGTTTTGTTAAAACTCAGTTCAACTGGTTGTCGGCAACATCATATTTGCTGTGACGTCTCGGTAAAAAGCAAAACAAACATTACAACACATTTTCTCTGCAATTTCATGAATGATTTAGTTTCATTTACTATTATTTAGTTCTAATCAGGTTCAGCATTGCTAGGAAAATAAATTCACATTCGAGGGTACGAGACGTTTTTTTTAAATAGCAATTTCTAATTATTATCCAGCATGAAATGGATTCGTTGGTTTGACCAGAGCTATTAAAGCATGCACAATAAAGGTTCTAAATTTTCCTTGTCTAACTTGAATAAGAAACCTCTGGCTGAACGAAAATTAAATTAACTGGTGTTAAACCAGATTAAGCCCGGAAGCAAACAACAAAATTTGATATAAGTCACATCACGTGCTAGACAAAATGGCAAACACACGTGCTTGCAAAGCTTTCGTTCTCTTCTAGCCAGGAAGAAAATAAACATTATGTCAAGTGCTTTGATGTTCTGATGGAGCTTGTGAAATTAGCCCGTTTTAAGATTTACTGTTTGTATTGTTGTAAAGCCTTAAAATGTTGCGGACTTCAACCACAATTGAAAAAACATTTATCCTTCTTCAATTCAAAACAAAGCCTTTTTTACTTATTTATATTCAATTTAACCACTATATTTTGATTTCTTTTTGTGTTGCTGAGCTCAAAGACATAGTTTGGGAAGACTTGGCTTTCACTCTCAGATAACCCAATTCTTCTTAAAAGTTCTGCTTTGAACTCGCGCATGCGTAGTGCATATATAACAAAATTTACACCAGAGTTAGCATACTGCAGGAACTTGCA
This sequence comes from Diadumene lineata, assembly GCA_918843875.1. Taxonomy (NCBI): domain Eukaryota; kingdom Metazoa; phylum Cnidaria; class Anthozoa; order Actiniaria; family Diadumenidae; genus Diadumene; species Diadumene lineata. The sequence continues at coordinate 7,824,899 of OU974075.1, read as the reverse complement.
AGTATAATAGTAATAGTAGTACCCTACAATTCTTTGCTCTGTGAGTGCAGTGTACAGGACAATAAATTGATAAGGTGCCCACGTGACCAAACTAACAATAGTTACAACTGCCAGTGTAGTAGTCAACTTCTTGTTACCTTGGTGACTAGCGCGATGACTTGCTCTTGCCATGTAACGAACGTTGACGAAGATGAGCAAGTAGTTTATTGAAATAATGGCTAGTGAAATGGCAATAGTCGTTATTTTTACTTGCATTTTAGTGTCTTTCTCGGTTGAGGCTACGTACGGGAGTATACCTAAACCAGACAAACACCACACCACTGAAATCCCTAACACGTACGGTGAATTACTTAAAGTATTGTGTTTGAATGGAAAATACGTTGCGTGAGCCCGTTCTGTGGCCAAAGCGGCCAAACCAAACAACGAAGCTAAGCCAAGGAAGGTATCTTCGATATAATACACTACTTTATAACTCGTTGAATAACGAGCGTCCTGATCAGCTCTGTAGACCACAAACATTGGAACAGACAGCAAACCAACAAGAAGGTCAGCAACAGCAAGACTAACAATCAACACGTACCGTCGACAGTGGAGTCGACGAGTGGTAGTGAAAATAATGATCGTAACAGCATTTCCAAGAATAATGGTGATGGCCTCAAGAACAAACAGCCAAAGTACAGGCCACATTGGGTCCAGAGTTTTAGTCAAATGTCGACTTAAAATTGGATCAAAACTGATTATTAAAACGGCGATACTGATTTTTTGAAGTAAGAAATCCAAATAGCAAACTCGTTATCTACGACAACATCCCAACGAGGCATGTGCCAACGTTTTTATCAGCTAAGTCTTGAAGATATTTTTAGATAATGTAACAAGTTTTATCTTCTTGAAGACTGTTATTACTAGTTCGACCACGTACTTTATATATATAAGCACTAAAACAAACAAACAAAAGTAGATTGAAATAAGAACTTTATTAAAAAATCATTACTTTGATGGATTGTTCTAAAATGAATAAGTGAGTAAGTGAGAACTTTATTAAAAATGTATTGACTATGTTGATAATCTTCAAAATTGCACTTAAAATGTTCATGAAAACACACGCAAAGAAAAAAGTGGTATTTATTTCTTGTCGTATACTTCCGTGAACCATAAAAAAATAATATAAATTGAATGTCGTTAGAAGTTCACCCTCTGTATTATCCTTTAAGAAAGCACTAAAGACATATCTTTTTAGAGAAGCTTTTCCATCAAAAATTTAATCATTTTTAGGACGTATGCATATTTTTATACAAACTGATTTTTATTTTAATTCTTTATTCAATTATTTATTTATTTATTTTTCTATTTATATTTTAGGGACATTTTTTATGTTATTATATAATTTTTAATTTTGTAATTAGTTTTTAAATGATTTTAGTTCCGCGCAGATAAAAAGGTACATTGATATTTGCGCGTTATAAGCTAATAAATTATTATTATTATTATTAATTGAGAATGATAGTTTAATCATTACTTTGATGGATTGTTTTAAAATGAGTAAGTGATTCAGAAAAGGAAGAAAAACAAGGAAAACAATAAGTTGCTTTTCCAGATTGGTTTGTCGTATTAGATTCTGCTAATAGTGGTCATCAAAGAAGCTCTTTTTATTGATAGCATTACGCTGTAACAACTGCTTGGTTAGAGTACTTGGGGGTACTTGGTCCAGTTTCTAACGGGGAGGTTCCGCTGGTACTTCAAAACCCTGAACCTATTCAACACATTAAAATCTTGAAAACCCATACCCTATTTAAGATGCATTGGTAAAATGTCCTACCAGATCCATCCCGTAGAGAAGTCAATATTTCAATATTATCCAATTTGACTTGATGGTCTTTTAGATTAAATATTAGCACCCTGTTTAAGACAGTAAACATAGGGAAAGTACACCTCTATTCAAAATTGTATATTATACTGAAGACACGAAGGAGAAAAACCATACCCTAATTGGCGGAACGTCCCCGTATAGTAAATATAAGGGGGTACCCCACACCCGAGATTAAAACAACCAAAAGAAAAAAAAAACGGTTCCACCAAGTTTATTTTTGGTTAACATGTTCAACCAAAAGTAATTGGTTGTAATGTCTGTAATATATAATCAAAATCTTGCATGTGGTTATTACAACCAAACTTTTCCATCAACCAATCTATTTAGTTTGATTTAACCCACAATTAATTGTTTGTTTCAACCAAAATGTCATTTTGACCAATTAAAACACAACTGGTTCCCTTAGATGCATTTATTTAACAGGATGTTTTTTTTAACCAGATCGTTTTTACAGTCTAAACCTGAATTTTAAAATATACATATTCGTGGTTTGTTTATCTTATTCGTTGTAATTTCATACTTGAATAAATAATTTGCAATTAGCTCCACGCATATCAACTGAAGATGACTTTGTGACACCTTTATGTCTCTTAAAACTCAAAAGTGTTGTCTTGCTTACAAAAATAATTTGTTACGTTCATTTTACGTTTTTTTATATAGATTGTCTAATAATAATAAGAAGAAAAGGATACAGCGGACAATGGCAACTCAAGGCTGGTCATGGGCTTTAGTCAAGATCATGTAAGGGTGAAATGATTCGTCGGTTTCATATTGAAAAAGGGACTGGGTTCTAGTCTTCGATAACTAAGCATAATTCATTAAAACATCTTCACATAACGAAAACACAAAGATAAACATCATTACTATGCTATCTTAGTTATTTGCTAGATGTTTTTTAAAATGTTTTGGTTGGACACTGCTCCTCCACTACATACATTTCTTGTAATATTCAGCATAAAAACTATGATTATCAATTCTATCTAATTATCTCAAAAAATGTTTCATTGAGAGAACAGGAACAACAGACACAATTAATATACAAAGCATTGTAAGAAATTACGCTATAGAGATAGAAACATTTGGTCTAAGGGTAAGGAGCCGGTCATTATCTACCGCCTGGAAGGGGGGGGGGGATTTTTTTTGGGGATCAGTTCATTTTTATTAAAGCAAAAGGGGGGATCAGACGGTAATGACATCTTTGAAAGGCAGGATCATTTACAATTTGGATCTTAAGTCGCATAAAATCGTTCAAAATTGCTTATAATCGTGCAAAACTGCTTAAAATTGCTCAAAATCGCTCAAAATTGCTAAAAATCTCTCAAAATTGCTTATTATCGCTCAAAATTGCGAAACATTACTCAAAATTGCGCAAAAATTGCAAAAAAGTGCAAAAGATCGCTCAAAATTACTTAAAATCGCTCAAAATTGCCTACAACCGCACAAAATTGTCTGAAATAGACTTAAATTCGCAACAGATTAACAGAGTAAAATGTTTGAAAGTTTATATATAGAGTGCAAATATCAACGATCTGAAAATTAATTTTTGATACAATGCAAACAAGTATAAATGTAGACCATCATCAAAAAATATATATACTTATATGAGTGGGTGGGGGGGGGGGGGATCGTTTAAGTTGTCCCTACCTGTGAGGAGGGATCAAGACAATGTTATGATGCTGAAGGGGGGAATCTGTTAAATTTTACGGCATCTAGAAAATATCCTGCGCAACCCCCCCCCCCCCAGGTGATAAATAATGAGCGGTCCCTAATTCAGATATGTACGTGCTGTGAAAAGATCTGGAGGCGGTTGCATAAAGTTATTCAAAGCATAGAATTTCTTTAGAAGTTATCTGCTATGTAGTGATCCATCTCCTGGATAGCACTCACCAAGCTAAATCCGTTCGTACATCGCCCCCTTTTTTGCGTAGTTTATCTGGTTTCGTCAACGTTTTTTTATTCAAAATTTCAATCAATGAGGAATAGCGCCTAAATTAAACACGAAAGTAAAAATAAATATCGGATATTTAACTATCATAAAAAATTCAGATGAGTTCAATTACAGCAAACACGAGTGTAACAAAAGTAATTCGCTGATGTGAAAAATATGCAATGCGGGCGTATTTCGACTTCCGAGTCGACATATTTACCAACAAGATCTTATAATTATTATGCTTCCTAAAATGGTTTTCACCTGAGAAAAAAAAAGGTAGAATTTTTTCATTGCTAAGAGATGCTAGCTATGATTTATCTGATTACTTTTGAAGTAGAGAGTAAATGTACAAAAAGCACCGGCTACTAGTATCTGCACAGTTTTTTTTCGTTTAATTTATACATATATATTTTATTTTGAGAACGAGAGCCATGCAATGTTAGGAATAAGAAAAAGTACATTTTATGTAGTGAATTGCTTGCTTCATAAAATGAATCTATTCTCGATTAAAGATAAACTTGAAATAAAGCATTCAATTTAGCTCTACACCAATAATAGGATAATCTATAGCAAAGTGCTGTTTGTCTACAGCAAAGCGGCTAACGTATAAGAAATTCTTATTCAATAAACATTTAGCTCAAATATTAGTAGATTTAAGTGCATCTCCATACTTTCGTCTTAGGCAGATATAATTGGATAATATTTTAGGTCATTCTAGTGTCAGATATCTTATTATGTGGAGAAATAATATAAGAATCGATAAAAAATTCAGAAATCGTTTAAAACTATATTTTTGAGCTGTCAAGTAGATTGAGACTTTTATAAAAAGTTAATTTTGATAATGCATGACCATAGAACAATACAGGAACAATACAAAATAACTATCGTGGAAAATACTAATAAATATTTCCTTCTGATTTGCATAAGGTTTAGCTTGAAATATCTTGAACAATTTTAAATCTCGATAGCAGCATTAATCTTGACATTTGATAAGTTATAAACAATGTTCTCGTCGTATCCGTAAGAAATTTAAAATAGTTAAATTCTCATATAGATCTCAAACCAAATTGTATGTAGTTACTTGTAAACAAACGAATTTGAATATTGATGTTGACTCAAGTTAAAAAATAATAGAATAGGGAAAATATTCTTCTCTGATCCTCCATTTATGAGATCGGCTGTATATAAGTATGAAAGATATTGTTCGATAATGCAACTTCAATCAGATTTCGAGTTAATTACAAATGTACATGTTATAAGAAATAGAGAAGATTCATTTATTTTTCTCTCTTCTTCATTCCATCGTGCTAAGCTAAGTAAACGTTAATCATATAACAATTAATCAAATACTTTTATGTTCAAAGAGCTGCTTCATCTGCTCTATTTTGGGAATAGAGTACCTCAAGGGGTCATATTAGGACCACTTCTGTCAAAATTGTATTGTGATTTTCTAGGCAAATTTAATACCCGTCACAAGTTCTGTAAATGCAGATTTACATTTTCCTTAATTTTAATTTTAACCCTTCTCCCGATAAAATTACAAAGTTTCTTCATGGTGTTTTGGATGAAAACTTTACTTACCTTTGGTTTTAGAAGTCAGAATTACAGTTTGTAACGCATCAGATTTACGGATACTCGGCTACCACCTGATACGGCACTGAGATCAAGATACCAACTGACAATTTTTCAGACATATTAGGTCATAGCTTATAATTACAATCTAAACTTTTATGGTAAATGAATTATTGTGAAATATACTTCTGCACTATAGTGTAAAGTGACGGAAAGACTCGTTTATCGTGAATCAATCAAGTTTATTGAATATCCACAGTCGATTATATATTTTTATTTACAACTTGCATTATCGTACTATTTTGTATTATTTTCAAAGGTACATCTGTGCAGTTCTGAGAGTTTTGTTAAAACTCAGTTCAACTGGTTGTCGGCAACATCATATTTGCTGTGACGTCTCGGTAAAAAGCAAAACAAACATTACAACACATTTTCTCTGCAATTTCATGAATGATTTAGTTTCATTTACTATTATTTAGTTCTAATCAGGTTCAGCATTGCTAGGAAAATAAATTCACATTCGAGGGTACGAGACGTTTTTTTTAAATAGCAATTTCTAATTATTATCCAGCATGAAATGGATTCGTTGGTTTGACCAGAGCTATTAAAGCATGCACAATAAAGGTTCTAAATTTTCCTTGTCTAACTTGAATAAGAAACCTCTGGCTGAACGAAAATTAAATTAACTGGTGTTAAACCAGATTAAGCCCGGAAGCAAACAACAAAATTTGATATAAGTCACATCACGTGCTAGACAAAATGGCAAACACACGTGCTTGCAAAGCTTTCGTTCTCTTCTAGCCAGGAAGAAAATAAACATTATGTCAAGTGCTTTGATGTTCTGATGGAGCTTGTGAAATTAGCCCGTTTTAAGATTTACTGTTTGTATTGTTGTAAAGCCTTAAAATGTTGCGGACTTCAACCACAATTGAAAAAACATTTATCCTTCTTCAATTCAAAACAAAGCCTTTTTTACTTATTTATATTCAATTTAACCACTATATTTTGATTTCTTTTTGTGTTGCTGAGCTCAAAGACATAGTTTGGGAAGACTTGGCTTTCACTCTCAGATAACCCAATTCTTCTTAAAAGTTCTGCTTTGAACTCGCGCATGCGTAGTGCATATATAACAAAATTTACACCAGAGTTAGCATACTGCAGGAACTTGCAAGTATAATAGTAATAGTAGTACCCTACAATTCTTTGCTCTGTGAGTGCAGTGTACAGGACAATAAATTGATAAGGTGCCCACGTGACCAAACTAACAATAGTTACAACTGCCAGTGTAGTAGTCAACTTCTTGTTACCTTGGTGACTAGCGCGATGACTTGCTCTTGCCATGTAACGAACGTTGACGAAGATGAGCAAGTAGTTTATTGAAATAATGGCTAGTGAAATGGCAATAGTCGTTATTTTTACTTGCATTTTAGTGTCTTTCTCGGTTGAGGCTACGTACGGGAGTATACCTAAACCAGACAAACACCACACCACTGAAATCCCTAACACGTACGGTGAATTACTTAAAGTATTGTGTTTGAATGGAAAATACGTTGCGTGAGCCCGTTCTGTGGCCAAAGCGGCCAAACCAAACAACGAAGCTAAGCCAAGGAAGGTATCTTCGATATAATACACTACTTTATAACTCGTTGAATAACGAGCGTCCTGATCAGCTCTGTAGACCACAAACATTGGAACAGACAGCAAACCAACAAGAAGGTCAGCAACAGCAAGACTAACAATCAACACGTACCGTCGACAGTGGAGTCGACGAGTGGTAGTGAAAATAATGATCGTAACAGCATTTCCAAGAATAATGGTGATGGCCTCAAGAACAAACAGCCAAAGTACAGGCCACATTGGGTCCAGAGTTTTAGTCAAATGTCGACTTAAAATTGGATCAAAACTGATTATTAAAACGGCGATACTGATTTTTTGAAGTAAGAAATCCAAATAGCAAACTCGTTATCTACGACAACATCCCAACGAGGCATGTGCCAACGTTTTTATCAGCTAAGTCTTGAAGATATTTTTAGATAATGTAACAAGTTTTATCTTCTTGAAGACTGTTATTACTAGTTCGACCACGTACTTTATATATATAAGCACTAAAACAAACAAACAAAAGTAGATTGAAATAAGAACTTTATTAAAAAATCATTACTTTGATGGATTGTTCTAAAATGAATAAGTGAGTAAGTGAGAACTTTATTAAAAATGTATTGACTATGTTGATAATCTTCAAAATTGCACTTAAAATGTTCATGAAAACACACGCAAAGAAAAAAGTGGTATTTATTTCTTGTCGTATACTTCCGTGAACCATAAAAAAATAATATAAATTGAATGTCGTTAGAAGTTCACCCTCTGTATTATCCTTTAAGAAAGCACTAAAGACATATCTTTTTAGAGAAGCTTTTCCATCAAAAATTTAATCATTTTTAGGACGTATGCATATTTTTATACAAACTGATTTTTATTTTAATTCTTTATTCAATTATTTATTTATTTATTTTTCTATTTATATTTTAGGGACATTTTTTATGTTATTATATAATTTTTAATTTTGTAATTAGTTTTTAAATGATTTTAGTTCCGCGCAGATAAAAAGGTACATTGATATTTGCGCGTTATAAGCTAATAAATTATTATTATTATTATTAATTGAGAATGATAGTTTAATCATTACTTTGATGGATTGTTTTAAAATGAGTAAGTGATTCAGAAAAGGAAGAAAAACAAGGAAAACAATAAGTTGCTTTTCCAGATTGGTTTGTCGTATTAGATTCTGCTAATAGTGGTCATCAAAGAAGCTCTTTTTATTGATAGCATTACGCTGTAACAACTGCTTGGTTAGAGTACTTGGGGGTACTTGGTCCAGTTTCTAACGGGGAGGTTCCGCTGGTACTTCAAAACCCTGAACCTATTCAACACATTAAAATCTTGAAAACCCATACCCTATTTAAGATGCATTGGTAAAATGTCCTACCAGATCCATCCCGTAGAGAAGTCAATATTTCAATATTATCCAATTTGACTTGATGGTCTTTTAGATTAAATATTAGCACCCTGTTTAAGACAGTAAACATAGGGAAAGTACACCTCTATTCAAAATTGTATATTATACTGAAGACACGAAGGAGAAAAACCATACCCTAATTGGCGGAACGTCCCCGTATAGTAAATATAAGGGGGTACCCCACACCCGAGATTAAAACAACCAAAAGAAAAAAAAACGGTTCCACCAAGTTTATTTTTGGTTAACATGTTCAACCAAAAGTAATTGGTTGTAATGTCTGTAATATATAATCAAAATCTTGCATGTGGTTATTACAACCAAACTTTTCCATCAACCAATCTATTTAGTTTGATTTAACCCACAATTAATTGTTTGTTTCAACCAAAATGTCATTTTGACCAATTAAAACACAACTGGTTCCCTTAGATGCATTTATTTAACAGGATGTTTTTTTTAACCAGATCGTTTTTACAGTCTAAACCTGAATTTTAAAATATACATATTCGTGGTTTGTTTATCTTATTCGTTGTAATTTCATACTTGAATAAATAATTTGCAATTAGCTCCACGCATATCAACTGAAGATGACTTTGTGACACCTTTATGTCTCTTAAAACTCAAAAGTGTTGTCTTGCTTACAAAAATAATTTGTTACGTTCATTTTACGTTTTTTTATATAGATTGTCTAATAATAATAAGAAGAAAAGGATACAGCGGACAATGGCAACTCAAGGCTGGTCATGGGCTTTAGTCAAGATCATGTAAGGGTGAAATGATTCGTCGGTTTCATATTGAAAAAGGGACTGGGTTCTAGTCTTCGATAACTAAGCATAATTCATTAAAACATCTTCACATAACGAAAACACAAAGATAAACATCATTACTATGCTATCTTAGTTATTTGCTAGATGTTTTTTAAAATGTTTTGGTTGGACACTGCTCCTCCACTACATACATTTCTTGTAATATTCAAGTCCCAATAAATTTATCTGTATTTATCCGATTTTAACCAAACTTTCATCATTTATTCATTTTAACATGTTCTTTTGATATATAGTCTCAAATTATTAATCATAGGAAAAAGTGAGGGATTGTTTCAATAACTTATATTTTTCTCAACTAGAACCCAGTCTCTTTTTCAATATGAAACCGGTCAATTAAAAAATGTTATACAAAGTAGGATTTTCCTATAGTTCACGCCGACTCACGATTTTAAAAGGAAGAGCAAATAATTACGGACCACAGGAAATTTAACTGTAGTGGGCTTACTTCATTCTGGAAGAACTTATCGACAATCTTGAATAGCGACAGCTTGTATGACAATAATCTTTTGATAATTAGATGTCTTAGATTAAATTAGACTTTCATTTTATTTCAATGAATAATTATGGTTCCACTCTTGCTTATAGTTGAAAAGGTGAAAACAAAACATCTGTTAGCACCGACACTGTTTAATTTTCCATATTCCAATCTAGTTTTTAAAATTGCAAAGAGTATTAAGCTATATAGATTATTTCGGAATGTTTGGTAGCACGTACAAACCCATTCATTGTTCTATTCAACTATTCGCAAATGTAATGCTAGTAAACTTTGAAAAAAAAGCAGAAAAAATACCTTTAAAGATGTAGTTCATGAAATAACTGAACTCAAAGTCTAACATGAGTTCAGAATGAAACCGTGAAATTTCTACTTTTTTTCAGCCAAGAGAACATAACTTAAGTGAAAAATTGCTGGTGTTGTGCTTTTTCTATCGTTTCCGTTATATTCTGATAAATCATTTGCATAATTGGCCTGAATATAACGCAAAGATATTTCTAAAATATGATATTTCGTTGTTCGTTGTTCTATGAATTGAATTGAAAGAATTGACTTTGATAGAAATAGCACAATACGAGCGAGTGATGTTCTTAGGCAGCGTTTACACGAAGCCGGCTATTTTCGTAAACGTGACATTTTTTAATCCGTTTAGGCCTACCGTTTACACGAAAACGCTACTTAGCCGGCTATTTTCCAAAACGCCTCTCAGAGTGGATATTTTCGAAAACGACGACTATGCGTTTTCGTGTAAACGCTTTAGCCGGCTATTTTCGAAAACGCTGAAGTCATCACTTTGGTTCAGTCATAATGAGAGAGTTTTATTCACCAAAATGTTTACAGACGCTCTTCAAGCTACCGAAAACGATGCGAAAACGATAAGCGTTTACACGAAAACGCTATGTAAACGACTATATTTTTAGCCGGCTAAAAAAATAGCCGGCTTCGTGTAAACACTGCCTTACTTTATGCTTTCTTGGCTACTGATTTATATCTTGCCGAATATTGCTCATTTGCACTTCTTTTTAAAGCCGTTTTACAATTGAAAGAATTTTATTACATCTAACTACCAGGTTGATGTGTTAAATACAATGAATATTAGCAATTGATTAGCAAGCAACGAACTTGTATAACTGGATATCTTTTGTACTTATATATTCATATATTATAAATAATAAATATTGTATATTTTGCAAACTATTTAATGCTTTTTAACAAAGCCAAGATAAACACCAAAATGAGTTAAAACCTACTTCCAAATAAGGTAATCCACTATGGATATGAAACGATGACGGTGGGAAGGACAACCTTTTTAAGACAGAGTTTGATATGCTCTCACGTTTTGTTGTAATAGTTATTTAATAAAGATTATCAGTATTATTATTATCATTAAGATGATAAGATAAACATTAATACTAAAGACGATGTTGTTAGACAGTTATATATTTTTTTATCCTTAAAGTTCGACTTGGACCTATATTCCATTGCTCAGTTCAACCAAAATTGATGGAAAGTAAACAAAAATGTCATATCACTTAGTGCAAATTTCTTAATTTACGCAAAACGAATTTGGTTACCTTCGAAGTTCATCATACTCGGTATTAAGTAGGTCAATCCATCTGTCTTAAAATGTGCTATTCTCACAGCCTGTGCAAATAGCTAAACAACGAGCCAATACAATCCACCCAAATTAGTTTAGGAAGATATGGTGATAGGAGATTCAATTAACCTTTGAGGAATGTCCATGACAGAGTAAAGAGCAATCTGTACAAACCTGTTACTATGTTTTTCTTTTGAGCGTATTCACCTCCATCTGTGAAATACATGAAAATCCTTCAAGCTTTTAACTGTGTATATTTGCATAATATCTGCTAAGTAATCTAATCTCCTGTTATAATACCAAATTAATTACCTGACCGATCACGTTTGTGAACCAATTATATACAAACATAATACTCTCACTGTTTCAATAAGATAGTAGTCAAGGTATATCTTAGGCAGTAAATATATATTTGGTGTAATTTTCTTAATTACAATCATTCTAAATAACTTTTAAAGCTACATTACAATGCTATTAAAAAAAATAATAGACGGTTCATTTTGTGGATATTTCCCATCTTAAAGAGTACAAGCACTAAAGTGCGCAACAGGCACATTTAATATTTTTTAGTAGTAAATAGCACTAATCGAGAAAAAGAATACAAAACAAACATTAGTATAGACATAAAATAACATTTTTAGTAGACTTTGTACTGAACCGTTTAGATGTTTTTACTTTATCCTCAACTTCTTTGTATTATGTTTTTATTTTCGAATGTCAAATCATACAAAATGTATATATATATCGGATGTTTTCAAAACAACTCCCCCATATCAAACAATTGCTATAGGGAAAGTGCTGGTCGATCGGCCATTTTGTTTTACCATATTTGGTAAATTTTACCTTATTTGGAAGTACGCTTGAACTCTTTTTTGCCGTTTTTCTTAGCGTTAAAGGTTTAAAGTTAGGAGAAAACTGCCAGATATTGTAGAGAATCCAAAAACTCAAAATGTCAGTCATTTTTGATCAACTTTGCAGCCTCGGTTTCGTGAAAAAAGTCCATAATTTAAAAAACACAGGGTTCCCGCGCGAACAGCATTCAATTGTTTGATATGCAATAATCCAATACAGCTTCGATCAAAAATCTCTTATCAGAAATTTAATTTCTCCTAGTAACTTTAGGATCTTACTGTAATTTCAATACTGAAAAATAAAATAATTACTGCCCATAATCATTTGGCTATATCGCAAAATATATTAAAGTTGAATTTGAGCCAGAATTTCATCTTTTGGTAAAAGCTATATACAACATGCTATATATAAACTTGTAAGTAATCAAAATTTCCGAGCATGATAGTTCCACTACAATTTTTTTTATCTTTAATAAGGATAAATATTGTATCATCGGAACGGATGACAACAAGCAAAACTCAATAAAACCTAAAAGAAACTGCGCCTGGATGATTCTTCAGGTAACAGGGGACAAAACCGAGGTCACTTTTTAAAAGTCACGTAGCAAGCACAGTTTATAAGTTAACCCTAGAAAAGTGTATATTTTCTGAAAGCTAAAAGAACATATAATGTGGCTGTGTAGTTTATATGATTGATTAAGTTTTAATTGGTAGCTTATTAAATTTTGAACAAAAAAAGAGCGGTCATTTTTAAAAACTTTATTCTCAGTCAAACATTACTTAGTCAATGAGAAAAGTATTTTAGCCTGTTACCAAACTCATAAATTAAAAAACCGTGTCTCACTTTTTTGATTTAGGTCTTTGTTAATTTTTAATTGATTTTTGATCATTTTTTGGTGATTTTTTTCCTAAAAAAATCAATCTTTTGAAAATTTTTGTTCAAAATTTAATAAGTTACTTATTAAAACTTAATCAACCATATAAACTACACAATCACATTATTTGTTCTTTTAGATTTCAGAAAATATATACTTTTCTAGGGTTAACTTCTAAACTTTACTTGTTACGTGACTTTCAAAAAGTCACATCGATTTTGTCCCCTGCTACCTTAAAGCTTTACTGCTTGAATCTGCATTGAAAATGGCAGTAAAAAAATTGAACTTTAAGCTTAAAAAATTGGGGTACTAACACTAAAAGACGATGTTCATGGTTTTATTTCTTCGGATTTTGTTTTCTATAAGGATAAGTTGGTTAATACACCGAATCTAAATATGGTGGACAGCGCGGTTATGTACTGGGGCGAGATCATAGAAACGAGGCTAGTCAGTCGCAGGTAGACATTGTCTTATGCCCATCCTTGTATTCTAGTTTAGTTTCAAACAGTGTTTTCCATGAGTTTTGTATCATTTTTCAGCAATAATAACACGGCCCGAAGATGAACTACTCAACTAGACGACTGACTTAGTCTAGCCTCGCTCTCGAAAGTGTCCGCCATTTTCCGATTCGGCGAATGTCCAAATTTGATAACATTTGGACTTAAAATTGGATAAGAAGTTTGTTCATGTTATGACAATTTTGTTTAAAAAAAATGCTTTTTTTCCTCAACGTTTTTAGCCGTTTTCCTACCGTCCGACCACCATCTTGTTTTCCTCATTCCAAACGCTGATTATAATTACACGAGCCTGCGCTGCTCGGTCCCCGAGCACAAAGTACGAAATATTTACGAGCGAGCCCCGATTAAAAATAAAAGTGTAAGGAATATGTCGTTCTTGTCATTGCCTTAAATATACACGTGTTTCTAGTTATGAGTTCCTTGTGTCACACTCATCCAATTGTGGACGAACGAGGTTACTCGGTCCCCGAGCACAAAGTACGAAATATTTACAAACGAGCTCCGATTAAAAATAAAAGTGTAAGGAAGATGTCGTTCTTGTTATTGCCTTAAATATACACGTGTTTCCAGATTTGGGTTCCTTATAACACACTCATCCAATTGTGGACGAATGAGACTACATAGCTTGATTAGTTGCAATCGACCATAAAGGAAGCTACTAAGATCGGCCGGAATACCGAGTGTTACAGTAGAATTTGTTTAGAAAATCACATGATCTAGAGTTCAACAAGCCATTTCCACGTTTTTCTTTACGCTGTAATAGCCTCCATAGCAAGATATATGCTTTTGTATATATAACATCCCGTGAAAATGCACACATTGTCCACAAACAATAGAAATACTGGAAGCTTTGTCTTGACTTCAGCTATCTTTCCTTAAATCGAGGCTAATACAGTGTAAACGAGAACACGAAACTGAAGTCGCACTTCAACGAAAATGGTTGTAATTCTGAGATGAATATGCAAAACAATGCAGGTTATGACCATTCCTGACACCTGTACTTCCTAAACTAGAGGGTATCATAATAGCTAAAAATTGCGACTAGTGTTTGTAAAGTGCAAACACACTTGGTCGAAGTCGGCAGAATACAGTAGATGAAAATTATCACTGAAACGTCTCGCAGGCTATGTCTTTGCCTATTTCAACATATTGCAATTTTAAAGTTAAGACTGATTACACACACGTTAAATTGCTGGTATATTTACAATTGTTCCGCAGTTGATATAACTGGGTACAAGGGATGTAGATCTCCCCATAAAGAGGCTTGGACTCCTTGTTTGCACATAATATATCATTTTTTTACAAAATACAGTTTGACGTTTTGAAGTTTCCTTAATTAGGTCGTGGTACAACCTTTCCAAATGATGTTGCAACCATATTAACAAATGATAGATCATTATTTATTTTCATCGCAAACAACTGAAGCCTTCATTGTTGTGTTTATGGTTTGTCTGAAGCTACTTCCCAA